>VZQC01010445.1:3312742-3596826 GCA_009823505.1 Rhizomys pruinosus
GAGGCCAGCGGGCAGGTGCCGGGGCACGGGCTGAAAAGAGCCCCCCCCCCCCCCCCCCGCCAACTGAGATTTACGAAGAAGATCCTGGAACGGAGCAAGCAAAAGCACGCCTTCAACACAGTAAAGAGGCATTTAGGACTCACATCGGAATTACAGGCAAGGGGAAGCCCATTTGCCAGGATCACGAAGAAGAGACTACACTGGAAAGGGCAGGATAATCCCACGCCAAAGCTTTACCAACCTCATGACGACTTCCTGCAGTGGGATCCCTCCGGGGATGCCCCAGGACACAGACATCAAAACACAATTGAAACACAATTGGGAACATAATTTAAAGAACTACAAGATCATAAAAACAAATTAAAGAACGAAGAAAAGAGAATGAGGACCGAGCGAGAGAGAATGACAAGCTCCGGAAGGAAGTAGAAACACTGAAAAGATCCCATGCTGAAATAAAGAAAAAGAAAACCAACCAGCAAACCAAAAGAGCTTACAAAAAAAGAGATCGAGAAGCTCCAAAAAGAAATAGAACAAGTAAAGAAATCAGAAGAGGAAAGGAAAAAGAAATCAAACACTCATCCATTCAAGAGGAAAGGAAATAAAAAAAGTCTCAGAAGCAGAATGGAGGAAGCAGAAACAAAGAATATCAGACCTGGAGGATAACACAGAACAACTAAAAACCTTCAAGGGAAGATTATGAAAAATTTTAAAAATACACAAAAACAGAACAACCAGGAGCTGTGGGCACTATGAAAAGATCAAACCTCTGCATCATAGGAATAGGAGGAAGGAGAAGAATCCCAAAGAGAAAGGTATTGATCAGATCTTCAACAGAATAATAGATGAAAACTCCCCAAACTAAAAAAAGGACAAACCAATACAAATACAAAAGCACACACAGAACTCAGACAGACAAGATCAGAAAAGAAATTCTCCACGCCACATCATAATTAAAATGCTAGGACACCCAAAAGAAAGAAAAAATTCTTAAAGCGACAAGAGAAAAACAACAAGTGGCTATAAGGGGAAACCTATTCAGAATTAACAACGGACTTCTCATGCGCAAACGAGAAGCAAGAAGAACCTGGAAGCAAAGCATTCCCAGGGTGGAGGGACAATGGATGCCAGCCCAGGTTACTATACCCAGCAAAAATGTCAATCATGTGGAAGGAGAGGAAAAAACTCTTCAATGACATAAAACAACTTGAAAGACTACATGTCCGGAAAACCAACCCTTCAGAGAATACTTGGAAGCAATTCAAAGCAACAGAAGAAAAGAGCAACCAACCCCAGGCACCTAGAAGGAGAAATCAATAAAAACATAACTGCAGAAGTAGAAACCTAAATCAAAACCACAGATGGATAATAAGACAAAAGGGAAGCAACACAAACCTATCAGTTCATAACCTTAAATATTATGGACTAAATTCCCCAATCAAAAAGACAGAAGACATGGGAGACGATTAGGAAACAGAATCCATCATATGCGTCTTACAAGAAACACATTCTACCTTCAAGGACAGGCACCACCTTAAAGTGAAGGGATGGAAAAAAATATTCCAAGCAATGGACCAAAAGAAGCAGGTGTTGCTATTTTAATATCAGACAAAACAGACTTAAAAAAATAGACTTCAAAGTAAAAAAATCAAGAAGAGACACAAGAAGGCCATTACATTTTCATCAAAGGAACAATCCCACCAAGAAGATTTCACATATTATGAACATATATGCCCCAAATTCTGTTGTGCACCAAACTTTATAAAGACAATTCTCCAGGACCACAAGTCTCAGATAACCCCAGCACACTCATAGTGGAAGACTTCAATACCCCACTGAGTCCTTTGGATAGGTCAACAGGACAAAAAATAAACAGAGAGACATCTGAACGAACGATATGATACACCAAATGGACCCTCATAGACCTCTACCGAACATCCATCCTAATACCAGAGAATTACACTTTCTACTCAGCACCCCACGGAACATTCTCCAAAACGACCACATCCTGGGACACAGAAGAAACCTCTACAAATACAAAAAAGATTGAAATAATTTCATGCATCCTGTCAGACCACAGTGCAAATGAAAACACAAATCAACCAGGACAAGCCCTCCTGGCTAGCAGAGAAAGACACACCATGGAGAACAAACAACACACTCTCCTGAATTAAATGGGATCGAAGGAAGGAGATAAAGGAAAGAAAAAAACATTCCTGGAACAGAATGACAATTACAACCTACCAACACAAACAAAACCTATGGGATCCCTTTTAAAAGCAGTCCTAAGAGGGATATTTATACGCCCTGGCCGTGCCTACATTAGGAAAAACCAGAAAAGCACCAAGTGAATATCTACACACATACAGCTAAAAGCACTTGAGAGGACACATGAACCCTAAACGCACCAACAGAACAGAAGATAGAAATAACACAAAAATCAGGCGAAGAAATCAAGTGAAATAGCAACAAAGAAAACAATACAAAAATAATAATAAGCAAAAGTGTTTCTTGAAAGAATAAAAGATAATCAGACTCTCTGTGCCCAGTTAACCATAAAGAAAGAAGGAACAACTCCAAATCAACTTAATCTGTTGATCGAAAAGGGAATTATCACAACGGACAAGGAAATGATCAAGAAAATTATTTGGGAATATTACAAGAACCTTATATTCTACCAAGTGAAAAATCTCAGAAGAAATGGGTTTTGCCAAAATGGAGCAGTGTGATGACACAATAGAGGAGTGTGAGTGCACAATGGAGCAGTGTGATGGCAAAATGGAGGAGTGTGATGACACAATTGAGCAGTGTAAGGACACAATGGAGAAGTGTGATGACACAATAGAGGAGTGTGAGTGCACAATGGAGCAGTGAGGGCACAAATGAGTAGTGTGAGCACAAAATGGAGCTGTGTGAGGGCACAATGGTGTACCTTGAGGAAACAATGGAGCACTGTGAGGGCACAATGGAGCAATGTGATGTCATAATGTAGCAGTATGATGGCAAAATGGAGCAGTGTGATGACACAAAGGAGCAATGTGAGTTCAAAATGGAGCAGTGTGAGGGCACAATGGAGCAGTGTTATTCCACAATAGAGCAGTGTGATGGCACAATGTAGCAGTGTGAGGGCACAATGGAGCAGTGTGATTCCACAATAGAGCAGTGTGATGGCACAATGTAGCAGTGTGAGGGCACAATGGAGCAGTTTGTGGGCACAATGGAGCAGTGTGATATCACAATGGAGCAGTGTGTGGACACAACAGAGCAGTGTAAGGGCACATTGAAGCAGGGTGTTGGCAAAACGGAGCAGTATGAGGGCAAAGTGGAGCACAGTAAAGGCACAATGGAGCGGCATGAGGTCAAAATGGAGGAGCATGTCAGGGAAGAATGGAGCAGTGTGATAAAACAATGGAGCAGTTTGGGGGCACAATGGAGGTTTGGGATGACACAATGTAGCAGTGAGTGCACAATGGAGCAATGTGAGGGCATAATGGAGCAGTTTATGGTCAGAATGGGTCCATGTGATGGTACAATGGAGCAATGTGATGACACAATGGAGCACTGTGAGGGCCCAATGGAGTAGTGCGAGTGCCCAACGGGGCATTATGGCACAAAGGAATAGAGTTATGACACAATAAAGCACTGTGATGACACAATGGAGCAGACTGAGTGCAAAATGTAACAGTGTGATGACACAATGGCGCAGTGTGAGGGCACAACGGATCAGTGTGATGGCACAATGGAGCAGTGTGATGACACAATGGAGCAGTATGAGGGCAAAATGAAGCAGTGTGATGACACAATTGAGCAGTGTAAGGACACAATGGAGCAGTGTGAGAGCACAATGGAGGAGTTTGATGACACAATGGAGCAGTGAGTGCACAACGGTGTAGTGTGAGGACTCAATGAGCTGTTTGAGGGCACAATGGAGTATCGTGAGGGAACAATGGAGCACTGTGAGGGCACAATGGAGCAGTGTGAGGGCACAATGGAGAAGTGTGAAGTCAGGACGTAGCAGTATGATGGCAAAATGGAGCAGTGTGATGACAAAAGTTGCAATGTGATTTCAAAATGAAGCAGTGTGAGGGCACAATGGAGCAGTGTGATTCCACAATGGAGCAGTGTGATGGCACAATGTAGCAGTGTGAGGGCACAATGGAGCAGTTTGTGGGCACAATGGAGCAGTGTGATATCACAATGGAGCAGTGTGTGGACACAACAGAGCAGTGTGAGGGCACAATGAAGCAGGGCGCTGGCAAAATGGAGCAGTATGAGGGCAAAGTGGAGCACAGTGAAGGCACAATGGAGCAGCATGAGGTCAAAATGGAGGAGCGTGTCAGGGAAGAATGGAGCAATGTGATGAAAAACTGGAGCAGTTTGAGGGCACAATGGAGGTTTAGGATGACACAATGTAGCAGTGAAGGTACAGTTTAGTATTGTGGTGACACAATGGAGCAGTGTGAGGGCACAATGGAGCAGTGGGAGGACACAATGGAGCAGTGTGATGGCAAAATGAGGCAGTGTGATGACACAATTGAGCAGTGTAAGGACACAATGTAGCAGTGTGAGGGCACAATGGAGGAGTTTGATGACACAATGGAGCAATGAGTGCACAAAGAGGTAGTGTGAGGACACATGGAGCTGTGTGAGGGCAAAATAGAGCACTGTGAGGGTAAAATGGAGCAGTGTGAGGGCACAATGGAGGAATGGGATGATGCAATGTAGCAGTGAGGGCACAGTTTAGTAATGTGATGACGCAATGGATCATTGTGAGGGCACAATGTCATATCGTGAGTGCACAATGGAGCAGTGTGAGGGCATAATGGAGCAGTGTGTGGTCAGAATGGGTCAGTGTGATGGTACAATGGAGCAATGTGATGACACAATGGAGCACTGGAAGGGCCCAATGGAGTAGTGTGAGTGACCAAAGGAGCATTATGGCACCAAGGAACAGAGTTATGACACAATAAATCAGTGTGATGACACAATGGAGCAGACTGAGTGCACAATGTAGCAGTGTGATGACACAATGGAGCAGTGTGAGTGCACAACAGATAAGTGTGATGGCACAATGGAGCAGTGTGATAACACAATGGAGCATTATGAGGGCAAAATGGAGCAGACTGAGCTCACAATGAAGTGTAATGTCAGAATAGAGCACTGTGAGCACACAATGGAGCAGTGTGAGGGCAGAATGGGACAGCGTGAAGACATAATGGAGCAGCGTGATGAAACAGTGGAGCAGCTTGATGGCACAATGGAGCAGTGTGAGGGTAAAATCGAGCAGCGTTAAGACACAATGGATCAGTGTGATGGGACAGTAGAGCAAAGTGAGAGCAAAATGGAGCAGTGTGAGGGTACAATGTAGCAGGGTGATGGCACAATGGAGCAGTGTGTTTGTACAATGGATCAATGTGATGGCACAATATAGCAGCGTGTGGGCATAAAGGAGCAGTGTATTGGCACAATGGAGAAGTGTGAGGGAACAATGGAGCAGGGTGATGAGACAATGGAGCAGTGTGGATGAGACAATGGAGCCATGTGCTTGACAAAAGGGGAAGTGCGATGACCTGATAGAGCAGTGTGATACCACAATGGAGCATTGTGAGGGCACAATTGAGCCATGTGAGGGCACAATGGTGCGGAGTGAGGTCACAACGGAGCAGGGAGATGGCACAAGTGAGCAGTGTGTGTGCAAAATGGAGCAGTGTGATGACACAGTGCAGCAGTGTTAAGGCCCTATGCAACCATGGGATGATACATTGGAGCAGTGTGATGAGAAAACGGAGCAGAGTGCTTGACCAACGGAGAAGTATGATGACACAATAGAGCAGTGTGATATCAAAATGGGGCACTGTGAGGGCACAATTGAGCCTTGTGAGGGCACAATGGAGCAGTGTGAGTGCACAATGGAGCAGTGTGATGGCACAAGTGAGAAGTGTGTGTGCACAATGGAGCAGTGTGATGACACAGTGCAGCAGTGTTAAGGCACTATGGAACCATGGGATGAAACAACGGAGCAGTGTGATGACAGAATGGAGCAATGTTATGACACAGTGTAGCAGAGTGAATGCACAATGGAACAGAGTTTGGGTACAATTGAGCAGTGTGATGACACAATTGAGCAGCATGATCACACAACGGAGCAGGGTGTGGGCAAAATGGAACAGCGTGAGGGCACAATGGAGCAGTGTGAGGGCACAATGGACCAGTGTGATGGAACAATGGACCAGTGTTTTGCCACAATGGAGCAGTGTGATGACACAATAGAGCAGTGTGAGCGCACAATGGAGCAGTGTGAGGGCACACAATGGAGCAGTGTGATGGCACAAAGGAGCAGTGTTTTGCCAAAATGGAGCAGAGTGATGACACAATAGAGCAGTGTGAGGGCACAATGGAGCAGTGTGATGGCAAAATGGAGCTGTGTGATGACAGAATTGAGCAGTGTAAGGGTACAATGGAGCATTGTGAGGGCAAAATGGAGACTTTTGATGACACAATGGAGCAGCGAGGCCACAAAGAAGTAGTGTGGGGACACAATGAAGCTGTGTGAAGGCACAATGGTGTAGTATGAGGGAACAATGGAGCACTGTGAGGGCACAATGGAGTAGTGTGAGATCAGAAATTAGCAGTGTGATTGGAAAAAGGATCAGTGTGATGACACAAAGGAGCAATGTGAGTTTAAAATAGAGCAGTGTAAGGACACAATGGAACAGTGTGAGGGCACAATTGAGGAGTTTGATGACACAATGGAGCAGTGAGGGCACAAAGGAGTAGTGTGAGGACACAATTGAGCAGTGGGACAGCACAATGGACCACTGAGAGGGGAGAATTGAGCAGTGTGAGGTCACAGTGGAGCAGATGTGAGGGCACAATTCAGCAGTGTGAGGGCACAAAGGAGCACTTTGAGGACAAAATGGAGAAGAGTGAGGGCACAATAGAGCAACATTAGTGCCCAATGTATTAGTGTGATCGCACAATGGAGCAGCGTGAGCACAAAAAGTAGCAGGGTTACGGCACAATGGAGAAAAGTGAGGGCAAAACGGAGCACAGTTAGGGCACAGTGGAGCAGTGTGAGGGCACAATGGAGCAGTGTGAGGTACAATGGAGCAGTGTGATGGTACAATGGTGCAGTGTGATGGCACAATATAGCAGTGTGTGGGCATAAAGGAGCAGTGTGTTGGCACAATGGAGCAGTGTCTGGGAACAATGGAGACTTTTGATGACACAATGGAGCAGTGAGGTCACAAAGTAGTGTGAGGACACAATGGAGCTGTGTGAGGGCACAATGGAGTAGCGTGAGATCAGAAAGTAGCAGTGTGATGGGAAAATCGAGCAGTGTGATGACACAAAGGAGCAATGTGAGTTCAAAATGGAGCAGTGTGAGGGCAAAATGGAGCAGTGTGTGGGCAAAATTGGGGAGTTTGATGAGACAATGGAGCAGTGAGGGCACAAAGGAGGAGTGTGAATACACAATGGAGCAGTTGGAGGGCACAATGGACCACCGTGAGGGTCCAATGGAGCAGAGTGAGGGCACAATGGAGCAGTGTTAGGGCACAGTGGAACAGATGTGAGGGCACAATTGAGCAGTGTGAGGGCACAGAGAAGAACTGTGAGGACAATGGAGAAGAGTGAGGGCACAATGGAGCAGCATGAGGGCACAATGGATAAGTGTGTTTGCACAATGGAGCAGCGTGAGCAAGTAGCAGGGTTATGGCACAATTTAGAAAAGTGATGGTACAATGGAGCAGAGTGGGGAAGTGTGAGGGCACAATTGAGCATTGTGAGGTACAATGGAACAGTGTGATGGTACAATGGAGCAGTGTGTTGGCACAATGGAGCAGTGTGATGACACAGTGCAGCAGTGTTAAGGCACTATGGAACCATGGTATGAAACAATGGAGCAGTGTGATGACAAAATGGAGCAGTGTTATGACACAGTGTAGCAGAGTGAATGCACAATGGAGCAGCATTAGGGTACACTTGAGCAGTGTAATGGCACAATTGAGCAGCATGAGCACACAATGGAGCAAGGTGTGGACAAAATGGAACACCATGAGGCTACAATGGAGGAGTGTGATGGCACAAGTGAGAAGTGTCTTTGCACAATGGAGCAGTGAGATGACACAGTGCATCAGTGCTAAGGCACTATGGAACCATGGGATGAAAAAATGGAGCAGTGTGATGACAGAATAGAGCAGTGTGAGGGCACAATGGAGCAGTGTGTTGGCACAATGGACCAGAGTTTTGCTGCAAAGGAGCCGTGTGATGACACAATAGAGCAGTGAGAGGGCACAATGGAGCAGTGATAGGGCACAATGGAGCAGGGGTGATGGCACAAAGGAGCAGTGTTTTGCCAAAATGGAGCAGTGTGATGACACAGTAGAGCAGTGTGAGGGAACAGTGGAGCAGTGTGATGAGACAATGGAGCTGTGAGCTTGACAAATTTAGAAGTGTGATGAAAAATAGAGCAGTGTGATATCACAATGGAGCATTGTGAAGGCAAAATTGAGCCATGTGAGGGCAAAATGGAGCAGTGTGAGGGCACAAAGGAACAGTGTGATGGCACACGTGAGCACTGTTTGTGCACAATAGAGCAGAGTGATGACACAGTGCAGCAGTGTTAAGGCACTATGGAACCATGGGATGATACAATGGAGCAGTGTGATGAGACAACGGAGCAGAGTGCTTGACCAATGGAGAAGTGTGATTGACACAATAGAGCAGTGTGATATCACAACGGGACACAGTGAGGGCATAATTGAGCCCTGTGAGGGCTCAATGGAGCAGTGTGAGTGTACAATGGTGGAGTGTGGTGGCACAAGTGAGAAGTGTCTTTGCACAATGGAGCAGTGAGATGACACAGTGCAGCAGTGTTAAGGCACTATGGAAAGATGGGATGAAATAATGGAGCAGAGTGATGAGAGAACAGAGCATTGTTATGACACAGTGAAACAGTGTGATGACAAAATTGAGCAGCATGAGCACACAAGGGAGCAGGGTGTTGGCAAAATGTAACAGCATGAGGGCACAATGGAGCAGTGTGAGGGCACAATGGAGCAGTGTGATGGCACAATGGACCAGAGTTTTGCTGCAATGGAGCAGTGTGATGACACAATAGAGCAGTGAGAGGGCACAATGGAGCAGTGTGAGGGCACAATGGAGCAGTGTGATGGCACAAAGGAGCAGTGTTTTGCCAAAATGGAGCAGTGTGATGACACAATAGAGCAGTGTGAGTGCACAATGGAGCAGTGTGATGGCAAAATGGAGCAGTGTGATGACACAATTGAGCAGTGTAAGGACACAATGGAGCAGTGTGAGGGCACAATGGAGGAGTTTGATGACACAATGGAGCAGTGAGGGCACAAAGGAGTAGTGTGAAGACACAATGGAGGGGTGTGAGAGCACAATGGAGTATTGTGTGGGAATAATGGAGCACTGTGAGGGCACAATGCAGGACTGTGAGGTCAGAACGTAGCAGTGTGATGGCAAAATGGAGCAGTGTGATGACACAAAGGAGCAATGTGAGTTCAAAATGGAGCAGTGTGAGGGCACAGTGGAGCAGTGTGATTCCAAAGTGGAGCAGTGTGATGGTACAATGTAGCAGTGTGAGGGCACAATGGAGCAGTTTGTGGGCACAATGGACCAGAGTGATATCAGAATGGAGCCATGTGTGGACACAACAGAGCAGTGTGAGCACACAATGAAGCAGCGTGTTGGCACAACAGAGAGTATGTGGGCAAAATGGAGCACAGTGAAGGCACAATTGAGCGGTGGGAGGGCAAAATGTAGGAGCGTGTCAGGGAAGAATGGAGCAGTGTGATGAAACAATGGAGCAGTGTGAGGGCACAATGGAGGTGTGTGATGACACAATGTAGCAATGAGGGCACAATGGAGTAGTGTGATGACACAATGGAGCATTGTGTGGGCACAATGGCTTATCGTGAGTGCACAAAGAGCAGTGTGAGGGCATAATGGAGCAGTGTGTGGTCAGAATGGGTCAGTATGATGGTACAATGGAGCAATGTGATGACACAATGGAGCACTGTGAGGTCCCAATGGAGTAGTGTGAGTGCCCAACGGAGCATTATGGCACAAAGGAACAGTGTTATGAGACAATAAAGCAGTGTGATGACTCAATGGAGCAGACTGAGTACACAATGTAGCAGTGTGATGACACAATAGAGCAGTGTGAGGGCACAACGGATCAGTGTGATGGCACAATGGAGCAGTGTGATGACACAATGGAGCAGTATGAGGGCACAATGGCACAGTGTGATGACAAAATTAAGCAGCATGAGGGCACAATGGTGCAGCGTGAGGGCATAATGGACTAGACGGATGACAAAATGAAGCAGCGTGTTGACACAATGGACCAGCTTTGTGACTCAATGGAGTAGTGTAATGACACAATGGAGCAGTATCAAGGCAAAATGGAGCCAACTGAGGGCACAATGAAGCACCACGATGGCACAATGTAGCAGCATGAGGACAAAAGGTAGCAGTGAAAGGGCACAATGGAGCAGTTTGAGGGCACAATGGATCAGTGAAGGTGAAAATGGAAGAGCAATATGACAAATGGAGCAGCGTGAGTACCGAATGTAGCAGATTGATGGCACAAAGCAGCATCATGAGGACACAATGGAGCAGTGTGAAAACACAATGAAGCAGTGTTAGGGCACAAGGGAGCAGGGTGAGGGCACAATGGAGCAGTGTGAGGTCAGAACAGAGCAGTGTGATGGCACAATAGAGCAGAGTGATGACAAAATGGAGCAATGTGAGATCACAATGGAGCAGTGTGAGGGCACAACGAAGCAGTGTGATGGCACATTGGAGCAGTGTGATGCCACATTGGAGCAGTGTGATGACAAAATAGAGCAGTCTGAGGGCACAATTAAGCAGCGTGATGGTACAATGGAGCAGTGTTATCACACAATGGAGCATCGTGAGTAAACAAATTACCAGTGTTAGGGCACAATGGAGTGACGTGAGGGCAAAATGGAGCACTGTTAGGACACAAAGGAGAAGTGTGAGGACACAATGGAGCAGTGGGAGGACACAATGGAGCCGTGTGAGGGCAAAATGGGGCAGTGTGAGGGCAAAATGGAGCAGCTGGAGGGGACAATGAAGCAGTGCGCTGGCACAATGGAGCAGTGTGATGGCACAATGGAGCAGCTTGTGGGCACAAAGTAGGAGTGTGTTGGCACAATGGAGCAGTGTGAGGGCACAATAGAACTGCGTGATGACACAATGGACCAATGTGATGAAACAATGGAGTAGTGTGATGACATAATGGAGCCATGTGATGACACAATGGAGCAGTGTGAGGTCACATTGGAGCAGTGTAAGGGCACAATAGAGCAGACTGACGGCAGCATGGAGCTACTTGAGCTCACAATGGAGCATCGTGAGGGCACAATGGAGGAGACTGAGCTCAGAATTAAGTGTAAGGGCAGAATAGAGTACTGCGAGCACACAATGGAGCAGTGTGAGGGCACAATGGGACAGCATGAAGACACAATGGAGCAGCTTGAGGGCACAATGCAGCACTGTGAGGGCACAATGGAGCAGCTTTAAGACACAATGGAACAGTGTGATGGGACAATTTAGCAGAGTGAGAGCAAAATGGAGCAGTGTGAGGGCACAAAGTAGCAGCGTGTGGGCATAAAGGAGCAGTGTATTGGCACAATGGAGCAGTGTGGGGGAAGAGTGGAGCAGTGTGCTGAGACAATGGAGCAGATTGATGAGACAATGGAGCCATGAGCTTGACAATCAAATAAGTGTGATGACACAATAGAGCAGTGTGATATCACAATGGGGCATTGTGAAGGCAGAATTGAGCCGTGTGAGGGGACAATGGAGTGGTGTGAGGGCACAATGGAGCAGTGTGATGGCACAAGTGAGCAGTATGTGTGCAAAATGGAGCAGTGTGAGGACACAGTAAAGCAGAGTGTGGGGACAAGGGAGCAGCGTGATGTCACAATGGAGCAGTGTGAGAGCACATATGATCAGTGTGATGGCACAGTGGTGCTGTGTGATGGAAACATGGAGCAGTGTGATGACACTTAAAGCAGTGTGATGGCACAATGGAGAAATGTTAGGGCACAATGGAGCACTCTGAGGACACAATGGAGCAGAGTGAGGCCCCAATGGAGCAGTGTGCGGGCAGAGTGGAACAGTGTGAGGGCACAATGGAGCAGTGTGTTGACACAATGGAGCAGTGGGAGGGCAAAATGGAGCAGCGTGAGGGGACAATGGAGCAGTGTGAGGGCACAATGGAGCAGCGTGATTACACAATGAAGCAGCATGAGGGCACAGTGGAGCAGTGTGAATGCACAATGGAGCAGCGGGAGAGCACAGTGGAGCAGTGTGAGTGCACAATGGAGGCGAGTGAAGGCACAATGGAGCAGTTTGATGACACAATGGAGCAGTGTAAGGGCAAAATGGAGCAGCCTGAGCTCACAATGTAGTGTAAGGGAACAATGGAACACTGTGAGGACACAATGGAGCAGTTTGAGGGCACAATGGAGCAGTGTGAGGGCACGAAGTAGAAGACTGAGGGCACAATGGAGCAGCATGATTACACAATGGAACAGTGTGGTGGCACAATTGAGCAGAGTGAGGGCAAAATGGAGCAGTCTGAGGGCAAAATCGAGCATTGTGATGGCACGATGGAGCAGGGTGATGGCACAATGTACAGTGTGAGGGCACAATGGAGCAGTGTCAGGCCAAAATGGATCAGTGTAAGGACACAATGGAGCAGTTTGTGGTCTCAATGGAGCACTGTGAGGGAAACAATTGAACAGTGTCTTGGCAAAATGGAGCACTGTGAGGACACAATGGAGCAGTGGGAGGGTGAATGCAGCAACGTGAAGACACAATGGAGCAGCGTGATGACAAAATGGATCAGCTTGAAGGCACAATGGAGCAACTTGAGGGCACAATGAAGCAGTGTGATGGTACAATGGAGCAGTGTGATGACACAATGTAGCAGTGTGAGGGCACAATGGAACAGTTTGTGGGCACAATGGAGGAGTGTGATATCACAAGTGAGCAGTGTGTGGACATAACAGAGCAGTGTGAGGCACAATGGAGCAGCTTGTGGGCACAATGGATCAGTGAAGGTGAAAATGGAAGAGCAAGATGAAAAAATGGAACAGCACTAGTACAGAATGTAGCAGCGTGATGGCACAAAGCAGCAGCATGAGGGCCCAATGGAGCAGCATGAAAACACAATGAAGCAGTGTTAGGGCACAAGGGAGCAGGATGAGGGCACAATGGAGCAATGTGAGGGCACAATGGAGCAGCGTGATTACACAATGAAGCAGCGTGAGGGCACAATGGAGCAGACTGAG
The DNA here is from genome assembly GCA_009823505.1 of Rhizomys pruinosus. Classification (NCBI taxonomy): domain Eukaryota; kingdom Metazoa; phylum Chordata; class Mammalia; order Rodentia; family Spalacidae; genus Rhizomys; species Rhizomys pruinosus. The sequence goes on from VZQC01010445.1 coordinate 3,326,095, forward strand.
CTCACAATGAAGTGTAAGGGCAGAATAGAGCACTGCGAGCACACAATGGAGCAGTGTGAGGGCACAATGGGTCAGCATGAAGACACAATGGAGCAGCGTGATGAAACAACGGAGCAGCTTGAGGGCACAACGCAGCACTGTGAGGGCAAAATGGAGCAGCGTTAAGACACAATGGAACAGTGTGATGGGACAATTGAGCAGAGTGAGAGCAAAATGGAGCAGTGTGAGGGCACAATGTAGCAGTGTGATTGTACAATGGAGCAATGTGGTGGCACAATACACATGGAGCATTGTGAGGGCACAATGGCATATCATGAGTGCACAATGGAACAGTGTGAGGGCATAAGGGAGCAGTGTGTGGTCGTGATCAGAATGGGTCAGTGTGATGGTACAATGGAGAAATGTGATGACACAATGGAGCACTGTGAGGTCCCAATGGAGTAGTGTGAGTGCCCAACGGAGCATTATGGCACAAAGGAACAGTGTTATGACACAATAAAGCAGTATGATAACACAATGGAGCAGACTGAGTGCACAATGTAGCAGTGAGATGGCACAATGGAGCAGTGTGATGACAAAATTGAGCAGCATGAGGGCACAATGGAGCAGCATGAGGGCATAATGGACCAGACGGATGACAAAATGGAGCAGCGTGTTGACACAATGGAGCAGTTTGGTGACTCAACGGAGCAGTGTAATGACACAATGGAGCAGTGTCAAGGCAAAATGGAGCGAACTGCGGACACAATGGAACACCATGATGTCACAATGTGGCAGCATGAGGACAAAATGGAGCAGTGAAAGGGCACAATGGAGCAGTTTGAGGGCACAATGGTGATGGTGAAAATGGAAGAGCAAGATGAAAAAATGGAGCAGTGTTAGTACAGAATGTAGCAGCATGATGGCACAAAGCAGCAGCATGAGGGCACAATGGAGCAGCATGAAAACACAATGAAGCAGCGTTAGGGCACAAGGGAGCAGGATGAGGGCACAATGGAGCAGACTGAGCTCACAATGAAGTGTAAGGGCAGAATAGAGCACTGCAAGCACACAATGGAGCAGTGTGAGGGCACAATGGGACAACATGAAGACACAATGGAGCAGCGTGATGAAACAATGGAGCAGCTAGAGGGCACAATGCAGCACTGAGAGGCCACAATGGAGCAATGTTAAGACACAATGGAACAGTGTGATAAGACAATGAGCAGAGTCAGAGCAAAATGGAGAAGTGTGAGAGCACAATGTAGCAGTGAGAGGGCACAATGGAGCAGTGTGATTGTACAATGGAGCAAGGTGATGGCACAATGTAGCAGCGTGTGGGCAAAAAGGAGCAGTGTATTGGCACAATGGAGCAGTGTGAGGGAACAATGGAGTAGTGTGATGAGACAATGGAGCAGTATGATGAGACAATGGAGCTGTGTGCTTGACAAACTGAGAAGTGTTATGACAAGATAGAGCAGTGTGATATCACAATGGAATATTGTGAGGACACGATTGAGCCATGTCAGGGCACAAGGGAGCGGAGTGAGGGCACAATGGAGCAGTGTGATGGCACAAGTGAGCAGTGTGTGTGCAAAATGGAGCAGTGTGATGACACAGTGCAGCAGTGATAAGGCACTATGGAACCATGGGATGAAACAATGGAGCAGTGTGATGAGACAACAGAGCAGAGTGCTTGAGCAATGGAGAAGTGCGATGACAGAATAGAGCAGTGTGATATCACAATGGGGCAGAGTGAAAGCACAAATGAGCCCTTCGAGGGCACAATGGAGCAATGTGAGGGCACAATGGAGCAGTGTGATGACACAGTGCAGCAGTGCTAAGGGACTATGGAACCATGGGATGAAACAAAGGAGTAGTGTGATGACAGAATGGAGCAGTGTTATGACACAGTGAAGTAGTGTGATGGCAAAATTGAGGAGCATGAGCACACAACGGAGCAGGGTGGGGTCAAAATGGAACAGCGTGAGGGCACAATGTAGCAGTGTGATGGCACAATGGAGCAGTGTGTTGGCACAATGGCCCAGTGTTTTGCCACAATGGAGCAGTGTGATGACACAATAAAGCAGTGTGAGGGCACAATGGAGCAGTGAGAGGGCGCACAATGGAGCAGTGTGATGGCACAAAGGAACAGTGTTTTGCCAAAATGGAGCAGTGTGATGACACAATAGAGCAGTGTGAGGGCACAATGGAGCAGTGTGATGGCAAAATGGAGCATTGTGATGACATAATTGAGCAGTGTAAGGGTACAATGGAGCTGTGTGAGGGCACAATGGAGCAGTGAGGGCACAAAGGAGTAGTGTGAGGACACAATGCAGCCATGTGATGACACAATGGAGCACTGTGAGGTCACATTGGAACAGCGTAAGGGCACAATAGAGCAGTCTGATGGCACCATGGAGCTACTTGAGCTCATAATGGAGCAGCGTGTGGGCACAATGGATTAATGTGAAGGCAAAATGGAGCAGCATGATTACACAATGAAGCAGCGTGAGGGCACAATGGAGCAGACTGAGCTCACAATGAAGTGTAAGGGCAGAATAGAGCACTGCGAGCACACAATGGAGCAGTGTGAGAGCACAATGGGACAGATGAAACAATGGAGCAGTGTGATGAGACAACGGAGCAGACTGCTTGACCAATGGAGAAGTGTGATGACACAATAGAGCAGTGTGATATCACAATGGGGCACGGTGATGGCACAATTGAGCCCTGTGAGGGCACAATGGAGCAGTGTGAGAGCACAATGGAGCAGTGTGATGACACAGTGCAGCAGTGCTAAGGCACTATAGAACTATGGGATAAAACAATGGAGCAGTGTGATGACAAAATGGAGCAGTGTTATGACAAAGTGAAGCAGTGTGACGGCAAAATTGAAGAGCATGAGCACACAACGGAGCAGGGTTTGGTCAAAATGGAACAGCGTGAGGGCACAATGGAGGAGTTTGATGACACAATGGATCAGTTAGGCCACAAAGGAGTAGTGTGAGGACAGAATAGAGCAGTGAGAGGGCACAATGGACCAACCTGAGGGCACAATGGAGCAGTGTGAGGGCACAGTGGAGCAGTGTTAGGGCACAGTGGAGCAGATGTGAGGGCACAATTGAGCAGTGTGAGGGCACAAAGCAGCCCTGTGAGGACACAATGGAGAAGAGTGAGGGCACAATGGTGCAGCATGAGGGCACAATGGATTACTGTGATCACACAATGGAGCAGCGTGAGGACACAAAGTAGCAGGGTTTTAGCACAATTGAGAAAAGTGAGGACACAATGGAGCACAGTTAGGTCACAGTGGGGCAGTGTGAGGGCACAATGGAGCAGAGTGAGGGTACAAAGGAGCAGTGTGATGGTACAATGCAGCAGTGTGTTGGCACAATGCAGCAGCGTGTGGGCATAAAGGAGCATTGTGTTGGCACAATGGAGCTGTGTGAGGGAACAATGGAGCAGTGTGATGAGACAATGGAGCAGTGTGCTTGACAAATGGAGAAGTGTGATGACACGATACAGCAGTGTGATATCACAATGGAGCATGGTGAATGCAGAATTGAGCTGTGGGAGGGCAGAGTGGAGCGGTGTGAGGGCACAATGGAGCAGTGTGATGGCACAAGTGAGCAGTGTGTGTGCACAATGGAGCAGTGTGATGACACAGTGCAGCAGTGTTAAGGAACTATGGAACCATGGGATGAAACAATGGAGCAGTTTGATGAGACAATGGAGCAGAGTGTTTGTCCAATGGAGAAATGCGATGACACAATAAAGCAGTGTGATATCACAATGGGGCACTGTGATGGTACAATTTAGCAGTGTGATTGCACAATGGAGCAGTGTGAGGGCACAGGGTAGGAGTGTGATGGCACAAGTGAGAATAGTCTGTGAACAATGGAGCAGTGTGATGACACAGTGCAGCAGTGTTAAGGCACTAAGGAACCATGGGATGAAACAATGGAACAGTGTGATGACAGAATGGAGCAGTGTTATGACACAGTGTAGCAGAGTGAGGGCACAATGGAGCAGCGTTAGGGTACAATTGAACACTGTGATGGCACAATTGAGCAGCATGAGCACACAACAGAGCAGGGTGTGGGCAAAATCGAACAGCGTGAGGGCACAATGGAGCAGTGTGAGGGCACAATGGAACAGTGTGATGGCACAATGGACCAGAGTTTTGCTGCAATGGAGTAGTGTGATGACATAATAGAGGAGTGAGAGTGCACAATGGAGCAGAGTGACGGAACAATGCACCAGAGTGACGGCACAAAGTTGCAGTGTTTTGCCAAAATGGAGCAGTGTGATAACAAAATAGAGTAGTGTGAGGGAACCATGGAGCAGTTTGATGAGACAATGGAGCAGTGTGCTTTACAAATGGAGAAGTGTGATGACAAATAGAGCAGTGTGATGTCACAATGGAGCATTGTGAAGGCACAATTGAGCCGTGTGAGAGCACAATGGAGCTGTGTGAGGGCACAACGGAGGAGTGTGATGGCACAAGTGAGCTGTGCGTGTGCAAAATGGAGCAGCGTGATGACACAGTGCAGCAGTGTTAAGGCACTATGGAACCATGGGATGAAACAATGGAGCAGTGTGATGAGACAATGGAGCAGAGTGCATGATCAATGGAGAAGTGTAATGACAAAATAGAGCAGTGTGATATCACAATGGGACACAGTGAGGACAAAATTGAGCCCTATGAGGGCACAATGGAGCGGTTGAGGGCACAATGGAGGAGTGTGATGGCACAAGTGAAAAGGGTGTGTGCACAATGGAGCAGTGTGATGACACAGTGCAGCAGTGTTAAGGCACTATGGAACCATGGGAGGAAAAAATGCAGCAGTGTGATGACAGAATGGAGCAGTGTTATGACACAGTGAAGAAGTGTGATGGCAAAATTGAGCAGCATGAGCACACAAGAGAGCAGGGTGTGGGCAAAATGGAACAGCATGAGGGCACAATGGAGCAGTGTGAGGGCACAATGGAGCAGTGAGATGGTGCAACGGACCAGAGATTGGCTGCAATGGAGCAGTGTGATGACACAATAGAGCAGTGAGGGGGCACAATGGAGCAGTGTGAGGGCACAATGGAGCAATGTGATGGCACAAAGGAGCAGTGTTTGCCAAAATGGAGCAATGTGATGACAAAGTAGAGAAGTGTGAGAGCACAATGGAGCAGTGTGGTGGCTAAATGGAGCAGTGTGATGACACAATTGAGCAGTGTAAGGACACAATGGAGCAGTGTGAGGGCACAATGGAAGAGTTTGATGACACAATGGAGCAGTGAGGGCACAAAGGAGTAGTGTGATGACACAATGGAGCTGTGTGAGGGCACAATGGAGTATCGTGAGGGAACAATGGAGCACTGGAGTGCACATTGGAGCAGTGTGAGGAGAGAACGTAGCAGTGTGATTGCAAATTGAGCAGTGTGATGACAAAAAGGAACAATGTGAGTTCAAAATGGAGCAGTGTGAGGGCACAATGGAGCAGTGTGACGCCACAATGGAGCAGTGTGATGACACAATAGAGCTATGTGGGGGGACAATGGAGCAGTGTGATGTCACAGTGGAGCTGTGTGAGAGCATATATGATCAGTGTGATGGCACAATGGTGCAGTGTGATGGAAAAATGGAGCAGTGTGATGACACCTTGAAGCAGTGTGACGGCACAATTGGGAAGACTTAAGGCACAATGGAGCACTCTGAGGACACAATGGAGCAGAGTGAGGGCCCAATGGAGCAGCGTGTGGGCAGAGTGGAGCAGTGTGAGGGCACAATGGAGCAGTGTGTAGACATAGTGGAGCAGTGTGAGGGCAAAATGGAGCACCGTGTGGGGACAATGGAACAGTGTGATGGCACAATGGAGAAGCGTGATTACACAATGAAGCAGCGTGAGGGAACTGTGGAGTAGTGTGAATGCACAATGGAGCAGTGGAGGGCACAGTTGAGCAGTGTGAGTGCACAATGGAGACGTGTGAAGGCACAATGGAGCAGTGTGATGACACAATGGGGCAGTGTAAGGGCATAATGGAGCAGCCTGAGCTCACAATGAAGTATAAGGGCACAATGGAGCACTGTGAGGACACAATGGAGCAGTGTGAGGGCACAATGGAGCAGCATGAAGACACAATGGAGCAGGGTGATGACACAATGGAGCAGTGTGAGGGCACAAAGGAGAAGAGTGAGGGCACAATGGAGCAGTGTGATTACACAATGGAACAGTGCGATGGCACAATTGAGCAGAGTGAGGGGAAAATGGAGCAGTGTGAGGGCAAAATTGAGCATTGTGATGGCACGATGGAGCAGGATGATGGCACAATGTACAGTGTGAGGGCACAAAGGAGCAGCCTGAAGACACAATTGAGCAGTACGTTGGCATAATGTAGCACTGTGAGAGCACAATGGAGCAGTGTCAGGCCAAAATGGAGCAGTGTGAGGACAAAATGGAGCAGTTTGTGGTCACAATGGAGCACTGTGAGGGCACAATTGAACAGTGTCTTGGCACAATGGAGCATTCTGAGGACAAAATGGAGCAGTGGGAGGGCCAATGCAGCAACGTGAAGACACAATGGAGCAGTGTGATAACACAATGGATCAGCTTGAGAGCACAATGGAGCAACTTGAGGGCACAGTGGAACAGTGTGATTGTACAATGGAGCAGTGTGATGGCAAAATGTAGTAGTGTGACGGCCCAAAGGAGCAGTTTGTGGGCACAATGGAGCAGTGTGATATCACAATGGAGCAGGGTGGACACAACAGAGCAGTGTGAGGGCACAATGAAGCAGTGTGTTGGCACAACAGAGCAGTATCAGGGCAAAGTGGAGCACAGTGAAGGCACAATGGAGCGGCATGAGGGCAAAATGGATGAGCGTGTCAGGGAAGAATGGAGCAGTGTGATGAAACAATGGAGCATTGTGAGGGCAAAATGGAGGAGTGGGATGACACAAAGTAGCAATGAGGGCACAATGGAGTAGTGTGATTACACAATGGAGCATTGTGAGGGCACAATTGCGTATCATGAGTGCACAATGGAGCAGTGTGAGGGCATAATGGAGCAGTGTGTTGTCAGAATGTGTCAGTGTGATGGTACAATGGAGCAATGTGATGACAAAATGCAGCACAGAGAGGGCACAATTGAGCAGTGTGAGGGCACAAAGGAGGAGTGTGATGGCACAAGTGAGAAGTCTGTGTGAACAATGGAGCAGTGTGATGACACAGTGCAGCAGTGTTAAGGCACTATGGAAACATGGGATGAAAAAATGGAGCAGAGTGATGACAGAATGGAGCAGTGTTATGACACAGTGAAGAAATGTGATGGCAAAATTGAGCAGCATGAGCACACAAGGGAGCAGGGTGTGGGCAAAATGGAAGAGCGTGAGGGCACAATGGAGCAGTGTGTGGGCACAATTGATCAGTGTGACGGCACAATGGACCAGAGATTTGCTGCAATGGAGCAGTGTGATGACACAATAGAGCAGTGTGATGACACAATAGAGCAGTGAGAGGGCACAATGGAGCAGTGTGATGGCATAAAGGAGCAGTGTTTTGCCAAAATGGAGCAGTGTGATGACCCAATAGAGCAGTGGGATGGCACAATGGAGCAGTGTGATGGCAAAATAGAGCAATGTGATGACACAATTGAGCAGTGTAAAGACACAATGGAGCAGAGTGAGGGCACAATGGAGGAGTTTGATGACACAATGGAGCAGTGAGGGCACAAAGGAGTAGTGTGAGGACACACTGGAGCTCTGTGAGGGCCCAATGGAGCACAGTGAGGGAACAATGGAGCACTTTGAGTGCACATTGGAGAAGTGTGAGTTCAGAACATAGCAGTGTGGTGGCAAAATAGAGCAGTGTGATGACAAAAAGGAGCAATGTGAGTTCAAAGTAGAGCAGTGTGAGGGCACAATGAAGTAGTGTGATGCCACAATGGAGCAGTGTGATGACACAGTAGAGCAATGTGTGGCTACAATGGAGCAGTGTGATGTCATAATTGAGAAGAGTGAGAACATATATGATCAGTGTGATGGCACAATGGTGCAGTGTGATGGAAAAATGGAGCAGTGTGATGACACGATGAAGCAGTGTGACGGCACAATGGAGAAGTGTTAGAGCACAATGGAGCACTGTGAGGACACAATGGAGCAGCGTGAGGGCAGAGTGGAGCAGTATGAGGGCACAATGGAGCAGTGTGTTGACAAAATTGAGCAGTGGAAGGGCAAAATGGAGCAGTGTGAGGGCACAATGGAGCAGTGTGATGGCATAAAGGAGCAGTGTTTTGCCAAAATGGAGCAGTGTGATGACACAATAGAGCAGTGTGAGGGCACAACGGAGCAGCATGATGGCAAAATGGAGCAGTGTGATGCATTTGAGCAGTGTAAGGACAAATTGGAGCAGTGTGAGGAGTTTGATGACACAATGGAGGAGTGAGGGCAAAAAGGAGTAGTGTGAGGACACAATGGAGCTGTGTCAGGGCAAAATGGTGTATCGTGAGGGAACAATTGAGCACTGTGAGTGCACATTGGAGCAGTGTGAGGTCAGAACGTAGCAGTGTGATGGCAAAATGGAGCAGTGTGATGGCAAAAAGGAGCAATGTGAGTTCAAAATGGAGCAGTGTGAGGGCGCAATGGAGCAGTGTGATGCCAAAATGTAGCAGTGCGATGACACAGTAGAGCAGTGTGATGACACCTTGAAGCAGTGTGACAGGACAATGGAGAAGTGTTAGGGCACAATGGAGCACTCTGAGGACAAAATGGAGCAGAGTGAGGGCCCAATGGAGCAGTGTGAGGGCAGAGTGGAGCAGTGTGAGGGCACAACGGAGCAGTGTGTTGACACAATGGAGCAGTGGGAGGGCAAAATGGAGCACTGTGAGGGCACAATGGAGCAGCATGATTACACAATGAAGCAGCGTGAGGTCACAGTGGAGCAGTGTGAATGCACAATGGAGCAGCGGGAGGACACAGTGGAGCAGTGTGAGTGCACAATGGAGACGTGTGAAGGCACAATGGAGCAGTGTGATGACACAATGGAGCAGTGTAAGGGCATAATGGAGCAGCCTGAGCTCACAAGGAAATGTAAGGGCACAAAGGAGCACTGTGAGGACACAATGGAGCAGTGTGAGGGCACAATGGATCAGCGTGAAGACACAATGGAGCAGGGTGATGACACAATGGAGCAGTTTGAGGGCACAATAGAGCAGTGTGAATGCACAAAGGAGAAGAGTGAGGGCACAATGGAGCAGCGTGATTACACAGTGGAACAGTGTGGTGGCACAACTGAGCAGAGGGCAAAATGGAGCAGTGTGAGGGCACAATGGAGCAGCGTGATTACACAATGAAGCAGCGTGAGGGCACAGTGGAGCAGTGTGAATGCACAATGGATCAGGGGGAGGGCACAGTGGAGCAGTGTGAGTGCACAGTGGAGATGTGTGAAGGCACAATGGAGCAGTGTGATGACACAATGGAGCAGTGTAAGGGCATAATGGAGCAGCCTGAGCTCACAATGAAGTATAAGGGCACAATGGAGCACTGTGAGGTCACAATGGAGCAGTTTGAGGGCACAATGGAGCAGCGTGAAGACACAATGGAACAGGGTGATGACACAATGGAGCAGTGTGAGGGCACAAAGGAGAAAAGTGAGGGCACATTGGAGCAGCTTGAATACAATGGAACAGTGCGATGGCACAATTGAGCAGAGTGAGGGGAAAATGGAGCAGTGTGAGGGCAAAATCGAGCATTGTGATGGCACAATGTACAGTGTGAGATCACAATGGATCAGCGTGAAGACACAATTGAGCAGCATGTGGGCATAATGGAGCACTGTGAGAGCACAATGGAGCAGTGTCAGGCCAAAATGGAGCAGTATGAGGACACAATGGAGCAGTTTGTGGTCACAATGGAGCACTGTGAGGGCACAGTTGAACAGTGTCTTGGCAAAATGGAGCACTGTGAGGACACAATGGAGCAGTGGGAGGGCCAATGCAGCAACGTGGAGACACAATGGAGCAGCGTGATGGATCAGCTTGAGGGCACAATGGAGCAACTTGAGGGCACAATGGAGCAGTGTGATGGTACAATGGAGCAGTGCGATGGCACAATGGAGCAGTGTGAGGGCACAATGGAGCAGTTTCTGGGCACAATGGAGAAGTGTGATATCACAATGGAGCAGTGTGTGGACACAACAGAGCAGTGTGAGGGCACAATGAAGCATTGTCTTGGCACAACGGAGCAGTATGAGGGCAAAGTGGAGCACAGTGAAGGCACAATGGAGTGGCATGAGGGCAAAATGGAGGAGCGTGTCAAGGAAGAATGGAGGAGTGTGATGAAACAATGGAGCAGTGTGAGGGCACAATGGAGGTGTGGGATGACACAATTTAGCAATGTGAGGGCACAATGGCGTATCATGAGTTCACAATGGAGCAGTGTGAGTGCATAATGGAGAAGTGTGTGGTCAGAATGGGTCAGTGTGATGGTAAATTGGAGCAATATGATGACACAATGGAGCACTGTGAGGTCCCAATGAAGTAGTGTGAGTGCCCACCAGAGCATTATGGCACAAAGGAACAGTGTTATGACACAATAAAGCAGTGTGATGACACAATGGAGCAGACTGAGTGCCCAATGGAGCAGTGTGAGGGCACAACGGATCAGTGTGATGGCAAAATGGAGCAGTGTAATGACACAATGGAGCAGTATGAGGGCACAATGGTGCAGTGTGATGACAAAATTGAGCAGCGTGAGGGCACAATGGAGCAGAGTGAGGGCATAATGGACGAGATGGATGACAAAATGGAGCAGCATGTTGACACAATGGAGCAGCTTGGTGACTCAATGGAGCAGTGTAATGACACAATGGAGCAGTGTCAAGGCAAAATGGAGCCAACTGAGGACAAAATGGAACACCATGATGGCACAATGTAGCAGCATGAGGACAAAATGGAGCAGTGAAAGGTCACAATTGAACAGTTTGAGGGCACAATGGATCAGTGAAGGTGAAAATGGAAGAGCAAGATGAAAAAATGGAACAGCGTTAGTACAGAATGTAGCAGCATGATGGCACAAAGCAGCAGCATGAGGGCACAATGGGGCAGCGTGAAAACACAATGAAGCAGCGTTAGGGCAAAAGGGAGCAGGGTGAGGGCACAATGGAGCAATGTGAGGGCACAAAGGAGCACCGTGATTACAAAATGAAGCAGCGTGATGGCACAATGGAGCAGACTGAGCTCACAATGAAGTGTAAGGGCAGAATAGAGCACTGCGAGCACACAATAGAGCAGTGTGAGGGCACAATGGGACAGCATGAAGACACAATGGAGCAGCGTGATGAAACAAAGGAGCAGCTTGAGGGCACAATGCAGCACTATGAGGGCACAATGGAGCAGTGTTAAGACACAATGGAACAGTGTGATGGGACAATTGAGCAGAGTGAGAGCAAAACGGAGCAGTGTGAGGGCACAATGTAGCAGTGTGAGGTCACAATGTAGCAGTGTGATTGTACAATGGAGCAATGTGATGGCACAATGTAGCAGCGTGTGGGCAAAAAGGAGCAGTGTATTGGCACAATGGAGCAATGTGATGAGACAATTGAGCAGTGTGATGAGACAATGGAGCTGTGTGCTTGACAAATTGAGAAGTGTGATGACATGATAGAACAGTGTGATATCACAATGGAGCATTGTGATGGCACAATGGCATATCGTGAGTGCACAATGGAGCAGTGTGAGGGCATAATGGAGCAGTGTATAGTCAGAATGTGTCAGTGTGATGGTACAATGGAGAAATTTGATGACACAATGGAGCACTGTGAGGGCCCAATGGAGTAGTGTGAGTGCCCAACGGAGCATTATGGCACAAAATAACAGTGTTATGACACAATAAAGCAGTATGATGACACAATGGAGCAGACTGAGTGCACAATGTAGCAGTGTGATGAGACAATGGAGCAGAAAGAGGGCATGATGGCGCAGTGTGAGGACAAAATTGAGCAGCGTGAGGGCACAATGGAGCAGAGTCAGAGCATTAATTGACCAGACGGATGACAAAATGGAGCAGCGTGTTGACACAATGGAGCAGCTTGGTGACTCAATGGAGCAGTGTAATGACACAATGGAGCAGTGTCAAGGCAAAATGGAGCCAACTGAGGACACAATAGAACACCATGATGGCACAATGTAGCAGCATGAGGACAAAGTGGAGCAGTAAAAGGGCACAATGGAGCAGTTGGAGGGCACAATGGATCAGTGAAGGTGAAAATGGAAGAGAAAGATGAAAAAATGGAGCAGCGTTAGTACAGAATGTTGCAGAGTGATGGCACAAAGCAGAAGCATGAGGACACAATGGAGCAGCAGGAAAACACAATGAAGAAGCGTTAGGGCACAAGGGAGCAGGGTGAGGGCACAATGGAGAAATGTGAGGGCACAATGGAGCAGAGTGATTATACAATGAAGCAGCGTGAGGGAACAATGGAGCAGACTGAGCTCACAATGTAGTTTAAGGGCAGAATAGAGCACTGCGAGCACACAATGGAGCAATGTGCGGGCACAATGGGACAGCATGAAGACACAATGGAGCAGCGTGATGAAACAGTGGAGCAGCTTGAGGGCCAAAGCAGCATTGTGAGGGCACAATGGAGCAGCGTTAAGACACAATGGAACAGTGTGATAGGACAATTGAGCAGCGTGAGAGCAAAATGGAGCAGTGTGAGGGCACAATGTAGCAGAGTGAGGGCACAATGGAGCAGTGTGATTGTACAATGGAGCAATGTGATGGCACAATGTAGCAGCGTGTGTGCATAAAGGAGCAGGGTATTGGCACAATGGAGCAGTGTGAGTGAACAATGGAGCAGTGTGATGAGAGAAAGGAGCAGTGTGATGAGACAATGGAGCAGTGTGATGAGGCAATGGAGTTGTGTTCTTGACAAACTGAGAAGTGTTATGACAAGATAGAGCACTGTGATATCACAATGGAGCATTGTTATGGCACAATTGAGCCATGTGAGGGCACAATGGAGTGGAGTGAGGGCATGACCGAGCAGTGTGATGGCACAAGTGAGCAGTGTGTGTGCAAAATGGAGCAGTGTGATGACACAGTGCAGCAGTGATAAGGCACTATGGAACCATGGCATGAAACATAGGAGCAGTGTGATGAGACAATGGAGCAGAGTGCTTGACCAAAGGAGAAGTGTGATGACACAATAGAGCAGTGTGATATCACAATGGGGCACGGGGACGGCACAACTGAGCCCTGGGAGGGCACAATGGAGCAGTGAGAGGGAACAATGAAGCAGTGTGATGACACAGTGCAGCAGTGCTAAGGCACTATGGAACCATTGGATGAAACAATGGAGCAGTGTGATGACAGAATGGACCAGTGTTATGGCACAGTGAAGCAGTGTGATGGCAAAATTGAGCAGCATGAGCAAACAACAGAGCAGGGTGTGGTCAAAATGGAACAGCGTGAGGGCACAATGGAGCAGTGTGTTGGCACAATGGAGCAGTGTGATGGCACAATGGACCAGTGTTTTGCCGCAATGGAGCAGTGTGATGACACAATAGAGCAGTGTGAGGGCACAATGGAGCAGTGTAATGACACAGTGCAGCAGTGCTAAGGCACTATAGAACCATGGGATGAAACACTGGAGCAGTGTGATGACACAGTGAAGCAGTGTGATGGCAAAATTGAGCAGCATGAGCACACAACGGAGCAGTGTTTGGTCAAAATGGAACAGTGTGAGGGCACAATGGAGGAGTTTGATGATACAATGGAGTAGTTAGGGCACAAAGGAGTAGTGTGAGGACAGAATAGAGCAGTGAGAGGGCACAATGGACCAACCTGAGGGCACAATGGAGCAGTGTGAGGGCACAGTGGAGCAGAGTAAGGGCACAGTGGAGCAGATGTTAGGGCACAATTGAGCAGTGTGAGGGCACAAAGGAGCACTGTGAGGACACAATGGAGAAGAGTGAGGGCACAATGAAGCAGCATGAGGGCACAATCGATTAGTGTGATCGCACAATGGAGCAGCATGAGCACACAAAGTAACAGGGTTTTAACACAATGGAGAAAAGTGAGGGCAAAATGGAGCACAGTTAGGGCACAGTGGGGCAGTGTGAGGGCACAATGGAGCAGAGTGAGGGTACAATGGAGCAGTGTGATGGTACAATTGAGCAGTGTGATGGCACAATGTAGTAGCATGTGGGCATAAAGGAGCAGAGTGTTGGCACAATGGAGCAGTGTGAGGGGACAATGGAGAAGTGTGATGAGACAATGGAGCAATGTGCTTGACAAATGGAGACGTGTGATGACATGATAGAGCAGTGTGATATCACAATGGAGCATTGTGAAAGCAGAATTGAGCTGTGTGAGGGCACAATGGAGCGGTGTGAGGGCAAAATGCAGCAGTGTGATGGCACAGTGAGCAGTGTGTGTGTGCACAATGGAGCATTGTGATGACACAGTGCAGCAGTGTTAAGGCACTATGTTACTATGGGATGAAACAATGGAGCAGTGTGATGAGACAATGGAGCAGAGTGCTTGTCCAATGGAGAAATGAGATGACACAATAGAGCAGTGTGATATCACAATGGGGCACGGTCAGGGCACAACTGAGCCCTTGGAGGGCACAATGGAGCAGTGTGAGGGCACAACAAAGGATTGTGATGGCAAAAGTGAGAAGTGTGTGTGCACAATGGAGAAGTGTGATGACACAGTGCACCAGTGTTAGGGCACTAAGGAACCATGGGATGAAACAATGGAGCAGTGTGATGACAGAATGGAGCAGTGTTATGACACAGTGTAGCAGAGAGAGGGCACAATGGAGCAGCATTAGGGTACAATTGAGCAGTGTGATGGCACAATTGAGCAGCATGAACACACAGCAGAGCAGGGTGTGGGCAAAATGGAACAGTGTAGCGCACAAAGGAGCAGTGTGAGGGCACAATGGAGCAGTGTGATGGCACAATGGACCAGAGTTTTGCTGCAATGGAGCACTGTGATGACACAATAGAGCAGGGAGAGGGCACAATGGAGCAGAGTGATGGCAAAATGAACCAGAATGATGGCACAAAGGAGCAGTGTTTTGCCAAAATGGAGCAGTATGATGACATAATAGAGCAGTGTCAGGGAACAATGGAGCAGTGTGATGGCTAAATGGTGCAGTGTGATGACACAATTGAGCAGTGTAAGGACACAATGGAGCAGTGTGTGGGCACAATGGAGGAGTTTGATGACACAATGGAGCAGTGAGTGCACAAAGGAGTAGTGTGAGGACACAATGGAGCTGTGTGAGGGCACAGTGGAGTATCGGGAGGAAACAATGGAGCACTGTGAGTGCACATTGGAGCAGTGTGAGGTCAGAGCATAGCAGTGTGGTGGCAAAATGGAGCAGTGCGATGACAAAAAGGAACAATGTAAGTTCAAAATGGAGCAGTGTGAGGGCACAATGGAGCAGTGTGATGACACAGTAGAGTAGTGTGTGGGGACAATGGAGCAGTGTGGTGGAAAAATGGAGCATTGTGATGACACCTTGAAGCAGTGTGACGTCACAATTGAGAAGTGTTAGGGCACAATGGAGCACTCTGAGGACACAATGGAGCAGAGTGATGTGATTAAAAGTGAAGCAGTGTGAGGGCACAATGGAGCAGTGTGATGGCAAAATGGAGCAGTATGATGACACAATTGAGCAGTTTAAGGACACAATGGAGCAGAGTGAGGGTTCAATGGAGCAGCGTGCGGGCAGAGTGGAGCAGTGTGAGGGCACAATGGAGCAGTGTGTTGACACAATGGAGTAGTGGGAGGGCAAAATGGAGCACCGTGAGGGCACAATGGAGCAACATGATTACACAATGAAGCAGTGTGAGGGCACAGTGGAGCAGTGTGAATGCACAATGGAGCAGTGGGAAGGCACAGTGGAGCAGTGTGAGTGCACAATGGAGACGTGGGAAGGCACAATGGAGCAGTGTGATGACACAATGGATCAGTGTAAGGGTATAATGGAGCAGCTTGAGCTCACAATGAGGTGTAAGGGCACAATGGAGCACTCTGGGGACATAATGGAGCAGTGTGAGGGCACAATGGAGCAGCGTGAAGACACAATGGAGCAGGGTGATGACCCAATGGAGCAGTGTGAGGGCACAAAGGATAAGAGTGAGGGCACAATGGAGCAGCATGATTACACAATGGAACAGTGTGATGGCACAATTGAGCAGAGTGAGGGCAAAATGGAGCAGTGTGAGGCGAAAATTGAGCACTGTGATGGCACGATGGAGCAGGGTGATGGCAAAATATTCAGTGTGAGGGCATGATGGAGCAGTGTGAGGGCAAAATGGAGCAGTGTGATGGCAAAAAGGAGCAGTGTTTTGCCAAAATGGAGCAGTGTGATGACACAGTAGAGCAGTGTGAGGGCACAATGGAGCAGTGTGATGGCTAAATGGTGCAGTGCGATGACACAATTGAGCAGTGTAAGAACACAATGGAGCAGTGTGTGGGCACAAAGGAGGAGTTTGATGACACAATGGAGCAGTGAGGACACAAAGGAGTAGTATGAGGACACAATGGAGCTGTGTGAGGTCACAGTGGAGTATCGTGAGGGAACAATGGGGCAATTTGAGTGCATATTGGAGCAGTGTGAGGTCAGAACCTAGCAGTGTGATGGCAAAATGGAGCAGTGTGATGACAAAAAGGAACAATGTGAGTTCAAAATGGAGCACCTATCCTCTCCTGGTCTTAGGCTCTAAAGTACAGCTCATCGTTTTTAATGCTGAGCCCAGAGCAGTTAACTCCCATTTTGTTCTCCCTGCCTCAGGCTTGACCACTATGCCATCATCAAGTTCCCCCTGACCACTGAGTCAGCCATGAAGAAGATAGAAGACAATAACACACTTGTGTTCATTGTGGATGTCAAGGCCAACAAGCACCAGATCAAACAGGCTGTGAAGAAGCTCTATGACATTGATGTGGCCAAAGTCAATACCCTGATCAGACCTGATGGCGAGAAGAAGGCCTATGTTCGACTGGCTCCTGATTACGATGCTTTGGATGTTGCCAACAAAATTGGGATCATCTAAGCAGTGCTGTTTACTAAATCTAAATACAGAATTTTTTTCACCATAAAAAAAAAATGGAGCAGTGTGAGGGCACAATGGAGCAGTGTGATGCCACAATGGAGCAGTGTGAAGACACAGTAGAGCAGTGTGTGGGGACAATGGAGCAGTGTGATGCCACAATGGAGCAGTGTGAGAGCACATATTATCAGTGTGATGGCACAATGGTGCACTGTGATGGAAAAATGGAGCAGTGGGATGACACCTTGAAGCAGTGTGACGGCACAATGGAGAAGTGTTAGGACACAATGGAACACTCTGAGGAACAATGGAGCAGAGTGTCATGATTACACAGTGATACAGTGTGAGGGCACAATGGAGCAGTGTGATGGCAAAATGGAGCAGTATGAGGAAACAGTTGAGCAGTGTAAGGACACAATGGAGCAGTGTGAGGGCACAATGGAGGAGTTTGATGACATAATGGAGCAGTGAGGGCACAAAGGAGTAGTGTGAGGACACATGGAGCTGTGTGTGGGCACAGTGGAGTACCGTGATGGAAAATGGAGCACTGTGAGTGCACATTGGAGCAGTGTGAGGTCATAATGTAGCAGTGTGATGGCAAAATGGAGCATGGTGATGACAAAAAGGAGCAATGTGAGTTCAAAATGGAGCAGTGTGAGGTCACAATGGAGCAGTGTGATGCCAAAATGGAGCAGTGTGATGACACAGTAGAGCAGTGTGTGGGGACAATGGAGCAGTGTGAGAGCACATATGATCAGTGTGATGGCACAATGTTGCAGTTTGATGGAAATATGGAGCAGTGTGATGACACCTTGAAGCACAATGGAGAACTGTTAGGGCACAATGGAGCACTCTGAGGACACAATGGAGCAGAGTGAGGGCTCAATGGAGCAGCGTGTGTGCAGAGTGGAGCAGTGTGAGGGCATAATGGAACAGTGTGTTGACACAATGGAGAAGTGGAAGGGCAAAATAGAGTACCGGAAGGGCATAATGGAGCAGCGTGATTACTCAATGAAGTAGCGTGAGGGCACAGTGGAGCAATGTGAATGCACAATGGAGCAGAGGGAGGGCACAGTGGAGCAGTGTGAGTGCACAATGGAGAAGTGTGAAGGCACAGTGGAGCAGTGTGATGACACAATGGAGCAGTTATGGGTATAATGGAGCAGTCTGAGCTCAGAATGAACTGAAAGGGCACAATGGATCCCTGTGAGGACACAATGGAGCAGTGTGAGGGCACAATGGAGCAGTTTGAGGGCATAAAGGAGAAGAGTGAGGGCACAATGGAGCAGCGTGATTACACAATAGAGCAGTGCGATGGCACAATTGAGCAGAGTGAGGGCAAAATGGAACAGTGTGAGGGGAAAATTGAACATTGTGATGGCACGATGGAGCAAGGTGATGGCACAATGTACAGTGTGAGGGCACAAATGAGCAGCGTGAAACACAATTGAGCAGCATGTGGGCATAATGGAGCACTGTGAGAGCACAATGGAGCAGTGTCAGGCCAAAATGGAGCAGTGTGAGGACACAATGGAGCAGTTTGTGGTCACAATGGAGCACAGTTAGGGCACAATTGAACAGTGTCTTGGCACAATGGAGCACTATGAGGACACAATGGAGCAGTGGGAGGGCCAATATCTTGATATCACAATGGATCAGCTTGAGGGCACAATGGAGCAACTTGAGGGCACAATGGAGCATGTAATGGCACAATGTAGCAGTGTGAGGGCATGATGGAGAAGTTTGTGGGCACAATGGAGCAGTGTATTATCACAATGGAGCAGTGTGTGGACACAACAGAGCAGTGTGAGGTCACAATGAAGCAGTGTGTTGGCAAAACTGTGCAGTATGATGGGCAAAGTGGAGCACAGTGAAGGCACAATGGAACGGCGTGAGGGCAAAATGGTGGAGCGTGTCAGGGAAGAATGGAGCAGTGTGATAAAAAATGGAGCAGTGTGAGGGCAAAATGGAGGAGTGGGATGACACAATGTAGCAGTGAGGGCACAATGGAGTAGTGTGATGACACTATGGAGCATTGTGAGGGCACAATGGCGTATTGTGAGTGCACAATGAAGAAGTGTGAGGGCATAATGGAGCAGTGTGTGGTCAGAATGGGTCAGTGTGATGGTACAATGGAGCAATGTGATGACACAATGCAGCACAGTGAGGGCCCAATGCAGTAGTGTGAGTGCCCAACGGAGCATTATGGCACAAAGGAACAGTGTTATGACACAATAAAGCAGTGTGATATCACAGTGGAACACATTGAGGGCACAAGTGAGCCCTGTGAGGGCACAATGGAGCAGTGTGAGGGCACAACGGAGGAGTGTGATGGCACAAGTGAGAAGTGTTTGTGCACAATGGAGAAGTGTGATGACACAGTGCAGCAGTGTTAAGGCACTATGGAACCATGGGATGAAAAAAAATGGAGCAGTGTGATGACAGAATGGAGCAGTGTTATGACACAGTGAAGAAGTGTGATGGCAAAACTGAGGAGCATGAACACACAAGGGAGCAGGGTGTGGGCAAAATGGAACAGCGTGAGGGCACAATGGAGCAGTGTGTGGGCACAATGGATCAGAGTGATGGCACAATGGAACAGAGATTTGCTGAAATGGAGCAGTGTGATGAAACAATAGAGCAGTGAGAGGGCACAATGGAGCAGTGTGATGACACAAAGGAACAGTGTTTTGCCAAAATGGAGCAGTGTGATGACACAGTAGAGCAGTGTGAGGGCACAATGGAGCAGTGTGATCGCTAAATGGTGCAGTGTGATGACACAATTGAGCAGTGTAAGGACACAATGGAGCAGTGTGTGGGCACAAAAGAGGAGTTTGATGACACAATGGAGCAGTGAGGGCACAAAGGAGTAGTGTGAGGACACAATGGAGCTGTGTGAGGTCACAGTGGAGTATCGTGAGGGAACAATTGAGCACTGTGAGTGCACATTAGAGCAGTGTGAGTTCAGAATGTAGCAGTATGATCGCAAAATGGAGCAGTGTGATGACAAAAAGGAGCAATGTGATTTCAAAATGGAGCAGTGTGAGGGCACAATGGAGCAGTGTGATGCCAAAATGGAGCAGTGCGATGACACAGTAGAGCAGTGTGATGACACCTTGAAGCAGTGTGACAGGACAATGGAGAAGTGTTAGGGCACAATGGAGCACTCTGAGGACAAAATGGAGCAGAGTGAGGGCCCAATGGAGCAGCGTGAGGGCAGAGTGGAGCAGTGTGAGGGCAAAATGGAGCACCGTGAGGGCACAATGGAGAAGAATGATTACACAATGAAGCAGCGTGAGGGCACAGTGGAGCAGTGTGAATGCACAATGGAGCAGCGGGAGGGCACAGTGGAGCAGTGTGAGTGCACAATGGAGACGTGTGAAGGAACAATGGAGCAGTGTGATGACACAATAGAGCAGTGTAAGGGCATAATGGAGCAGCCTGAGCTTACAATGAAGTGTAAGGGCACAATGGAGAACTGTGAGGACACAATTGAGCAGTGTGAGGGCACAATGGATCAGCGTGAAGACACAACGGAGCAGGGTGATGACACAATGGAGCAGTTTGAGGGCACAATAGAGCAGTGTGAGTGCACAAAGGAGAAGAGTGAGGGCACAATGGAGCAGCATGATTACACAGTGGAACAGTGTGGTGGCACAACTGAGCAGAGTGAGGGCAAAATGGAGCATTGTGAGGGCACAATGGAGCAGTGTGATTACACAATGAAGCAGTGTGAGGGCACAGTGGAACAGTGTGAATGCACAATGGAGCAGCGGGAAGGCACAGTGAAGCAGTGTGAGTGCACAATGGGGAAGTGTGAAGGCACAATGGAGCAGTGTGATGACACAAAGGAGCAGTGTAAGTGCATAATGGAGCAGCCTGAGCTCACAATGAAGTGTAAGAGCACAATGGGGCACTGTAAGGACACAATGGAGCAGTGTGAGGGCACAATGGAGCAGCGTGAAGACACAATGGAACAGGGTGATGACACAATGGAGCAGTGTGAGGGCACATAGGAGAAGAGTGAGGGCACACTGGAGCAGCGTGAATACAATGGAACAGTGCGATGGCACAATTGAGCAGAGTGAGGGGAAAATGGAGCAGTGTGAGGGCAAGATCAAGCATTTTGATGGCACAATGGAGCAGGGTGATGGCACAATGTACAGTGCGAGATCACAATGGATCAGCGTGAAGACACAATTGAGCAGCATGTGGGCATAATGGAGCACTGTGAGAGCACAATGGAGCAGTGTCAGGCCAAAATGGAGCAGTATGAGGACACAATGGAGCAATTTGTGGTCACAATGGAGCACTGTGAGGGCACAGTTGAACAGTGTCTTGGCAAAATGGAGCACTGTGAGGACACAATGGAGCAGTGGGAGGGCCAATGCAGCAACATGGAGACACAATGGAGCAGCGTGATGGATCAGCTTGAGGGCACAATGGAGCAGTGTGATGGTACAATGGAGCAGTGTGATGGCGCAATGGAACAGTGTGAGGGCACAATGGAGCAGTTTGTGGTCACAATGGAGCAATGTGATATCACAATGGAGCAGTGTGTGGACACAATAGAGCAGTGTGAGGGCACAATGAAGCATTGTCTTGGCACAACGGAGCAGTATGAGGGCAAAGTGGAGCACAGTTAAGGCACAATGGAGCGGCATGATGGCAAAATGGAGGAGCGTGTCAGGGAAGAATGGAGCAGTGTGATGAAACAACGGAGCAGTGTGAGTGCACAATGGAGGAGTGGGATGACACAATGTAGCAGTGAGGGCACAATGGAGTCGTGTGATGACACAACGGAGCAGTGTGAGGGCACAATGGTGTTTCGTGAGTGCACAATGGAGCAGTGTGAGGGCATAATGGAGCAGTGTGTGGTCAGAATGGGTCAGTGTGATGGTACAATGGAGCAATGTGATGACACAATGGAGCACTGTGAGGGCTCAATGGAGTAGTGTGAGTGCCCAATGGAGCATTATGGCACATAGGAAAAGTGTTATGTCACAATAAAGCAGTGTGATGACACAATGGAGCAGACTGAGTGCACAAAGTAGCAGTGTGATGACACAATGGAGCAGTGTGAGGGCACAGCAGATCAGTGTGATGGCACAATGGAGCAGTGTGATGACACAATGGAGCAGTATGAGGGCACAATGGTGCAGTATGATGACAAAATTGAACAGCATGAGGGCACAATGGCGCAGCGTGAGGGCATAATGGACCAGACGGATGACAAAATAGAGCAGAGTGTTGACAGAATGGAGCAGCTTGGTGACTCAATGGAGCAGTGTAATGACACAATGGAGCAGTGTCAAGGTAAAATGGAGACAACTGTGGACACAATGGAGCACCATAATTTCACAATGTAGCAGCATGAGAACAAAATGGAGCAGTGAAACGGCACAATGGAGCAGTTTGAGGGCACAATGGATCAGTGAAGGTGAAAATGGAAGAGCAAGATGACAAAATAGAGCAGTGTTAGTACAGAATGTAGCAGTGTGATGGCACAAAGCAGCAGCATGAGGGCACAATGGAGCAGCGTGAATACACAATGAAGCAGCATTAGGGCACAAGGGAGCAGGGTGAAGGCACAATGGAGCAGTGTGAGGTCAGAACAGAGCAGTGTGATGG
Organism: Rhizomys pruinosus; assembly: GCA_009823505.1. Taxonomy (NCBI): domain Eukaryota; kingdom Metazoa; phylum Chordata; class Mammalia; order Rodentia; family Spalacidae; genus Rhizomys; species Rhizomys pruinosus. The sequence goes on from VZQC01010445.1 coordinate 3,348,768, forward strand.
CACAATAGAGCAGAGTGATGACAAAATGGAGCAATGTCAGTTCACAATGTAGCAGTGTGAGGGCACAACGGAGCAGTGTGATGGCACAGTGGAGCAGTGTGATGCCACATTGGAGCAGTGTGATGACACAATAGAGCAGTCTGAGGGCATAAATAAGCAGCGTGAGGGTACAATGGAGCAGTGTTATCGCACAATGGAGCATCGTGAGCAAACAAATTACCAGGGTTAGGGCACAATGGAGTGACGTGAGGGCACATTGGAGCAGTGTTACGTCACAATGGATAAGTGTGAGGACACAATTGAGCAGGGGGAGGACACAATGGAGCCATGTAAGGGCAAAATAGGGCAGTGTGAGGGCAAGATGGAGCAGATTGAGGGGACAATGGAGCAGTGTGCTGGCACAATGGAGGAGTGTGTTGGCACAATGGAGCAGTGTGAGGGCACAATGGAACTGCATGATGACACAATGGACCAAAGTGATGAAACAATGGAGTAGGGTGATGACACAATGGAGCCGTGCAATGACACAATGGAGCAGTGTGAGGTCACATTGGAGCAGAGTAAGGGCATAATAGAGCAGTGTGACAGCACCATGGAGCCAAAACGAAGCAGTGTGATGAAAAAATTGAGCAGTGTGAGGGCACAATGGAGGAGTGGGATGACACAATGTAGCAGTGAGGGCACAATGGAGCAGTGTGAGGACACAACGGAGTAGCGTGAGGGCACAAGTGAGCAGTGTGTGTGCAAAATGGAGCAGCGTGATGACACAGTGCAGCAGTGTTAAGGCACTGTGGAACCATGGGATGAAACAATGGAGCAGTGTGATGACAGAATGGAGCAGTGTTATGACACAGTGAAGAAGTGTGATGGCCAAATTGAGCAGCATGAGCACACAAAGGAGTAGGGTTTGGTCAAAATGGAACAGCGTGAGTGCAAAATGGAGCAGTGTGAGGGCACAATGGAGCAGTGTGAGGGCACAATGGAACTGCGTGATGACACAATGGACCAAAGTGATGAAACAATGGAGCAGTGTGATGCCACAATGGAGCCGTGTGATGACACAAGGGAGCAGTGTGAGGACACGTTGGAGCAGAGTAATGGCACAAAAGAGCAGTGTGATGGCACCATGGAGCTGCGTGAGCTCACAATGGAGCAGTGTGAGGGCACAATGGAGCAATGTGAGGGCACAATGGAGCAGCGTGATTACACAATGAAGCAGCCTGAGTGCAAAATGGAGCAGATTGAGCTCACAATGAAGTGTAAGGTAAGAATAGATCACTGCGAGGACACAATGGAGCAGTGAGAGGGCACAATGGGTCAGCGTGAATACACAGTGGAGCAGCATGATGAAACAATGGAGCAGCTTGAGGGCACAATGGAGCAGCGTTAAGACAAAATGGAACAGTGTGATGGGACAATTGAGCAGAATGAGGGCAAAACGGAGCAGTGTTAGGGCACAATCGGGCATTGTGATGGCACGATGGAGCAATGTGATGGCACAATGTAGCAGTGTGAGGGCACAATGGAGCTCTGTGAGGGCAGAATGGAGCAGTGTGATTTCACAGTGGAGCAGTGTGATGCCACAATGGAGCTGTGTGATGACAAAATGGAGCAGGCTGATGACACAATGGAGCGTTGTTTTGCCAAAAGGGAGCAGTGTGATGACACAAAAAGCAGGGTGATGGCACAATGAAGCAGTGTGATGGCAAAATGGAGCAGTGTGATGACACAAAAAAGCAGTGTAAGGGCACAATGGAGCAGTGAGAGGGCAAAATGGAGGACATTGATGACACAATGGAGCTATGAGGGCAGAAAGGAGTAGTGTTAGCAGACAAATGAGCAGTGTGAGTGTACAATGGAGTATCGTGAGGGCACAATGGAGCAGTGGGAGGGCACAATGGAGCAGTGTGAGGTCACAACAGAGCAGTGTGCTGGCACAGTGGTTCAGTGTGTTGGAACAATGGAGCAGTTTGATGACAACTTGGTGCAGTGTGAGGGCACAATGGAAAAGAGTTAGGGCACAATGGAGCACTGTGAGGACATAATGGAGCAGAGTGAGGGCACAATGGAGCAGCGTGAGGGCACAGTGGAGCAGTGTGAAGGCACAATGGAGCAGTGTGTTGACACAATGGAGCAGTGGGAGGGCAGAATGGAGCACCGTGAGGGCACAATGGAGCAGTGTGATGGCACAATGGAGCAGTGTTAGAGCACAAGGGAGCAGGTGTGAGGGCACAATTGAGTATTGTGAGAGCACAATGGAGTTTAGTGAGGGCACAATGGAGCAGTGTGAGGTAATAATGCAGCCGTGTGAGGTCAAAATGGAGCAGTGTGATGGCAAAATGGAGTATCGTGTGGGCACAATGGAGCACTGTGAGGGCACAATGGAGCACTTTGAGGGCACAATGGAGCAGTGTGAAGTCAGAACGGAGCAGTGTGATGGCACAATGGAGCAGACTGATGACAAAATGGAGCAATGTGAGTTCACAATTGAGCAGTGTGAGAGCACATCAGAGCAGTGTGATGGCACTGTGGAGCAGTGTGATGCCACAGTGGAGCAGTGTGATGACAAAATAGAGCAGTCATAGGGCACAACGAAGCAGCGTGAGGGCACAAAGGAGCAATGTGTGGGCACAATGGAGTAGTGTGATCGCACAAATGAGGAGTGTGAGGGCACCATGGAGGAGTGTGATTGCAAAAAGAGCAGTGATTCCACAATGGCGCAGGGTGAGGACACAATTCAGTAGTGTGAAGGCACAATGGAGCAGTGTGAGGACACAATTGAGCAGCAAGAGGGCATAAAGGAGAAGTGTGAGAGCACCATGGAGCAGTGTGAGGACAAAATGAAGTAGTGTGTGGACACAATGGAGCAATGCGACGAGACAATGGAGCATTGTGACAACCAAATAGAGCAGTGTGTTGGCAAAATGGAGAAGTGTGATGACACAATGGAGACCCCTGAGGCCACAATGGAGCAGTGGGAGGGCACAATGGAGCAGTGTTTTGCCAAAATGGAGCAGTGTGATGACACAAAGAGCAGGGTGAGGCCCCAATGGAGCAGTGTGATGGCAAAATGGAGCAGTGTGATGAAACAATTGAGCAGTGTAAGGGCACAATGGAGCAGTGTGTGGGCACAATGGAGACGTTTGATGACACAATGGAGCAATGAGGGCACAAAGGAGTAGTGTGAGGGCACAATGGAGCAGTTTGAGGGCACAAAGGTGTATCATGAGGGTACAAGGGAGCAGTGTGAGGTCAGAACGGAGCAGTATGATGGCACAAGGGAGCAGTGTGATGACACAACTGAGCAATGTGAGTTAGCAATGGAGCAGTGTGAGGGAACAATGAAGCAGTGTGATGGCACAGTTGTGCAGTGTGATGGAACAATGGAGCAGTATGATGACACCCTGAAGCAGTGTGAGGGCACAACAGAGAAGGGTTAGGGCACAATGGAGCACTGTGAGGACACAATGGAGCAGAGTGAGGGCACAATGGAGCAGCGTGAGTGCACAGTGGAGCATTGTGAGGCCACAGTGGAGCAGTGTGTTGACACAATGGAGCAGTGGGAGGGCACAACGGAGCACCATGAGGGCACAATGGAGCAGTTTGATGGCACAATGGAGCAGTGTGAGGGCACAAGGGAGCAGGTGTGAGGGCACAATTGAGCATGGTGAGAGCACAATGGAGTATCGTGAAGGCACAATGGAGGAGTGTGAGGGAATAATGGAGCAGAGTGTGGTCAGAACGGAGCAGTGTGATGGCACAGTGGAGTATCTCGTGAGGGTACAATAAAGTAGTGTGATGGCACAATGGAGCAGTGTGAGGTCAGAATAGAGCAGTGTGATGGCACAATTGAGCAGTGTGATGACAAAATGGAGCAATGTGAGTTCCCAATGGAGCAGTGTGAGGGCACATCGGAGCAGTGTGATGGCACAGTTGAGCAGAGTGATTGCACAATCGAGCAACGTGAGCGCACAATGGAGCAGTTTGTGGGCACAATGGAACACTGTGAGGGCACAATTGGACCATGTGGTGGCACTATGGTGCACTGTGAGGACAAAATGGAGCAGTGTGAGGGCACAATGGAGCAAAATGAAGACACAATGGAGCAGGGCGATGACACAATGGAGCAAATTGTGGGCACAAAGGAGCAGCGTGAGGGCACAATGGAGCAGTGTGATGGCACATTGGACCAGTGTGAGGGCACAATGTAGCAGTGTGAAGGCACAATGGAGCAGTTTGTGGCCACAATTGAACAGTGTGATGGCTCAATGGAGCAGTGTAAGGGTACAATGTAACACCACGAGGTCACAATGGAGCAGGGTGTGGACACAACAGAGCAGTGTGAGGGCATAATGAAGCAGTGGGTTGGCACAACGGAGCAGTATGAGGGCAAAGTGGAGCACAGGGAAGGCACAATGGAGCAGCGTGAGGGCAAAATGGAGGAGTGTGTCAGGGAAGAATGGAGCAGTGTGATGAAAGAAAGGAGCAGTGTGAGGGCACAATGGAGCTGTGTCCTGACACAATGGAGCAGTGTAATGGCACAAAGGTACAGTGTGAATAGATAATGGAACATTGTGAGGGCACAAAGGAGCAGTGTGAGGACACAATGGAGCAGTGTCAGGACACAATAGAGCAGTGTGAGGACATCGTGGAGCAATGTTAGGGCAAAATGGAGCAGTGGGAGGGCCCAAAGGAGTTGTGTGAGGGCACAATGGAGCAGCGTGATGACACAATGGAGCAGTGTGATGACACAATGGAGCAGTGTGATGACACAAGGGAGCAGTGTGAGAGCACAATTGAGCAGTTTGAAGGCACAATGGAGCAGAGTGGTGGCACAATGGAGCAGCGTGAGTACACAATTGAGCAACGTGTGAGCAGAGAAGATCAGTGTGAGGGAAAAATGGAGCAGTATGAGGGCCCCATGGAGCAGTGTAATGACAAAATGGAGAAGCATAATGACACAATGGAGAATCGTGAGGCCACAATAGAGCAGTGTGAGGTCACAAGGGAGTAATGTGTGGGCACAATGGAGCAGTGTGATCACAAAAAAGAGGAGGGTGAGGGCACCATGGAGCAGTGTGAGTCCACAAAGGGGCAGTGTGAGTCCAAAATGGCGCAGGGTGAGGACACAATGGAGCTGTGTGAAGGCACAATGGAGCAGCACGAGGACACAATTCAGCAGCATGAGGGCATAATGGAGCACTATCAGAGCACCATGGAGCAGTATGAGGACAAAATGGAGCAGTGTAGGACACAATGGAGCAGAGAGACGAGGAAATGGAGCATTGTGAGTACCAAATGGAGCAGTGTGTTGGCACAATGGAGCAGTGTGATGACACAATGGAGCACTGTGAGGGCACAATGGAGCAGGGGGAGTGCAAAATGGAGCAGTGCGATGACAAAATGGAGCAGTGTTTTGCCAAAACGGAGCAATGTGATAACATAAAAAACAGGGTGAGGGCACAATGGAACAGTGTGGTGACACAGTTGAGCAGAGTGATGGCACAATGGAGCAGTGTGAGGGCCCAATGGATTGGTGTAATGACAAAATGGAACAGCGTAATGACACAATGGAGCAGCGTGAGGCCACAACAGAGCAGCGTGAAGTCACAAGCGAGTAATGTGTGGGCACAATGGATCAGTGTGATCGCACAAAAGAGGAGTGTGAGGGCACCATGGAGCAGTGTGAGTCCACAATGGAGCAATGTGAGTCCATAATGGCGCAGGGTGAGGACACAATGGAGCAGTGTGAAGGCACAATGGAGCAGCATGAGGACACACTTCAGCAGCATGAGGGCACAATGGAGCACTATGAGAGGACCATGGAGCAGTATGAGGTCAAAATGGAGCAGTGTGAGGACACAATGGAGCAGAGAGAAGAGGAAATGGAGCACTGTGAGTAGCAAATGGAGCAGTGTGTTGGCACAATGGAGCAGTATGATGACACAATGGAGGACTGTGAGGGCACAATGGAGCAGTGTGAGGGCACAATGGAACTGCATGATGACACAATGGACCAAAGTGATGAAACAATGGAGTAGGGTGATGACACAATGGAGCCATGCGATGACACAATGGAGCAGTGTGAGGTCACATTGGAGCAGAGTAAGGGCATAATAGAGCTGTGTGACAGCACCATGGAGCCAAAACGAAGCAGTGTGATGAAAAAATTGAGCAGTGTGAGGGCACAATGGAGGAGTGGGATGACACAATGTAGCAGTGAGGGCACAATGGAGCAGTGTGAGGGCACAACGGAGCAGTGTGATGGCACAAGTGAGCAGTGTGTGTGCAAAATGGAGCAGCGTGATGACACAGTGCAGCAGTGTTAAGGCACTGTGGAACCATGGGATGAAACAATGGAGCAGTGTGATGACAGAATGGAGCAGTGTTATGACACAGTGAAGAAGTGTGATGGCCAAATTGAGCAGCATGAGCACACAAAGGAGTAGGGTTTGGTCAAAATGGAACAGCGTGAGTGCAAAATGGAGCAGTGTGAGGGCACAATGGAGCAGTGTGTTGGTACAATGGACAGAGTTTTGCTGCAATGGAGCAGTGTGATAACACAATAGAGCAGTGTGAGGGCATAATGGAGCAGTGTGAGGGCACACAATGGAGCAGTGTGAAGGCAAAAAGGAGCAGTGTTTTGCCAAAATGGCACAGTGTGATGGCACAATAGAGCAGTGTGAGGGCACAATGGAGCAATGTGTGTTCAAAATGGAGCAGTGTGAGGGCACAATGGAGCAATGTGATGCCACAATGGAGCAGTGTGATGACACAGTAGAGCAGTGTGTGGGGACAATGGAGCAGTGTGATGTCACAATGGAGCAGTGTGAGAGCACATATGATCAGTGTGATGGCACAACGGTGCAGTGTGAGGGAAAAATGGAGCAGTGTGATGACAGCTTGAAGCAGTGTGACGGCACAATGGAGAATTGTTAGGGCACAATTGAGCACTCTGAGGACTCAATGGAACAGAGTGAGGGCCCAATAGAGCAGCGTGAGGGCAGAGTGGAGCAGTGTGAGGGCACAATGGATCAGTGTGTTGACACAATGGAGCAGTGGCAGGGCAAAATGGAGCACCGTGAGTGCACAATGGAGCAGTGTGTTGGCAAAATGGAGCATTGTGATGACACAATTGAGCAGTGTAAGGGTAAAATGATAAAATGGCAGCATGTGGGCACAATGGAGATGTTTGATGACACAATGGAGCAGCCAGGGCACAAAGGAGCAGTGTGAGGACACAATGGAACTGTGTGAGGGCACAATGGAGTATTGTGAGGGAACAATGGAGCACTGTGAGGGCACAATGGAGTAGTGTGAGATCAGAAAGTAGCAGTGTGATTGCAAAATGGAGCAATGTGATGACACAAAGGAGCAATGTGAGTTCAAAATGGAGCAGTGTGAGGACAAAATGGAGCAGTGGTAGGGCACAATGGACCACCGTGAGGGCACAATGGAGCAGTGTGTGGGCACAGCGGAGCAGTGTTAGGGCACAGTGGAGCAGATCTGAGGGCAAAATTGAGCAGTGTGAGGGCATAAAGGAGCACTGTGAGGACACAATGGAGAAGAGTGAGGGCACAATGGAGCATCATGAGGGCACAATGGATTAGTGTGATTGCACAATGAAGCAGCATGAGCACATAAATTAGTAGGGTTACAGCACAATGGAGAAAAGTGAGGGCACAATGGAGCACAGTTAGGGCACATTGGGGCAGTGTGAGGGCACAATGGAGCAGAGTGAGGGTACAATGGAGCAGTGTGATGGTACAATGAAGCAATGTGATGGCACAACGTAGCAGCGTGTGGGCATAAAGGAGCAGTGTGTTGGCACAATGGAGCAGTGTGAGGGAAAAATGGAGCAGTGTGATGAGACAAAGGAGCAGGGTGCTTGACAAAAGGAGAAGTGTGATGACAAATAGAGCAGTGTCATATCACAATGGAGAATTGTGAAGCCAAAATTGATTCGTGTGAGGGCACTGTGGAGCAGGGTGAGGGCAAAATGGAGGAGTGTGATGGCACAAGTGAAAAGTGTGTGTGCACAATGGAGCAGTGTGATGACACAGCGCAGCAGTGTTAAGGCACTATGGAACCATGGGATGAAAAAATGGAGCAGTGTGATGACAGAATGTAGCAGTGTTAGGACACAGTGAAGAATTGTGATGGCAAAATTGAGGAGCATGAGCACACAAGGGAGCAGCGTGTGGGCAAAATGGAACAGCGTGAGGGCACAATGGAGCAGTGTGAGGGCAAAATGGAGCAGTGTGATGGCACAAAGAGCAGTGTTTTGCCAAAACGAAGCAGTGTGATGAAAAATGGAGCAGTGTGAGGGCACAATGGAGGAGTGGGATGACACAATGTAGCAGTGAGGGCACAATGGAGTAGTGTGATGACACAATGGAGCATTGTGAGGGCACAAGGGTGTATCGTGAGTGCACAATGGAGGAGTGTGAGGGCATAATGGAGCAGTGTGTGGTCAGAATGGGTCAGTGTGATAGTACAATGGAGCAATGTGATGATACAATGCAGCACAGTGAGGGCCCAATGGAGTAGTGTGAGTGCCCAATGGAGCATTGTGGCACAAAGGAACAGTGTTATGAGACAATAAAGCAGTGTGATATCACAATGGGACACATTGAGGGCACAATTGAGCCCTGTGAGGGCACAATGGAGCAGTATGAAGGCACAACGGAGAAGTGTGATGGCACAAATGAGAACTGTGTGTGCACAATGGAGCAGTGTGATGACACAGTGCAGCAGTGTTAAGGCACTATGGAACCATGGGATGAAAAAATGGAGCAGTGTGATGACAGAATGGAGCAGTGTTATGACACAGTGAAGAAGTGTGATGGCAAAATTGAGGAGCATGAGCACACAAGGGAGCAGGGTGTGGGCAAAATGGAACAGCGTGATGGCACAATGGTGCAGTGTGAGGGCACAGTGGAGCAGTGTGATGGCACAAAGGAGCAGGATAATGCCAAAAGGGAGGTGTGTGATGACACAATAGAACAGTGTGAGGGCACAATGGAGCAGTGTGATGGCAAAATGGAGCAGTGTGATGACACAATAGAGCAGTGTGAAGGCACAATGGAGCAGTGTGTTGACACAATGAAGCAGTGAGAGGCCAAAATGGAGCACCGTGAGGGCACAATGAAGCAGTGTTAGGGCACAATGGAGCAGCGTGATTACACAATGAAGCAGCGTGAGGGCACAGTAAAGCAATGTGAATGCACAATGGAGCAGCAGGTGGGCACAATGGAGCAGTGTGTGTGCAGAATGGAGACGTGTCAAGGCACAATGGAGCAGTGTGATGACACAATGGAGCAGTGTAAGGGCATAATGGAGCAGCCTGACCTCACAATGAAGTGTAAGGGCAAAATGGAGCATGGTGAGGACACAATGGAGCAGTGTGAAGGCACAATGGATCAGCGTGAAGACACAATGGAGCAGGGTGATGACACAATGGAGCAGTGTGATGGCACAAAGGAGAAGAGTGAGGGAACAATGGAGCAGCGTGTTTACACAATGGAACAGTGTCATGGCACTATTGAGCAGAGTGAGGGCAAAATGGAGCAGTATGAGGGCAAAATCGAGCATTGTGATGGCATGATGGAGCAGGGTGATGGCACAATATACAGTGTGAGGGCACAATGGAGCAGCGTGAAGACACAGTTGAGCAGTATGTGGGCATAATGTAGCACCTTGAGAGCACAATGGAGCAGTGTCAGGCAAAAATGGAGCAGTGTGAGGACACAATGGAGGAGTTTGTGGTCACAATGGAGCACTGTGAGGGCAGAATTGAACAGTGTCTTGGCAAAATGGAGCACTGTGAGGACACAATGGAGGAGTGGGAGGGCCAATGCAGCAACGTGAAGACACAATGGAGCAGCGTGATGACACAATGGATCAGATGGAGGGCACAATTGAGCAATGTGAGGGCACAATGGAGCAGCATGATTACACAATAAAGCAGCATGAGGGCACAATGGAGCAGACTGTGCTCAGAATGAAGTGTAAGGGCAGAATAGAGCACTGTGAGCACTCAATTGAACAATGTGAGGGCACAATGGGACAGCATGAAGACACAATGGAGCAGCGAGATGAAAAAATGGAGCAGCTTGAGTGCACAATGCAGCACTGTGAGGGCACAATGGAGCAGCCTTAAGACACAATAGAACAGTGTGATGGGACAATTGAGCAGAGTGAGAGCAAAATGGAGCAGTGTGAGAGCACAATGTAGCAGTGTGAGGGCACAATGGAGCAGTGTGATTGTACAAAGGAGCAATGTGATGGCACAATGTAGCAGCGTGTGGGCATAAAGGAGCAGTGTATTGGCACAATGGAGCAGTGTGAGGGAACAATGGAGCAGTGTGATGAGACAATGGAGCAGTTTGATGAGACAATGGAGCTGTGTGCTTGACAGACGGATAAGTGTGATGACACGATAGAGCAGTGTGATGTCACAATGGAGCATTGTAAGGCAAAACTGAGCCATGTGAGGGCACAATGGAGCGGTGTGAGGGCACAATGGAGGAGTGTGATGGCACAAGTGAGCAGTGTGTGTCCAAAATGGAGCAGTGTGATGACACAGTGCAGCAGTGTTAAGGCACTGTGAAACCATGGGATGAAACAATGGAGCAGTGTGATGACAGAATGGAGCAGTGTGTGGAAAGCGGTCATTGGCCAAAATGGTGCTTTGGACCCTGGCCAGGTCTTATCGCCTGATTGTCGCCTGACTGCCCAGCTCATTCCCCAGCCAATAAGAGAATGCCAAACCTGAACCCTCATTAGCGTGTCTGCTGACTTCCGTATATTGTGCATACCGCTTACAGACCAATGAGAGACTGCCACGTCGCTCGTGCCCTTGCAGGATGCGGGGTTGAGAGAGGGGATAAGAGTAGGGGACACTCTTATCTATGGAAGGAAGGAGGAGAGTTGGTGTAAGAGTTGCCTGAATAAACTGCGTCTGGAAGAACAAGAGTGTGTCCTCTCCTTTTTCCTGCCGGCCGGGAACAGAGCGACAAGGAGAGCGACAAATATTAATAATAATAATAATAATAATAATAACAACAACAAAGAAAAAAGAACACAAAGAAAGAAAATCCCTGACAAAGCACTGTCGCCTTCATTTGGAGAATAGACTGTGTTATGATGTATTCTCTCTGTAAGGTTCAGAATCTGCAATTCAGTTCACCACAAAACCATTGGGATTCCAAAGGTATTTGAAGTACTGTGGAAATAGCCTGTGTAGAGGCTTCTCCTGTCTGGCCCTGTATTTCTCCTAGAGCCTTCAGCTAGACACATGCGCTCATGCGTAGAAATACTCTATGTGTAGGTTTTTATGCTTACTAATCCATTTCTGATGATGTGCTTAGTAAAATAGTTCTTTTTTGTTAAAGGATTTGAAGTCTTTTTGGGGGGTGGTTCTCTCTTTTTTAAATTTTATTTATTTTTGTATGTGTATGAATGTACTGCCTGCGTGTAGGTTTGTGCACCCGTGTCCTGCAATGCCTCGGAGGTCAGAAGAGGGTCTCGGANGTGAGGGCACAAATTGAGCAGTGTGATAGGCTAAATAGGTGCAGTGTGATTAACACAATTGGCAAGTGTAAAGGACAAAGGAGCAGTGTGTTGGAACAAAAGAGCAGTGTGATTTTGATGACACAATGATCGAGTGATAGCTGTCACAAATGAGTTAGTGTTATTACCAATGTAAGACTTTGTTGAGGTCACAGTGGTAGTGATCCGGTGAGTGAACAATTTTTGTAGCACTGGTTAAATTGCACAGAGTATAGCAGGTTTGGATGTTCATAATGTAGCAGTATTAGATGCAAAAATGTAGCATTGTGTTATGATGAGAAAATGGAGCACTGATTTTGTCGAAAGTGGAGCAGTGTTAGTGCACAATGGAGCAGTGTGATGCCAAAATGGAGGAGTGCGATAGGACACAGTAGAGCAGTGTGAATACACAATTGAGCAGTGTTAACAGGCACAAGGGAGAAGTGTTAGGGCACAAGGGGAGCCTCTGAGGGACAAAATATGGAGCAAAGTAGGGCCCAATGGAGCACGGGAGGGGCAGAGTGGGAGCAGTGAGGTGGCAAAATGGAGCACCGTGAGGGCCCAAAGGAGAAAGACTGATTACACATGAGCATCGTGAGGGCGCACAGTGGAAGTGTTGTGCACAATGGGAGCAGCGGGAAGGGCACATAGGAGCAGGGTGAGTGCAAGGAGAAGTGGTGAAGGAACAATGGAGGCAGTGGTGAATGACCAATAGAATCAGTGTACGGAGCATAATGGAGCAGCCTGAGCTTACAATGAAGTGTAAGGGCACAATGGAGAACTGTGATGTCACAAAGGAGCAATGTATTGCATATTGGAGCAGGGTGATGATGTATTTTAGCAGTGTGATGGCACAAGTTTGCAGGGTGATGACACAATGGGAGCAGTGTTAGGGCACAATAGAGCATGTGAGTGGAACAAAGGGAGAAGAGTAGGGGCACAACTGGAAGCAGCAGTGATTACACAGTGAGAACAGTGTGGTGGCACCACTGAGCAAGTTGAGGGCACAATGGAACATGTAGAGGGCACAATGGAGCAGTGTGATTACACAAAATAGCAGTGTGATGACAAAAAGAACCAGTGCGATGGTACAGTGGTGCAGTGTAATGAAATAATGGAGCAATGTGATGAAAAAAATGGAGCAGTGTGATTGCACAATGGAGCAGGATGTTTGAAAAATGGAGCAGTGTGAAATGACAATGGAGCAGTGTGAAGTGACAATGGAGCATCCTGAGCTCACACTGAGTGTAAGAGCACAATGGGGGGGGCACTGTAAGGACACAATGGAGGCAGTGTGAGGGCCACAAGGTGAGCCGGCGATGGAAGAACACAATGGAACAGGGTGATGACAACAATGGAGCAGTGTGAGGGGCACATAGAGAAGAGTGAGGGCACACTGGAGCAGCGGGGAAACAATGGAAACAGTGCGTGGCACAATGCAGCAGTGAGTTGGAAAATGGAGCAGTGTGAGGGCTAAGTATAGAAGTGTGAGGGGACAATGCAAAAGTGTTATGGCCTAATGGAGCAAATTGAGAGTACGATGGAGCAGTGAGTGGGAGCAATTGGACCAGTTTGTGGACAAAATAAAGCAGTGTTAGATCAGAATGGAGCAGTGTGATAAAAAAATAAGGAAGAGTGAGAGCAAAATGGAGCAATATGAGGACACAATGGAGCAATTTGTGGTCACAATGGAGCACTATGTGGAAACAATTGCGCAGTGTTTGGACAAAATGGATCAGTGTGATTACAAAATGGAGCACTGTGATTACACAATGGAGCATTTTGAGGGTACAATGGGTCATTTTGATGACACAATGGACCAGCGTTATGGATCAGCTTGGAGTTGCAACAGATTGATCAGGTGATGGTACAAAATGGCAGCAGTAGTGATGGGGCGCATAGGAACCGTGTTAGGTCCCACTGGAAGACAGTTTGTGTTCCACACGCATGGAGCAGTGTGATAATCACAATGGAGCAGTTTGTGGCCACAATGACAGTGTTCGGGCATCAATGAATCATTGGGTCTTTGCACAAGACGGAGCCGTAGAGTGGGCAAAAGTGGAGCACAGTTAAGGGGCACAATGGAGCGGCAAATGAATGGCAAAATGGGGGAGCTTGTCAAGGGAAGAATGGAGCAGATTTGGATGAAAACAACTGAGCATTTGAGTGCAACGAATGGAGGAGTGGGATGACACAATGTAAGCAGTGAGGGCACAATGGAGTTGTGTGGAGTGGGACAGCAACGGAGCAGTGTGAGGGCACAAATTGTGGTTTTCTTGTTGGCAACAAATGGTAGCAGTGTGAGGGCAGAATTGACCATTGTGATGGTAAAAGGCACCTTTGTGTTGGCAAAATTGACCGTTGTGTGTGCACATTATACAATTGTGATTGCACAATGTGCCATGGTGATCTCACAATTGTTAATTGTGATGTCACAATTGTGCAGTGTGAGGTCACAATGTTTCAGTGTGATGACAAAATGTATCAGAGTGTTGGCAAAATGGGGTGTGTGATGACACAATGGAGAGCCTGGTCACAATGGGATGAGACACAATGGAGCAGCAGTTGTAGGGCACAGCAGAGCATGTGATGGGACAAGATGCAGTGTGATGAGGAAGCAATGGAGCAGTCATAGGGACAAATAGGGCAGTATGATGACAAAATTGAACAGCATGAGGGCTACATGGAGCAGCGTAGGGCATATGGACCAGACTGATGACAAAATAGAGCAGAGTGTTGACAAATGGAGCTCAGTTGGGTGAACTCGGGCGTTAATAACAGGAGCAGTGTTATGGCACAATGGAAAATGGGACATGTGCACATGTGGACACAATGGAGCACATAATTCACAATGTAGCAGCATGAGAACAAAATGGATGCAGTGCACAATTATGGACAGATGCGAGCACAATGGGAGCAAAGTACATGTGAGGGCAATAAATGTCAGTGAAGGTGCACAATGGAGAGCAATGTGAGCAGAATGTAGCCATGTGTTAGACAGCAATGTAGCGGTAGTGTGGTGGCACAAATGACAGATGAGGGCACAATGGAGCAGCGTGAATACACATGAAGCAGCATTAGGGCAGCAATGGGAGCAGGGTGAAGGCACAAATGGAGCAGTTGAGGAGTCAGAACAGAGCAGCGTGATGGAACAATGGAGGCAGAGTATGTTGATGACAAAATGAGAGCAATGTCAGTTGACAATGTAGCAGATGTTGGAGGGCACAACGGATGGCTCGTTGTGAATGGCCCACGTGGAGGCAGTGTGGATGGCCACATGGGAGGCAGTTGTGCTGACACATCGAGCACGTCTTGAGGGCATAAATAGCAGTCGTGAGGGTACATGGGAGCAGTGTTTACGCACAATGCGCACAATCGTGAGGGCAACAAATATACCAGGGTTAGGGCACAATGGAGTGACGTGAGGGCAACAATGTGAGCAGTGGTACGTCGCCAACCAAATGGATAAGTGTGAGGGACCAAAATGTAGCAGGGGGGGGACACAATGGAGCAGTCGGCAAAATGGCGTGTGTAGTGGATAGATGGAGCATTGGGGAGACAGTATGGAGCAGTGTAATGATTTGAGTAGGTATGGAAAATTTTTGAAATGGAAGTGTTTGGCACAATTGAGCAGGTGGTGAGGGCATCAATGAACTGCATGAATGACACAATTGACCCAATTGGTGATGAAAGCAATGGAGTAGGGTGATGACGACAAGGAGCGTTGGCAAACCATGACACAATGGAGCAGTTGTGAGGTGAAAATGGAGCATTGTCATGAAGGATCACTGTAAGATGGCATATAGAGCAGGTGACAGCACCATGGAGCCAAACGAGCAGTGTGATGAAAAAATTGAGCAGTGAGCAAATTGTGGATGTGTGCTACAATGTGACCGTTTGAGTGGGAAATAGACCAATGGTAGCAGTGAGGGCACATGAGCATGTGTGAACGGATAAAATGTGGACAATGGAGCATGAGAGCACAATGTGAAGCAGTAGTTAAGTGGAGCATAATGAAAACATGGGAGACACGAGAGATGCACATGTTAGGCAGTGAGACTGAAAACAATGGGGACGGGCCAGTGTGATGACAGAATGGAGCAGTGTACGACACAGTGAAGAAGTGTGATGGCCAAATTGAGCAGCATGAGCACACAAAGGAGTAGGGTTTGGTCAAAATGGAACAGCGTGCGTGCAAAGTGAGTAGCAGTGTGAGGGCACAATGGGACAGTGTGAGGGCACAATGGCTGCAGAATGATGGCACAAATGGAGCACCAGTTATGAAACAATGGATGCAGTGAGATGATGCACATACAGATGTGTGAGCCAGTGTGATGACGACAAGAGGAGCATGTGAGGACACGTTGGAGCAGAGTAATGGCACAAGAAGAGCAGTGTGATGGCCCCATGGAGTGCGTGGGCTCACAATGGGAGCCGTGTGGAGGGGCACAATGGAGCAAATTTGAGGGCACATGAAGAGCGCTGTGATTACACAATGAAGCAGCCCTGAGTGCAAAATGGAGCAGAATGAGCTCACAATGAGGTAGATGGTAAAAGAGGTAGTAGATCACTTCCTGAAGGGACACAATGGAGCAGTGAGAGGGCACAATGGGTCGCGGAATGACACAGTGGAGCAGCATGATGAAACCAGGGCAGCTTGAGGGCACAATGGAGCGCGTTATAGGACAAAATGGAAACCGTGTAATGGGACATTGAGCAGGAATGAGGGCAAACGGAGCAGAGTTATGGCACATGGGCACTTGTGATGGCAGATGGGAGCAATGTGAAGTGGCACAATTTAGCAGTGTGATGCACAATGGCAGCTCTCGTGACGGGCAGAGAATGGAGCGTTGTGTGATTTCACATTGGAGCGTGTGATGCCAAATGGAGCTGTGTGGATGATACAAAATGGAGCAGACTTGATGTACACATGGAGCGTGGTTTTTATGCAACAAAAAGGGAGTCCGTAGTGTGATGACACAAAAGCAGGGTGGTGTGATGGCACAATGAAGCCGTGTGTAGGGGGCAAAAATGGGCAGCTGTGGCACAATGTTGTAGGCACAAAAGGAGACAGTGTAAGGGCAGCAATGGTCGCAGTGTAGAGGGCCAAAATGGAGACATTATGGACACACATGAGTACTGAGGGCAGAAGGAGTAGTTGAGTAGCAAATGGCAGTGTGGATTTTACATGGAGTATCGGTGAGGGAGCACAATGGACCAGTGGGATGGCACACTGGAGCAGTGTGGGGACACAGATGGAGCAGTGCTGATGGCAACATGAGAATGTTTGCAAATTTGGCAGGGCTACAATGGATAGAGTGTGATGGACAAATGATTGCAGTTTGATGATCAATTGGTGCAGTAGAATGGAAAATTTTGTGAGCCAATGGAGCACTGTGAGGACATAAAGGAATGAGCAGATGTGGATGGCACAATGGAGCAGCGTGGAGGGCACAGTGGCAGCAGTGTGATGTGTAAGGGCATGAGCAATGGGTGTTAGCATTTCAAATGGGAGCGTGGGAGGGCAAAAAGGAGCACCGTGAGGGCAGCAATGGAGCACGTTGTGATGGCACAATGGAGCAGTGTTTAGAGCAAGGAGAGGTTTGTAGGGCACAATTGGTATGGTATCATGCAATGATGCACGGCACAATGGAGAGACATGTAGCACTCGTGAGCCAATGGCCAATGTGAGGTGGAGGTAAACAGGAAGATGGAGCAGTGTGATGGCAAAATGGAGTATCGTGTGGGCCCCAATTGAGGAGCACTGCTGGAGGGCACAATGGAGCACTTGAGGGCCACAAAGGAGCAGTGTGAAGTCCAGAACGACGCAGTGGGGTTGATGGGCAAAATGGAGCGATGCTGAAAAATGGAGCAATGTGAGTCACATTGAGCAGTGTGAGAGCACATCAGAGCAGTGTGATGGCACTGTGGGCAGTTGTGATGCCACAGTGGAGCAGTGTGAATTAGTTGATAAACAATAGAGCAGTGTGATAGGGGACAACGAGCCAGCGTGAGGGCACAAAGGACAATGGTGTGGCACAAGGAGTAGTGTGATCGACAAATGTAGAGGGAGGTATGTCCATGGAGGAGTGTGATTGCAAAAAGAAGCAGAGTGATATCCACATGGAGCAGGGTGAGGACACAATTCAAGAGTGTGGAAGGCACAATGGAAGGGACACATGGCAGCAGTTCAGACGGATGGTAACTGGGCTGTAGAGGACCAAAGGAGTTTTGCACATTAGAAGGCGACGAAGGCAGTGAGATGGAACAAGGCATGGATGAAGGAGAACGTTGATGGAACCAGAGCAGTTGAGGGCAATGGACCCTGAGTGTGTGCACAATGGAGCAGCCGAATGGAGATGTGCAACAAATGGAGCAGATTTTTTGCAAAATGGAGCATAGACAGAGGCAGGAAGTTGTGAGAGCCAATGAGCACCTGAGGATGGCACAATGGAGAGTAGTAGTGGGAGGGCAAACATTGGAGCAGTGTTTAGGCACAAATGGAGCAGTTGTGATGAATAGCAGGTGGCCCCAATGGCGCGTATGGCAAATCAGTGTGTGTTTGATGACACAATGGGTAGCAAATAGGCATGTGTGGAGCACAAAGGCAGTTAGTGCATGAGAGGATGCACAATGGAAGCAAGTGAGGGCACAAAGGGTAGTGGCGGGCAGTTTATCATGAGGGTACAATGGGGCAGTGTGAGTTCAGAACGCGGAGCAGTGATGGCACACAGGGAGCAGTGGTGATGACACAAACGAAGCAATGTGAGGCATAAGCAAAGTGAGGCCAAGCTGGTTAGGGAAAACGAGAGCATGTGTACGGCACCAGTTGTTGCATGTGTGATGGAAGCAGATGGAGCAGTTATGATGACACCCTAACAGGTGAGGGCACAACAGAAAGGTTAGGGCACAAGATGAGCACTGTGAGACAACAATGGAGGCGAGAGTGAGGGCCACAATGGAGGCAGCGGAGTTGCCCAGTGTGAGCATTGTGAGGCCACAGTGGGACCAGTTGTGTTTGAACACAATGGAGCAGTGGGAGGGCCCATACGGAGCCACCAGTGAGGGCACAATGGACAGTCAGTTTGAAATGGCCACAATGGGAGTGTGGAGGGCACAAGGGACAGTGTTCAGGGCACAATTGAGCATGCGTGAGAGCACAATGGAGTACTCGTGAATGCACAATGGAGAAGTGAGTGAAAAAGCATGTGATGCAAGTTCGGTATGAACAATAAGGAGTAGCTGCAGGTAATGGAAGATGTGACCAGGCAATGGACAAGTTAATTCATGCACTGGAAGTAGTAGCAATTATGAAAATAGAGGAAACACCGGTGCTGATGAGCAAAAAGAAGCAGTGTGAAGCAAAAATGGAGCATGGTGAGTTCCCAATGGAGCCCAAGTTGTGAGGGACATCGAGCAGTGTGATGGCACAGTTGAGCAGAGTGATGCACAATCGAGCAACCGCGTGAGAGCAGCCACACTGGAGCAGTTTGTGGGGCACATGGAACACGGTGAGGGCACAATTGGACCATAATGTGGTTGCACTATGTGCACTGGAGGACAGAGAATGGAGCAGTGTTGAGAGGCACACATGGAGCAAAAAGGAAGCCAATGGTAGCAGGCGATGGACACAATGTAGGCAAAAGTGTGGGCACAAAGGAGCAGCTTTAAGGGCACAAATGGAGAGTGTGTGATTTGGATCCAATTGGACGCAGTGTGGGGCAAAATGTACGTGTGAAGGCACAAGGAGCGTTTGTGGCCACAATTGTGAAACAGTTGGTATGGCTCAATGGAAGCCGGGTGTAAGGGTACGAATGTAACACCCCGAGGTCCCAATGGCGATCAGGGTGGTGGACACAACAAGAGCAGTTGGTGAGGGCATAATGAAGAAGCAGTGGGTTGGCACAAACAAAGGCGTATGAGTGCAAAAGTGGAGCACAGGGGAGGCACAATGGAGCAGTGTTGGGCAGAATGAGGATGTGTCAGGGGAAGAATGGAGAGTGTGATGAAACGAAAGGAGCAAGTGTGAGGCATCAATGGGCTGGTTGTCCTGACCAATGGAGGCAGTTGTATGGCCAGCAAAGGTACAGTGGTGAATAGATAATTGGAACATTGTGAGGCACAAAGAGACAGTGTGAGAGAACAATGGAGCGCAGGGGAGCAGCATATAGAGTCAGTGTGAGGACACGTGGGCAAATGGTTAGGGCAAGGCAAAATGGAGCAGTGGGAGGGCCCAAACCTGGCGCCAGGAGATTGACCCGTGAGTGGCAACCACATGAGCAGCTTGAATGACACAAGGGAGCACGTGAGACAATGGCGCAGCTTGATGCACAAGAGCTTTGCGGCAAGATTGAGCAGTCTGGAGCAGATGTGCGCAAAGTGATGGCACCAATGCGAGCTGAGCACATTGCAGCAACGTGGAGCAGAGAGAATCATGTTTGTGAGGGAAAAATGGAGCGTATTGCGGGCCCCATGGAGAAGTGTAATGAACAAGAGAAGCACTGACAAGGCATCGTAGCCAAAGTGACATGACACATCATAATGGAGTAATCTGAGGCCACAATAGACACACATGAGGGCAAAGATATGGGCACAATAGTGACTTGCGCACAATGGAGCATTGTGATCCAGAGGAGTAGCACATGCGTGTGAGCAAAGGCGGCAGTGTGAGTCCAAATGGCGCAGTGGTGAGGACAATGGATGACTGTGATAGGCACAAATGGAGCAGGCAGAGGAACAATTCAGCAGAACATGGGGACATAATGGAGCACTATCAGAAGCACCATGGAGCAGCTAGTGACGAGAAGCAAGTGTAGCAATGTGAAGCCAGTAGCAGAGGAATCAGACAAGAGGAATAGGATAGCATAATGTGACCTAGTAAGACACAATGGAGCAGTGTGTTGGCACAATGGAGCCACGTAGTGAGACACAATGGAGCACTGTGAGGGCCACAATGGAGCAGGGGGGGGAGTGCAAAATGGAGCAGAGAGATGAACAAATGGAGTGTGTTACCAAAAGGTTGCCAAAAAACGAGCAATGTGATAACAAAAAACATGGTTGGAGGGCAACAATGGAACAGTGTGGTGACACAGTTGGAAGCAGAGTGATGGACAGCATAACAAAAGTTAGGCAAACAGAGCGTGTGGGGCCCAATATTGTGTCTTTGTGCAGTAATGACAAGAGCAGTGTTAATGAGCACAATGGAGCAGCGTTGTGAGGCCACAACAGAGCAGCGTGAAGTCACAGCGAGTAATGTGTCGGGGCACAAGATGATCAGTGTATGGCACAAAGAGAGGAGTGGAGGACATGAGCAGTTGGATTCACAATTAGGACAAGTGAATCTATTGGGACGGATGAGGAACAAGTGGAGTGCACTGTTGTGCACAATGGAGCATGTGTGTGGATAAACAATGGAGTGTACAAACATTGACACAGCATTGAGGGAGACACATGGAGCACATTATGAGAGGACGCATGGAGCGCAGTATGAGGTCAAAACAGGAAGCAGTGGAGGACACAATGGAGCAGAAGAAAGGAGGAACGTGGTAGCAACTGGAGTGTGATGGCACATGGAGCTGTAGTATGGCACAATGGAGCGTAGATTGATCAGGGACTGTGAGGGCACAAGGAGAGCAGTGGTGAGGGTCACAATGGAACTGCTGATGACAAACAATGGCCAAAGTGATGAAACAATGGAAAGTATGAAAATGGAGAGTGTGATGACACATGGAGGCAATGGTAATGTACACAATGGACTGCAGTGAAACAATCAGTGAGGACAACATGGAGCAGAGTAAGGGCATAAGTAGATAGACTGTGTGACAGCACCATGGAGCCAAAAACGAAAGCGTGTGATGAAAAAATTAGACAGTTGGAATGAGGAGGATCACATAGCGTTGATGGAAATATCAGGTGTTACGAATGTACTGTGAGGACACAATGGAGCATTTTGAGCACAATGGAGGTGATGGAATGGAGGTCTGATTGCTTGGGGTGTGAGCAAATGGAGCAGCGTGATGGACACAGGCAGTAAGTGTTAAGGCACTGTGAAACCAATGGGATGAAACAATGGGAGCGTGTATACATTGACAGGGAGGCAGAATTGAGGTAGAGCACATTTTGTAGCAGTGTATGACACATTGAGAGCAAGTGTCTAGGGCAATAGCAATGAGCAGCAGAGCACGTGGTTTGGTCAAAATGGAACAGCGGGTGATAAAATTGAGCAGTGTGAGGCACAATGGCAGGTGGTGTTTGGTACAATGGACACGAGTTTTGACGACTTGAAGGACAGTGTGATAAAACAATAGAGCAGTGTGAGGGCAAATGGACAGTGTGAGGGTCACACAAGGAGCAGTGTGCGAAAGGCAAATGCTGTGTTGCCAAAGATGGCAGCTAGTGTGATGGCACAAGTAGAGCAGGTGAGGCACAATGGAGCAATGTGTGTTCAAATGGAGCAGTGTTGAGGGCCACTAATGAGCAGTTGATGCACAAACTGGAGCAGTGCGGATGACAGAACAGTAGAGCGGGTGGTTGTGGTGGACAATGGAGGCAGTGTTGATGTCCAAATAGAGCAGTGTGAGAGCACATATTATCAGTCTTGTGATGGGGCACAAAGGTGCAAGTGTGAGGGAAAAAATGGAAGCAGTTATGACAGCAGTTGAAGGCAATGGGAGTGTTGATGCACATGACACTGCGAGTGCTATGGCAAATCACCAGTGGGTCACAATGTATTTGTTACAATGCGTGATTGGGCACAGATGGAGCAGAGTGTGGGGCACAATGGATAAGGTGTTGACACAATGGAGCAGTGGCCGGCAAAATGGAGCACCGTGAGTGCACAAGGGAGCTTTGTGTTGGCAAAATGGAGCAGTGTGCCAAGTGGCACCATATAATAAGCAGTTGATGACAAAATTAACCACTGAGTCATATGATTGGGCACAATGGAGAGTACTTTGATGACACAATGGAGCAGCCAGGCACAAAGGAGCAGTTGTTGAGGACAACAATGGATACTGTGTGAGGGACAATGGATTGTGAGTGGACCAATGGAAGGCACTGTGAGGGCAAATGGAGTCAGTGTGAGATCAGAAAGTATCGCGTGTGATTGCAAAATGGAGCAATGTGATGAGCACAAGAGAGCAGATTGTGCAGTTCAAATGGAGTCAGTTGAATCTAGCGTTTGAGGGCACAAGAAAATGGAGTGAGTGGTAGGCACAATGGGACCACTCTGAGGGCACAATGGAGCAGTGTGAGGGCAAATAAACATTGTGGGGCAGCAAATGAAGCAGAACGGAACATGTGAGGGCAAAATGAGCAGTTGTGAGGCATCAACGGTAGCACTGTGAGACACAATTGAGAAGAGTGAGGGCACAAAATGGAGCGATCATCGAGGCACAATGGATGTAGTGGTGATTGCACAATGAAGCAGCGTGAGCACATAAAATTAGTAGGGTTACAGCAACAATGGAGAAAAAGTGAGGGCACAATGGAGCACAGTTTGGACTTGGGAGCAGGTAGCACAAGGTGAGGGTACAATGGAGCGTGTGATGGTACAATGACAAGTGAGGCACAATCGTAGCAGCGTGAGGGCAGAAAGGAGCAGTGTGTTGGCCCAATGGGAGTGGCGTGTGAGGGAAAATGGAGCAGTGTGATGAGACAAAGGAGCAGGGGCTTGACAAAAGGAGAAGTGTGATGAAACAATAGCAGCATGATGACACAATGTTTTAGTGTATGATCACAATGGAGAATTGTGAAGCCAAAATTGATTCGTGTGAGGGCACTGTGGAGCTGAGGGTGAGGGCAAAATGAGGAGTGTGATGGCAACAAGTGAAAAGTGTGTGTGTGCACAAAGGAGCAGTGTGACAACAAGGCAGCAGTGTTACAGGCACTATGGAACCATGGGATGAACAAATGGAGCAGTGTGATGACAAATGTAGCAGTGTGAGGACACAGTGAAGAATTGTGATGGCAAAATTGAGGAGCATGAGCACACAGGAGCAAGCGTGTGGGCAAAATGGAACAGCGTGAGGGCACAAATGGGCAGTGTGTGAGGGCAAAATGGAGCAGGTGTGATGGCACAAAGAGCAGTGTTTTGCCAAAACGAAAGCAGTAGTGATGAAAAATGGAGCAGTGTGAGGCACAATGGAGGAGTGGGATGACACATGTAGCAGTGAGGCACAATGGAGTAGTGTGATGACACAATGGAGCATTGTGAGGGCACAAGGGTGTATCGTGAGTGCACAATGGAGGAGTGTGAGGGCATAATGGAGCAGTGTGTGGTCAGAATGGGTCAGTGTGTTATAGTACAATGGAGCAATGTGATGATACAATGCCAAGCACAGTGGAGGGCCCAATGGAGTAGTGTGAGGATCCCAAAGGAGCATTATGGCACAAAGGAACAGTGTTATGACAATAAAGCAGTGTGATATCACAATGGGACCACATTGAGGCACAATTGAGCCCTGTGAGGAGACAATGGAGCAGTATGAAGGCACAACGGAGAAGTGTGATGGCACAATGAGAACTGTGTGTGCCACAATGGAGCAGTTGGATGACCACAGTGCAGCAGTGTTAAGGCACTATGGAACCATGGGATGAAAAAATGGAGCAGTGTGATGACAGAATGGAGCAGTTATGACACAGTGAAGAAGTGTATGGCAAAATTTGAGGAGCAATGAGCACACACGAAGGGAGCAGGGTGTGTGGCAAAATGGAACAGCGTGATGGCCACTGGTGCAGTGTGAGGGCAACGAAGTGGAGCAGTGTGATGGCACAAAGGCAGTGATAGCCAAAAGCGAGGTGTGTGATGACACAATTAGAACAGTGTAGGGCACAATGGAGCAGTGTGGATGGCAAAAATGGAGCAGTGTGATGACACAATAGAGCAGTGTGCAGGGCACACATGGAGCAGTGTGTTGACACAATTGAAGCAGTGAGAGGCCAAATGGAGCACCGTGAGGGCACAATGAAGCAGTGTTAGGCACAATGGAGCAGCGTGATTACACAATGAAGCAGCGTGAGGGCAACGTAAAGCAATGTGAATGCACAATGAGCAGCAGGAATGGGCAATGGGGCAGTGTGTGTGCAGAATGGAGACGTGTCAAGCACAAGGGAGCAGTGTGAGACACATGGAGCGTGAAGGGCATAATGGAGCAGCGTGAACCTCACAATGAGTGTAGGGCAATAGCATGGTGATGACAAATGGAGACGTGATGAGGCACAATGTATCAGCGTGAAGACACAATGGAGCAGGGTGATGACACAATGGAGCAGTGTGATGGCACAAGGAGAAGAGTGAGGACACAATGGAGCATTGTGTTACAAATGGAACATGATGGTTTAGGACATGGAGCATTAGGAGCATTGTGATGATGATGGAGCAGTGTTATGGCACATTTGAGCAGTTGATGACAATTTGGACAGTGAGGACAATAGCATTGTGATGCAACTGTGGAGCATGTGATGCACGGCACTCGAGGGCAATAGGACAATTGAGTGCATATGAGCCTAGTGAGGGCACAAGGAGCATTTGATGGCACATGGAGATGGTGAGGACACAATGGAGGAGTTTGTTGTGTCACAATGGAGCACTGTGAGGGCAGAATTGAACAGTGTCTTGGCCAAAATGGAGCACTTGTGAGGACACAATGGAGGAGTGGAGGGCCAAGCAGCAACGGGAAACACAATGGAGCAGCGATGATGACACAAATGGATCAGAGGAGGGCACAATTGAGCATTGGAGGGCAAATGGAGCAGCAGGATTACACAATAAGCAGCAATGAGGGCACAATGGAGCAGACTGGCTCAGAATGAAGTGTAGGGCAGAATAGAGCACTGTGAGCACTCAATTGAAACAATGTGAGGGCACAATGGGACAGCATGAAGACACAATGGAGCAGCGAGATGAAAAAATGGAGCAGCTGTGAGTGCACAATGCAGGCACTGTGAGGGCACAATGAGCAGCCTTAAGACACAATAGAACATGTGATGTGGACAATGAGAGCAGTGTGAGAGCAAAGGGAGCAGTGTGAGAGCACAATTGACAGTGTGAGGGCACAATGGAGCAGTGTGATTGTACAAAGGAGCATGTGATGGCAAATTGTAGACAAGTCAGCTGTGGGCATAAAGGAGCAGTGTTTGGCACAAGGAGCAGTGTAGGGAACAATGGAGCAGTGTGATGAGAATGGAGCAGTGTTGATGGAGACAATGGAGCTGTGTGCTTGACAGACGGATAAGTGTGATGACACGATAGAGCATGTGATGGTCGACAATGGAGCATTGTAAGGCAAAACTGAGCATTTGGAGGCAGACATAGGAGCGGTGTGACGGAGCAAATGGAGGAGTGTGATGGCACAATGAGGCAGTGGTGTGTCCAAAATGGAGCAGTGTGATGACACAGTTGCAGCAGTGTTTAAGGCACTGTGAAACCATGGGATGAAACAATGGAGCAGTGTTGATGACAAAATGGAGCAGTGGTGTGGAAAGCGGCATTGGCCAAAATGGTGCTTTGGACCCTGGCCAGGTCTTATCGCCTGATTGCCGCCTGACTGCCCAGCTCATTCCCAGCCAATAAGAGAAGCCAAACACTGAACCCTCATTAGCGTGTCGCTGACTTCCTATATTGTGCATACCAGCTTACATGACCAATGAGAGACTGCCACGTCGCTCGTGCCCTTGCAGGATGCGGGGTTGAGAGAGGGGATAAGAGTAGGGGACACTCTTATCATGGAAGGAAGGAGGAGAGTGGTGTAAGAGTTGCCTGAATAAACTGCGTCTGGAAGAACAAGAGTGTGTCCCCTCCTTTTTCCTGCCGGCCCGGGAACAGAGCGACGAGGAGAGCGAACAAGTGTGGCCCGGACGGGGAACCTCATGTGTGAGCACGGTTCAGAAACAGACGCAGGCAGGTGGGCTAGCTGGAAGTTCCCAGGTAAGGTGGGATTATAAGGTTCTCGAGTAGAGACTATGGGGAATTCAAATTCAATGCGGCCATTGCATGATACCTTAAAGGAACTGCTGAAAGTAAAGGAATTGGCATAAAGACCCAAACTTTAGATGAGTTCTTAAGAGCAGTAGATGAGATCGCGCCCTGGTTTCCTTGTGACCGGAAACACTCAGCGCCACATTGCTGGGAAAAGTTAGGGGGGAACCTAATGTTTGCTGAGGAACAAGGAGTTCCTGAGAGAGGTGTAGTTCGATTGGAAGTTAAATAGAAAATTGCTTGGGCTATGAAGGGAGCGCGCCAGCCGAAAAAAAAAAAAAGGGGGAAGAACTTCTACAGCAGCTAAAAGAGGAACAGGAACGCCACCCCAAGGGGTTGAGGACAAAGAGCAGTACATGTTGGCTGAGAGTTGGAGAGTTTGGGTAGAAAGCATGGAGCAAAGTGAAGGTTAGCATACAGCCGGCAGGCCCGGACCTCCGTTACGTCCGAGGCCCGGGGACCCCTCCACTGCCTTTTGCGGTACCAGGCGACTTCGTTTCAATCCGGATGCTGGAGGGAGGTAGCCGCTCAAAATCCAGCCCTATTGTTTTCCAGTCTTCCAAAACAACAGGACAATAACGTTATCATGAGCCACTGATTATTAAAATCATAAAAAATATAGCGGGAAAGTGCGCACTCATATGGAAGATGGATCTAACAGGCCAAGGAGCTTATATGGTGGCAGGAGCACCTCCAGTCACAGTGACCGATTCTCTCCTGCCTCCCCCTCAAGTTATTGAGCTCAAGATAGTTTAGACTGTTTCAGACCTTTAATGCTCCTTTCAACTGATTTCTGACAGTCAATATGTTGTTAATATCCTACAAAAGGCCGAGGTAGTAGGAAAGATCAATCTCAGGTCAGCCATCAGGTCTCTTCTGCTACATTACACATGATAATTCTCCAGAGAGGACCACCCATTCTTTGTTCAGCATATTCGGGCTCACACTGGACTGCCCGGCCCACTAGCTGAAGGCAATGATCAGTTGATAAGGCGTCCAGAGCTCTGAGTGTTTTCTCTCCTCCCCTCAGGACTTGCACGCACCTTTCACTCCACTTTCATGTTAATTCTAAAACACTTGCCTCCCGATTTACATCTCTCGAGCTGATGCTTGCGATATTGTAAAAATTGTCATCAATGTGCCCCACTTCTGCCAGCAACAGTCCCTTGGGATTAATCCAGGGGTCTCCTCCCGTTACATGTATAGCAGATGGATGTCACTCACATCCCTGAATTGCACATTAAAATATGTGCATGCCTCTGTTGATACCGCCTCAGATAAGTTCTTTCCTCCCTACACTCTGGAGAAAAGGCCCTCATGTCCGCGAACGCAGCCTGGGTACAGCCTAAAGAGTTAAAGATGACAATGGCCCATTTTACACTTCAGGCTCCTTTAACTCCTTCTGTTTTTGATGATGGGCATTTGCCTCACCACGGTTGGCCGTACAATCCACAAGGACAAGAGCATTATTGAGCGTGCTCATCGTACAGTAAAGGAGGGCCTTCAAAAACAAAAGGGGGAAATAGCCTCTGGCTCTTCTCCAAGGAAGACTTGTGATTTCTCTTTTACTATTAATTTTTTAAATTTAGATAAGCACAGGTGGTCAGAGTCAGCTGCGGACAGGCACACACAAACAGACAACACTTCAAAAGGGCTTGTAATGTGGAAAGACATACTTACAGGAAAATGGTATGGCCCGGACCCGGTCCTAACATGGGCGAGAGGAGCTGTCTGTGTTTTTCCTCAGGATCATCAACAACCTCTTTGGATCCCGGAAAGGCTCACCCGAGTGGTTCAAGATGTGGAAGTGTGGGATACTCGTGATGATGGTGCCAGGCCCATGGTGATGACGGAAGAGCTTCGTTGGGGGCTGATGACAGTGTTCCCTAAACCTATCCCAGTCACCCATTCAGTGCAAGTATTCCCCCGCCTTTTTACAACCAACGATAACATGGAGGTCTTTTCTTTTTTTTTTTACCATTAGATGACACACTAGCAGCAGTACAAGAGACCATACACCTGCCCCTAAACAGATTACTGTGCTTCCAACTGATTACTAACATATCCCAGGACAGTGATTGTGTATGTATGCATAAACAGACAGGAGGCTGGTTTGATGCACCCCCTCCGGGGACCAGCCGGTCCAATGCCACATGGCTCAGGGGAGCTTGGCACTTTCAAACCCGTGCCTGTATGTGTATGGCTCCCCTTTGTGTTCCTTGTATATAATGGAAGCTATGAAAGAAATAATGTCACCTGTGGTAACAGGACTTGTTTCTATGTTTTATGCTGGAATGCTACCACCTTTCCTCTAGCGGTGGTATTTCGTGGCAATTGCAGCATCAGCTGCCGTGGCTACAGCTGCGACAGTTTTCCTGATGTCAACTGTTCAGACAGCGGCTGCACTTAACAATTTGTCGGCTGGTGTTGCTGAGGCATTGACCAATCAACAGAATATTAATAATCATTTCAAAACAGGCATTATGTTACTCAATCAAAGGGTTGATTTGGTGCAGGATCAGCTCGATATGCTTATACAGATAGCACAGTTGGGGTGTGAATGGAGACATTCTGGGCTCTGTATTTACCTCTGTACCTTTTCAGAATCTGAGCCATGCAGCTAATCTATCACGCAGTCTCTCATATCATTTAACAGGAAACTGGTCCAGTGAACTCGACTCTCTATTGGAAGAACTCCGCTCATCCATCGTGCACATCAACTCTACACGAGTAGACTTGTCCACGTCTGAGGGTTTTATCTCCTGGATGTCGAAGGCGGTGTCTCACCTACAGCAGTGGGCTGGAATAGCGGTTTTGGGTTGCAGTATAATCCAGCGCGGGTCATTGTGTCTGTGGTGGTCCCTTGGATGCGCAATGGCGGAACATCAGCACAGAGGAAAGAGCGTCTTCTCCGTGAAGGCTCTTGCCATATTGAACTGGGCAGTTCACGTCAAGTTTGGCTTGGCATGTTAGAGAAGTAGTCAAAGACATTTAAGACCCGCTGCATGTATTAACAACCTAAGACAGGGAACAAAACTATGCTGTTTTGTTATCCCAATGACGGGTAAGGGGCATTGCTGCATGGGGCAACCTAAGACAGGCATTCTCTCTGCATTATTATAAAAGAAAGGGGGAGATGTGGAGAGCGGCATTGGCCAAAATGGCGCCTTGGACACTGGCCAAGGTCTTATCGCTTGATTGTCGCCTGACTGCCCAGCTCATTCCCCAGCCAATAAGAGAACGCCCAACCTGAACCCTCATTAGCCGTGTCTGCGGACCTTCTGTAATATTTTGGTCATACCGCTTACGAATAACTGAGGAGACTGCACGGGCACTCGTGCCCTTGCGGGGCGGGGTTGAGAGGGATAAGGAAGTAGGGGGAACACTCTATCTATGGAAGGAGGGGGGAGAGTTGGTGTAAGAGTTGCCTGAATAAAATACGTCTGGAAGAACAAGAGTGAGTCCTCTCCTTTTTCCTGCCGGCCGGGAATAGAGAGCGATGAGGAGAGCGACAGCAGTGTTATCACACAGTGAAGAAGTGTGATGGCAAAATGGAGAATTTTGATGACACAATTGAGCACCATGATGTGGTGCACTGTAATGACACAATATGGAATTGTGAGAGCATAATGGAGCATGCTGATGACACAATAGAGCAGTGTGAGGGCACAATGGAGCAGCGTGAGGAAGCAAAGGAGCAGTGTGTGAAGGCACAATGGAGCATGATGTTGACACAATGGAGCATGGGAGGGCACAATAGAGCCATATGAGGGTCAAAATGGAGCAGCTGGATGGCACAATGGAGGTAATCCGTGTGGGCACAATGAGAGCACGTGTGGCACAAAGAACAGTGTGAGGTCAGAACGTAGCAGTGTGATGGCACAATGGAGCAGAACGTGAGTGACGAAAATGGAGCAATGTGAGTTCACAATTGATCAGTGTGAGGGCACATTGGAGTAGTGTGTGGGAACAATGGAGGATTGTGTTGAAAAAATGGAGCAGTTTGAGCACAAAATGGAGCAGTGTGATGACAAAATAGAGGAGTCATAGGGCACAAACGAACAGTGTGAGGGCACAAAAGGATCAATGTGGGCACAATGGAGCAGTGGTGATCGCACAAATGAGGAGAGATGGGTGATGGCACCATGGAGGAGTGTGATGGCAAAATGGAGCTGTGTTAGGGCAAAATGGAGCGGTGTTATGCACAATGGAGCAGTTTTTTTTGGCAAAATGGAGCAGTGTGGCACAAAAGATCATTGTTTTGACACAATGGAGCAGCAAGGGGGCAGAAATTGAGAAGTGTAGTTCCACCCCAAGGAGCAGTGTGAGGACAAATGAAGTAGTGTGTGGACACAATGGAGGAATGTGAAGACACAATGGCGCAATTGTGACTACCAATAGAGCAGTAGGTGTAATTGCACAAGTAAGGAGAAGTGGGTATGACACAGATGGAGACCCCTTAGGCCACAATGGAGCATGGGAGGGCACAATAGAGCAGTGTTTTGGCAAAAATGGAGCAGTGGGTGACACAAAGCAGAGGTGAAGGCACAAATGGAGGCAGTGTGATGGCAAAATGGAAAGCAGTGTGATGAACAAGGGGAGCAGTGTAAGGGCACAATGGAGCATGTGGTGGGCACAATGGAGACGTTTGACACAATGGAGCAATGATGGCACAAGGAGTAGTGTGAGGGAGGCACAATGACAGTTTGAGGGGCACAAAGGTGTATCAGAGGGTACAAGGGAGCAGTGTGGAGGTCAGAACAGAGCAGGTATGATGGCACAAGGGGAGCAGTGTGATGGACACAATGGAGCAATGTGACGTTAACACGTGGAGCCGTGTGCGGGACAGTGGGCGCAGTGGCATGGGACAGTTGGCGTGTGATGGAACAATGGAGCAGAGGGGGTATGTGGATGACACCGAAGGCAGTGTGAGTCACAACAGAGAGGGTTAGGGGCACAATTAGAGGCACTGTGGAGGACACAAATGGAGCAGATTGAGGGCCAATGGAGCAATCGTGGATGCACAGTGGTGGAGGCATTGTGAGGAAGGCCACAATGGGATCAGTGTGTTTTGACACAATGGAGCGTGGAGGGCACAACGGAGCACCATGAGGGCACAATGGAACAGTTGTGATGGCAGCAATGGAGCAGTGTGAGGGGCACAAGGGAGCAGTGTTGACGGGCCACAATTGAGCATGGGGAGAGCACAATGGAGTATCGTTGAAGGCACAATGGAGGAGTGGTGAGGGAATAATGGAGCAGAGTGTGGTCAGAACAGAACAGTGTGATGGCACAGTGGAGAATCCTCGTGGGGTACAATAAGTAGTGTGAAGGGCACAATGGAGCAGTGTGGGTCAGAATAAAGCAGTGTGATGGCACAATGTGAGCAGTGTGATGACAAAATGAGGAACAATGTGATGTTCCAATGGAGCAGTGTGAGGGCACATCAGAGCAGTGTGATGGCACAGTTGACCATTGAGTGAACAATAGAAAATTGTGATGGAACAGTGGAGGATTTTGATGACACAATGGAACAGTAAAAACAAAAATGTAGCAGAGTAATGGCACAATGCAACACATTGTCTTTGCACAATTGTGCAGTGTGATAACACAATATGGCAGTGGAGGGCACAATGGAGCAAATGAAGACACAATGGAGCAGGAGATGACACAATTGGGCAACTTTGGGCACAATGGAGGTGTGTGAGGGCCAATGGAGCAGTGTGAGTGGCACATTGGAGCAGTGTATGCACAATGTAGCAGTGTGAAGGCACAATGGAGCAGTTTCTGGCCACAATTGAACAGTGTGATGGCTCAATGGAGCAGTGTAAGGGTACAATGGAGCACCACGAGGTCACAATGGAG
Source organism: Rhizomys pruinosus (assembly GCA_009823505.1). Classification (NCBI taxonomy): domain Eukaryota; kingdom Metazoa; phylum Chordata; class Mammalia; order Rodentia; family Spalacidae; genus Rhizomys; species Rhizomys pruinosus. The sequence continues at coordinate 3,381,163 of VZQC01010445.1, forward strand.
CAGGGTGTGGACACAACAGAGCAGTGTGAGGGCATAATGAAGCAGTGGGTTGGCACAACGGAGCAGTATGAGGGCAAAGTGGAGTGCAGGGAAGGCACAATGGAGCAGCGTGAGGGCAAAATGTAGGAGTGTGTCAGGGAAGAATGGAGCAGTGTGATGAAAAAAAGGAGCAGTGTGAGGGCACAATGGAGCTGTGTCCTGACACAATGGAGCAGTGTAATGGCACAAAGGAGCAGTGTGAGGACACAATGGAGCAGTGTAAAGACACAATAGAGCAGTGTGAGGACACATTGGAGCAGAGTGTGGGCACAATGGAGCAGTGTAAAGGCACAATAGAGCAGTGTGAGGACATCATGGAGCAATGTGAGGGCAAAATCGAGCAGTGGGAGGGCACAAAGGAGTTGTGTGAGGGCACAACCGAGGAGTGTGACGGCACAAGTGAAAAGTGTGTGTGCACAGTGGAGCAGTGTGATGACACAGTGCAGCAGTGTTAAGGCACTATGGAACCATGGGATGAAAAAGTGGAGTAGTGTGATGACAGAATGGAGCAGTGTTATCACACAGTGAAGAAGTGTGATGGCAAAATTGAGCAGCATGAGCACACAAGGGAGCAGAGTGTGGGCAAAATGGAACAGCGTGAGGGCACAATGGAGCACTCTGAGGGCACAATGGAGCAGTGTGACGACACATAGGAGCAGAGTTTTGCCAAAATGGAGCAGTGTGATGACACAATAGAGCAGTGTGCGGGCATAATGGAGCAGTGTGATGGCACAATGGAGCAGTGTGACAATTGAGCAGTGTGAGGGCAAAATGAAGGAGTGTAATGGAACAATGGAGCAGTGAGGGCACACAGGAGTAGTGTGAGCACACAATGGAGCTGTGTGAGGGCACAATGGAGTATTGTGAGGGAACAATGGAGCACTGTGAATGCACAATGGAGTAGTGTGAGTTCAGAACATAGCAGTGTGATGGCAAAATGGAGCAGCGTGATGACAAAAAGGAGCAATATGAGTTCAAAATGGAGCAGTGTGAGGGCACAATGGAGCAGTGTGATGCCACAATGGAGCAGTGTGATGACACAGTAGAGCAGTGTGTGGGGACAATGGAGCAGTGTGATGTCACAATAGAGCAGTGTGAGAGCACATATGATCAGTGTGATGGCACAATGGTGCAGTGTGATGACACAGTAGAGCAGTGTGTGGGGACAATGGAGCACTGTGATGTCACAATGGAGGAGTGTGAGAGCACATATGATCAGTGTGATGGTACAATGGTGCAGTGTGATGGAAAAATGGAGCAGTGTGATGACACGTGGAAGGAGTGTGATGGCACAATTGAGAAGTGTTAGGGCACAATGAAGCACTCTGAGGACACAATGGAGCAGAGTGAGGGCCCAATGGAGCAGCGTGAGGGTAGAGTGGAGCAGTGTGAGGGAACAATGGAGCAGTGTGTTGACACAATGGAGCAATGGGAGGGCAAAATGTAGCACCGTGAAGGCACAATGGAGCAGCGTGTTTACACAATGAAGCAGCGTGAGGGCACAGTGGAGCAATGTGAATGCTCAATGGAGCAGCGGGTGGGCACAGTGGAGCAGTGTGAGTGCACAAGGGAGATGTATGAAGGCACAATGAAGCAGTGTGATGACACAATGGAGCAGTGTAAGGGCATAATGGAGCAGCCTGAGCTCACAATGAAGTGTAAGGGCACAATGGAGCACTGTGAGGACACAATGGAGCAGTGTGAGGGCACAATGGAGCAGCGTGAAGACACAATGGGTAAGGGTGATGACACAATGGTGCAGTGTGAGGGCAAAAAGGAGAAGAGTGAGGGCACAATGGAGCAGCGTGATTACACAATGGAACAGTGTCATGGCACAATTGAGTGGAGTGAGGGCAAAATGGAGCAGTGTGAGGGCAAAATCAAGCATTGTGATGGTACGATGGAGCAGGGTGATGGCACAATGTACAGTGTAAGGGCACAATGTAGCAGTGTGAAGACACAATTGAGAAGCATGTGGGCATAATGTACCATTGTGAGAGCACAATGGAGCAGTGTCAGCACAAAAAGGAGCAGTGTGAGGACACAATGGAGCAGTTTGTGGTCACAATGGAGCACTGTGAGGGCACAATTGAACAGTGTCTTGGCAAAATGGAGCACTATGAGGACACAATGGAGCAGTGGGAGGGCCAATGCAGCAACGTGAAGACACAATGGAGCAGCGTGATGACAGAATGGATCATCTTGAGGGCACAATGGAGCAATGTGAGGGCACAAAGGAGCAGCGTGTTTACACAATGAAGTAGCATGAGGACACAATGGAGCAGACAGAGCTCACAATGAAGTGTAAAGGCAGAATAGAGCACTGCGAGCACACAATGGAGCAGCGTGATGAAACAATGGAGCAGCATGAGGGCACAATGCAGCACTGTGACGGCACAATGGAGCAGCATTAAGACACAATGGAACAGTGTGATGGGACAATTGAGCAGAGTGAGAGCAAAATGGAGCATTGTGAGGGCACAATGTAGCAGTGTGAGGGCACAATGGAGCAGTGTGATTGTACAATGGAGCAATGTGATGCAGAAGAGTGAGGGCAAAATGGAGCAGCATGAGGGCACAATGGATTAGTGTGGTTGCACAATGGAGCAGCGTGAGCACACAAAGTAGCAGGGTTATGGCAAAATGGAGAAAAGCGAGGGCACAATGAAGCCCAGTTAGGTCACCGTGGGGCAGTGTGAGGGCACAATGGAGCAGAGTGAGGGTACAATGGAGCAGTGTGATGGTACAATGGAGCAATGTGATGGCACAATATAGCAGCATGTGGGCATAAAGGATCAGTGTGTTTGCACAATGGAGCAGTGTGAGGGAAAAATGGAGCAGTGTGATGAGAAAATGGAGCAGTGTGCTTGACAAATGAAGTGTGATGACATGATAGAGCAGTGTGATATCACAAAGGAGCATTTTGAGGGCAGAATTTTGCCGTGTGAGGGCACAATGGAGCAGTGTGAGGGCACAACGGAGCAGTGTGATGGCACAAGTGAGCAGTGTGTATGCACAATGGAGCAGTGTGATGACACAGTGCAGCAGTGTTAAGGCACTATGGAACCATGGGATGAAACAATGGAGCAGTGTGATGAGACAAGGGAGCAGAGTGCTTGACCAATGGAGAAGTGTGATGACACAATAGAGCAGTGTGATATCACAGTGGGGCACTGTGAGTGCACAATTGAGCCCTGGGAGGGTACAACGGAGCAGTGTGAGGGCACAACGAGGAGTGTGATGGCACAAGTGAGAATAGTCGGTGCACAATGGAGCAGTGTGATGACACAGTGCAGCAGTGTTAAGGCACTATGGAACCCTGGGATGAAACAATGGAGCAGTGTGATGACAGAATGGAGTAGTGTTATAACACAGTGTAGTAGAGTGAGGGCAAAATTGAGCAGCGTTAGGGTTCAATTGATCAGTGTGATGGCACAATTGAGCAGCATGAGCACATAACGGAGCAGGATGTGGGCAAAATGTAACCACGTGTGGGCACAATGGAGCAGTGTGAGGGCACAATGGAGCAGTGTGATGCCACAATGGACCAGAGTTTTGCTGCTATGGAGCAGTGTGATGACACAATAGAGCAGTGAGAGGGCACAATGGAGCAGTGTGAGGGTACAATGCAGCAGTGTGATGGCACAAAGGAGCAGTATTTTGCAAAATGGAGCAGTGTGATGAGACAATAGAGCAGTGTGAGGGAACAATGGAGCAGTGTGATGAGACAATGGAGCCGTGTGCTTGACAAATGGAGAAGTGTGATGACAAATAGAGCAGTGTGATATCACAATGGAGCATTGTAAGGGCACAATTGAGCCGTGTGAGGGCACAATGGAGTGGTGTGAGGGCAAACGGAGCAGTGTGATGGCAAAAGTGAGCAGTGTGTGTGCACAATGGAGCAGTGTGATGACACAGTGCAGCATTGTTAAGGCACTATGTAACCATGGGATGAAACAATGGAGCAGTGTGATGAGACAATGGAGCAGAGTGCTTGACCAATGGAGAAGTGTGATGACACAATAGAGCAGTGTGATATCACAATGGGACACAGTGAGGGCACAATGGAGCAGTGTGAGGGCACAATGGAGGATTGTGATGGCACAAGTGAGAAGTGTGAGTGCACAATGTAGAAGTGTGATGACACAGTGCAGCAGTGTTAAGGCACCTTGGAGGCATGGGATGAAAAAATGGAGCAGTGTGATGACAGAATGGAGCAGTGTTATGACACAGTGAAGAAGTGTGATGGCACAATTGAGCAGCATGAGCATGCAGCAGAGCAGGGTGTGGGCAAAATGGAACAGCGTGAGGGCACAATGGAGCATTGTGAGGGCACAATTAAGCAGTGTTTTGGCACAATGGACCAGAGATTTGCTGCAAGGGAGCAGCGTGATGACACAATAGAGCAGTGAGAAGGCACAATGGAGCAGTGTGAGGGCACAATGGAGCAGTGTGATGGCACAAAGGAGCACTGTTTTGCCAAAATGAAGCAGTGTGATGACAGAATAGAGCAGTGCGATGGCAAAATGGAGCAGTGTGATGACAAAATAGAGCAGTGTGAGGGCACAGTGGAGCAGTGTGATGGCAAAATGGAGCAGTGTGATGACAAAACTGAGCAGTGTAAGGACATAATGGAGCAGTGTGAGGGCACAGTGGAGGAGTTTGATGACATAATGGAGCAGTGAGGGCACAAAGGCATAGTGTGAGGACAAAATGGAGCTCTCTGAGGGCACAATGGAGTATCGTAAGGGAAGAATGGAGCACTATGTGTGCACATTGGAGCAGTGTGAGTTCAGAACGCAGCAGTGTGATGGCAAAATGGAGCAGTGTGATGACAAAAAGGAGCAATGTGAGTTCAAAATGGAGCAGTGTGAGGGCAAAATGGAGCAGTGTGATGCCACAATGGAGCACTGTGATGACACAGTAGAGCAGTGTGGGGGGACAATGGAGCAGTGTGATGTCACAGTGGAGCAGTGTGCGAGCACATATGATCAGTGTGATGACACAATGGTGCAGTGTGATGGAAAAATGGAGCAGTGTGATGATACCTTGAAGCAGTGTGACGGCACAATTGGGAAGACTTAAGGCACAATGGAGCACTCTGAGGACACAATGGAGCAGAGTGAGGGCCCAATGGAGCAGAGTGAGGGCAGTGGAGCAGTGTGAGGGCTCAATGGAGCAGTGTGTTGACACAATGGAGCAGTGGGAGGGCAAAATGGAGCACCGTGAGGGCACAAAGGTGCAGTGTCAGAGCACAATGCAGCAGCATGCTTACACAATGAAGCAGCGTGAGGGCACAGTGGAGCAATGTGAATGCATAATGGAGTAGCGGGTGGGCAGAGTGGAGCTGTGCGAGTGCACAATGGAGACGTGTGAAGGCAAAATGAAGCAGTGTGATTACACAATGGAGCAGTTTAAAGGCATAATGGAGCAGCCTGAGCTCACAATGAAGTGTAAGGGCACAATGGAGCACTGTGAGGACACAATGGAGCAGTGTGAGGGCACAATGGAGCAGCGTGAAGACACAATGGAGCAGGGTGATGACACAATGGAGCAGTGTGAAGGCACAAAGGAGAAGAGTGAGGGCACAATGGAGCAGCGTGATTACACAATGGAACAGTGTCATGGCACAATTGAGCAGAGTGAGGGCAAAATGGAGCAGTGTGAGGGCAAAATCAAGCATTGTGATGGCATGATGGAGCAGGGTGATGGCACAATATACAGTGTGAAGGCACAATGGAGCAGTGTGAAGACACAATTGAGCAGCATGTGGGCATAATGGAGCACTTTGAGAGCACAATGTAGCAGTGTCAGGAGAAAATGGAGCAGTATGAGGACACAATGGAGCAGTTTGTGGTCACAATGGAGCACTGTGAGGGAACAACTGAACAGTGTCTTGGCACAATGAGCACTGTGAGGACACAATGGAGCAGTGGGAGGGCCAATGCAGCAACGGGAAGACACAATGGAACAGCATGATGACACATTGGATCAGATTGAGAGCACAATGGAGCAACTTGAGGACACAATGGAGCAGTGTGATGGTAAAATGGAGCAGTGTGAGGGCACAATGGAGCAGTTTCTGGGCACAAGGGAGCAGTTTCTGGGCACAATGGAGCAGTGTTTGGAGACAACAGAGCAGTGTGAGGGCACAAGAAAGCAGTGTGTTGGCACAATGGAGCAGTATGAGGGCAAAGTGGAGCACAGTGAAGGCACAATGGATCGGCATGAGGGCAAAATGGTGGAGCGTGTCAGGGAAGAATGGAGCAGTGTGATGAAACAATGGAGCAGTGTGAGGACACAATGGAGGAGTGGGATGCCACAATGTAGCAGTGAGTGCACAATGGAGCAGTGTGAGGTCAAAACGTCGCAGTGTGATGGCAAAATGGAGCAGTGTGATGACAAAAAGGAGCAATGTGAGTTCAAAATGGAGCAGTGTGAGGGCACAATGGAGCAGTTTGATGCCACAATGGAGCAGTGTGATGACACAGTAGAGCAGTGTGTGGGGACAATGGAGCAGTGTGATGTCACAATGGAGCAGTGTGAGAGCACATATGATCAGTGTGATGGAACAATGGGGCAGTGTGATGGAAAAATGGAGCAATGTGATGACACCTTGAAGCAGTGTGACGGCACAATGGAGAAGTTTTAGGGCACAATGGAGCACTCTGAGGACACAATGGAGCAGAGTGAGGGTCTAATGGAGCAGCATGAGGGCAGAGTGGAGCAGAGTGAGGGCACAACGGAGCAGTGTGTTGACACAATGGAGCAGTGGGACGGCAAAATGGAGCACCGTGAGGGCCCAAAGGAGCAGCGTGAGGGCACAATGGAGCAGTGTGAGGGCACAATGGAGCAGTGTGAAGACACAATGAAGCAACATAATGACACAATGGAGCAGTGTGATGGTACAATGAAGCTGTATGATGGCACAGTGGAGCTGAGTTTTCACAATGGAAAAATGTGAGGGCACAATGTAGCTGTGTGAGTGCAAAAATGGCACAGTGTGAGGGCACAATGGAGCAGTGTGAGGGCACAATGGAGCAGTGTGAGGGCACAATGGAGCAGCGTGAAGACACAATGAAGCAGGGTGATGACACAGTGGAGCAGTGTGAGGGCACAAAGGAGAAGAGTGAGGACACGATGGAGCAGCGTGATTACACAATGGAACAGTATCATGGCACAATTGAGCAGATTGAGGGCAAAATGGAGCAGCGTGAGGGCAAAATCGAGCTTTGTGATGGCACGATGGAGCAGGGTGATGGCACAATGTACACTGTGAGGGCACAATAGAGCAGCGTGAAAACACAATTGAGCAGCATGTGGGCATAATGGAGCACTGTGAGAGCACAATTTTCCATTGTCAGGCCAAAATGGAGCAGTATGAGGACACAATGGAGCAGTTTGTGGTCACAATGGAGCACTGTGAGGGCACAACTGAACAGTGTCTTGGCAAAATGGAGCACTGTGAGGACACAATGGGGCAGTGGGAGGGCCAATGCAGCAACGTGAAGACACAATGGAGCAGCATGATGACACATTGGATCAGCTTGAGAGCACAATGGAGCAACTTGAGGGCACAATGGAGCAGTGTGATGGTAAAATGGAGCAGTGTGATGGCACAATGTAGCAGTGTGAAGGCACAATGGAGCAGTTTGTGGGCACAATGGAGCAGTGTGATATCACAATGGAGCAGTGTTTGGACACAACAGAGCAGTGTGAGGGCACAAGGAAGCAGTGTGTTGGCACAACGGAGCAGTATGTGGGCAAAGTGGAGCACAGTGAAGGTACAATGGAGCGGCGTGAGGCCAAAATGTTGGAGCATGTCAGGGAAGAATGGAGCAGTGTGATGAAACAACAGAGCAGTGTGAGGGCACAATGGAGTAGTGGGATGACACAACATAGCAGTGACGGCACAATGGAGTAGTGTGATAACACAATGGAGCAGTTTGAGAGCAAAATGGCGTATCATGAGTGCACAATGGAGCAGTTTGAGGGCATAATGGAGAAGTGTGTGGTCAGAATGGTTCAGTGTGATGGAACAATGGAGGAATCTGATGACACGATGAAGCACTGTGAGGGCCCAAAGGAGTAGTGTGAGTGCCCAACGGAGCATTATGGCACAATGGAACAGTGTTATGACAAAATAGAGCAGTGTGATGACACAAGGGAGCAGACTAAGTGTACAAAGTAGCAGTGTGATGACACAATGGAGCAGTGTGAGGGCACAACGGATCTGTGTGATGGCACAATGGAGTAGTGTGATGACACAATGGAGCAGTATGAGGGCACAATGGCACAGTGTGATGACAAAATTGAGCAGCGTGAGAGTACAATGGAGCAGCGTGAGGGCATAATGGACCAGATGGATGACAAAATTGAGCAGCATGATGACACAATGGAACAGCTTGATGACTCAATGGAGCAGTGTAATGACACAATGGTGCAGTGTGAAAGCAAAATGGAGCCAACTGAGGACACAATGGAACACCATGATGGCACAATGTAGGAGCATGAGGACAAAATGGAGCAGTGAAAGGTCACAATGGAGCAGTTTGAGGGCACAGTGGATCAGTGAAGGTGAAAATGGAAGTGCAGAATGACAAAATGGAGCAGCGTTAGTACAGAATGTAGCAACATGATGGCACAAAGCAGCAGCATGAGGACACAATGGAGCAGCCTGAAAACACAATGAAGCAGCATTAGGGCACAAGGGAGCAGGGTGAGGGCACAATGGAGCAGTGTGAGGTCAGAAAAGAGCAGTGTGATGGCACAATAGAGCAGAGAAATGACAAAATGGAGCAATGTGAGTTCATAATGGAGCAGTGTGTGGGCACAACAGAGCAGTGTGATGGCACAGTGGAGCAGTGTGATGCCACACTGAAGCAGTGTGATGACACAATAGAGCAAACTGAGGTCACAATTAAGCAGCGTGAGGGTACAATGGAGCAATGTTATTGCACAATGGAGCATCGTGAGCAAATTACCAGTGTTAGGGCACAATGGAGCGACGTGAGGGCACAATGGAGCACTGTTAGGCCACATGGAGAAGTGTGAGGACACAATGGAGCAGTGGGAGTACACAATTGAGCCATTTGAGGGCAAAATGGGGCAGTGTGAGGGCAAAATGGAGCAGCTCGAGGGGACAATGGAGCAGTGTGATGGCACAATGGAGCAGTGTGATGGCACAATGGAGCAGTGTGATGACACAATGGAGCAGCGTGTGGGCACAAAGGAGGAGTGTGTTGGCACAATGGAGCAGTGTGAGGGCACAATGGAACTGCGTGATGACACAATGGGCCAAAGTGATGAAACAATGGAGCAGTGTGATGACACAATGGAACCGTGTGATGACACAAGGGAGCAGTGTGAGGACACGTTGGAGCAGAGTAAGGGCANCAGTGTGATGACACAGTTGAGCAGAGTGATGGCACAACGGAGCACTGTGTGGGCACAATGGAGTAGTTTGTGGGCACAATGGAGCACTGTGAGGACACAATTGGACAGTGTGGTGGGACAAGGGAGCACTGTGAGGACACAATGGAGCAGTGTGAGGGCTACAATGGAGCAAAATGAAGACAAAATGGAGCAGGGTGATGACACAATGGAGCAGCTTGCGTCCACAATGGGGCAGTGTGAGGGCACAATGGAGCAGTGTGAGGGCACAATGGAGCAGTTGCTGGGCACAATGGAGCAGTATTATGGCACAATGGAGCAGTGTAAGGGCACTATGTAGCACCCCTAGTTTACAATGGAGCAGTGTGTGGCCACAATAGAGCAGTGTGAGGGCACAATGAAGCAGCGTGTGGGCACAGTGGAGCACTATGACGGCAAAGTGTAGCACAGAGAAGGCACAATGGAGCAGTGTAAGGGCAAAATGGAGGAGAGTGTCAGGGAAGAATGGAGCAGTGTGATGAAACAATAGAGCAGTTTGAGGGCACAATGGAACAGAGTGAGTGCACAATGCAGCAGTGTCATGACAAAATGGAGCAGTGTGATGGCACAGTGGAACTGTGATGACAAAATGGTGCATTGTGAGGGCACAATGGAGCAGTGTGAGGACACAATGGAGCAGTGTGTGGGCAGAATGGAGCAGTGTAAGGACACAATGGAGCAGAGTGAGGACACCATGGAGCAATGTGAGGGCAAACTGGAGCAGTGTGAGGGCACAAAGGAGCAGTGAGAGTGCACAATGGAGCAGCGTGATGATACAATGGAGCAGCGTGATGACACAAAGGAACAGTGTGATGACACAATGGAGCAGTGTGACGGCACAATCAAGCAGTTTGAGGGCACAATGGAGCAGAGTGATGGTACAATAGAGCAGCGTGAGGATAAAACGGAGCAACATGGGGGCACAATAGAGCAGTGTGAGGGAATAATGGAGCAGTGTGAGGGCAGAGTGGAGCAGTGTAATGCCAAATGGAGCAGCGTAATGACACAAAGTAGCAGCGTTAGGCCACAATGGAGCAGCGTGATGTCACAAAGGAGCGATGCGTGGGCACAATGGAGAAGTGTGGTCACACAAAAGAGGAGTGTGAGGGCACCATGGAGCAGTGTGAGTCCACAAAGGAGCAGTGTGAGTAAACAATGGCGCAGGCTGAGGACATGATGGAGCAGTGTGAGGGCAGAATGGAGCAGTATAAGGACACAATGGAGCAGTGTGAGGACACCATGGAGCAATGTGAAGGCAAACTGGAGCAGTGTGAGTCCACAATGGCACAGGGTGAGGACACAATGAAGCAGTGTGAGGGCACAATGTAGCAGCGTGAGGATACTATTGAGCAGCATGAAGGCATAATGGAGCACTGTGAGAGCACCATGGAGCAGTGTGAGGACAAAATGGAGCAGTCTGAGGACACCACGGAGCAGTGAGAGGAGACAATGGAGCATTTTGTGTACCAAATGGAGCAGTGTGTTTGCACAATGGAGCAGTGTCATGACACAATGGAGCACTGCGAGGGCACAATGGAGCAGTGTGAGGGCACAATGGAGCAGTGTGATTGCACAATGGAGCAGTGTTTTGCAAAAATGAAGCATTGTGGTGACACAAAAATCAGTGTGAAGGCACAATGGAGCAGTGTGATGGCAAAATGGAGCAGTGTGATGACACAATTGAGCAGTGTAAGGGCACAATTGAGCAGTGTGAGGGCACAATGGAGGAGTTTGATGAAACAATGGAGCAGGGAGGGCACAAAGGAGTAGTGTGAAGACACAATGGATCAGTGTGTTGACACAATGGAGCAGTGGGAGGGCACAATGGAGCACCGTGAGGGTACAATGGAGCAGTGTAATGGCACAATGGAGCAGTGTTAAGGCACAAGGGATCAGGTGTGAGGGTAAAATTGAGCACTGTGTGAGCACAATAGTGTATGTTTAGGGCACAATGGAGCAGAATGAGGACACAATGGAGCAGTGTGAGGGCACAATGGAGCAGCGTGAGGACACAATTGAACAGCATGAGGGCATAATGGAGCACTTTGAGAGCACCATGGAGCAGTATGAGGACAAAATGGAGAAGTGTGAGGACCCATGGAGCAATGTGAAGGCAAAATAGAGCAGTGTGAGGGCACAAAGGAGCAGTGTGAGGGCACAATGGAGCAGCGTAGTGACAAAATGGAGCAGTGTGATGACACAATGCAGCAGTGTGGTGACACAATGGAGCAGTGTGAGGGCACAATTGAGCAGCGTGAGGGCACCATGGAGTAGAGTGATGGCACAATTGAGCAGCGTGTGGACACAATGGAGCAACTTGGGGGCAAAATAGAGCAGTGAGAGGGAATAATGGAGCAGTGTGAGGGCAAATTGGAGGAGTTTCATGACACAATGGAGCAGCAAGGGCACAAAGGTGTAGTGTGAGGACAAAATGGAGCAGTGGGAGGGCACAATGGAGTATTGTGAGGGAACAACGGAGCAGTGAGAGGTCACAAAGTAGCACTGTGAGGTCAGAACGGAGCAGTGTGATGGCACAATGGAGCAGTGTGATGACACAATGGAGGCAATGTGAGTTCACAATGGAGCAGTGTGAGGGCACAACGGAGCATTGTGATGGCAGAGTGGAGAAGTGTGAAGCCACAATGGAGCAGTGTGAGGACACAACGGAGCATTGTGATGGCACAGTGGAGCAGTGTGATGCCATAATGGAGCAGTGTGAGGACACATGGGATCAGTGTGATGGCACAACGGTGCAATGTGATGGAACAATGGAGCAGTGTGATGACACCTTGAAGGAGTGTGAGGGCCCAACGGAGAAGTGTTAGGGCACAATGGAGCACTGTGAGGACACAATGGAGCAGAGCATGGGCAAAATGGGGCAGCGTGAGGGCACAGTGGAGCAGTGTGAGGGCACAATGGAGCAGGGTGTTGACACAATGGAGCAGTGTGTTGACACAATGGAGCGGAGGGAGGGCACAATGGAGCACTGTGAGGGCACAATGGAGCAGTGTGAGGGCACAAAGGAGCAGTGCGATGAGACAGTAGAGCAGTCTGTGGTTACAATGGAGCAATGTGATGTCACAACTGAGCAGTGTGAGGGCACATATGATCAGTGTGATGGCACAATGGTGCAGTGTGATGGAACAATGGAGCAGTGTGATGACACCTTGAAGCAGTGTGATGGATCAATGGAGAAGTGTTAGGGCACAATGGAGCAATGTGAGTACACAATGGAGCAGAGTGAGGACCCAATGGAGCAGCGTGAGGGTACAGTGGAGCAGTGTGAGGGCACAATGTAGCAGTGGGTTGACATAATGGAGCAGTGGGAGGGCACAATGGAGCACTGTCAGGGCACAATGGAGCACTCTGAGGGCACAATGAAGCAGTGTGGGGGCACAATGGAGCAGCGTGATTACACACTGAAGCAGCGTGAGGGCATGATGGAGCAGTGTGAGTGCACAAAGGAGCAGCATAAGGTCACAATGGAGCAGTGTGAGTGCACAATGGAGCCGTGTGAAGACAAAATGGGCAGGGTTATGACACAATGGAGCAGTGTAAGGGCATAATGGAGCAGCCTAAGCGCTAAATGAAGTGTACTTTCACAATGGAGCACTGTGAGGACACAATGGAGCAGTGTGAGGGCAAAATGGAGCATCTTGAAGACCAATGGAGATGCGTGATGACACAATAGAGCAGTTTGAGGGCACAATGGAGCAGGAGGGCACAATGGAGCACTATGAGGGCACAATGTAGCAGAGTGAAGACACAATGGAAGTGTGATGGCACAACTGAGCAATGTGATTGCAAAATGGAGCAGTGTAAGGGCACAATCGAGCATTGTGATGGCACGATGGAACAGTGTGATGGCACAATGTAGCATTGTGAGGGCACAATGGAGCTCTGTGAGGGCAGAATGTGGCAGTGTGAGGGCAAAATGGAGCAGTGTAATGACACTGTTGAGCAGAGTGATGGCAAAATGGGGCAGTGTGAGGGCACAATGGAGCAGTTTGTGAGCACAATGGAGCACTGTAATGGCACAATTGAACAGTGTGTTGGCACAATGGAGCACTGTGAGGACACAATGGAGCAGTGTGAGGGCTCAATGGAGCAGCGTAATTACAAAATGGAGCAGCATAATGACACATTGGAACAGCGTGAGGCCACAAGGTAGCAGCGGGAGGTCACAAAGCAGCAATGTTTGGGCACAATTGAAGCAGTGTGATCGCACAAATGAGGAGTGTGAGGGAAAAATGGAACAGTGTGAGTCCACAAAGGAGCAGTGTGAGTCCACAACGGAGCATAGTGAGGACACAATTGAGCAGCATGCGGGCACAATGGAGCACTGTGAGGGCACAATGTAGCAGCATTAAGACACAATGGAACAGTGTTATGGGACAATTGAGCAGATTGAGGGCATAATTGAACACAGTGAGGGCACCATGGGGCAGTGTGAGGACATAATGGAGCAGTGTGAGGACACAATGGAGCAGTGAGACAAGATAATGAAGCATTGTGAGTACCAAATGAAGCAATGTGTTGGCACAATGGAGCAGTGTGATGACACAATGGAGCACTGTGAGGGCACAATGGAGCAGTGTAGAGCACAATGGAGCAGTGTGATGGCACAATGGAGGAGTGTTTTGCCAAAATGGAGCAGTGTGATGACACAAAAAGCAGGGTGAGGGCACAATGGAGCAGTGTGATGGCAAAATGGAACAGTGTGATGACAAAATTGAGGAGTGTAAGGGCACAATGGAGCAGAGTGAGGGCAGAATGGAGCAGCGTGATGACACAATGGAAGAGGGTGATGACACAATGGAGCAGTGTGATGACACAATGGAGCAGTGTGAGGGCAAAATCGAGCACTGTGAGGGCACAATGGAGCAGAGTGATGGCACAATGGATCAGCGTGAGAACACAATTTAGCATCGTGTGGGCACAATAGAGCAATGTGAGGGAATATGGAGCAGTGTGAGGGCAAAATGGAGCAGCGTAATGACAAAATGGAGCAACATAATGACACAGTGTAGCAGTGTGAGGCCATATTGGAGCAATGTGTGGGCACAATGGATCAGTGGGATCACACAAATGAGGAGTTTGAGGGCACCATGGAGCAGTGTGATTCCACAAAGGAGCAGTGTAATGGCACAATTGAGCAGCGTGGGGACACAATGGAGCAGTGTGAGGGCAAAATGGAGCAGCGTGAGGACACAATTGAGCAGCATGAGGGCATAATGGAGCACTGTGAGAGCACAATGGAGCAGGGTCAGGCCAAAGTGGAGCAGTCAGGACACAATGGAGCAGTGAGACGAGAAAATGGAGCAGTGTGAGTACCAAATTGAGCAGTGTGTTGGCAAAATGGACCACTGTGATGACACAATGGAGCACTGTGAGGGCACAATGGAGCAGTGTGAGGGCAAAATGGAGCAGTGTGATGGAACAATGGAGCAGTGTTTGCCACAATTGAGCAGTGTGTTGACACAATAGAGCAGTGTAAGGGCACAATGCAGCAGTGTGAGGGTACAATGGAGGAGTTTGATGACACAAAGGAGCAGTGTGGGCACAAAGTAGTAGTGTGAGGACATAATGCAGCAGTGTGAGGGTACAATGGAGTAACATGAAGGCAGAATGGAGCAGTGTGAGGCCACAAATGAGCAGTGTGAGGTAAGAACGGAGAAGTGTGATGGCACAATGGAGCAATGTGAGCTCACAATGGAGCAGTGTGAGGGTACAACAGAGCAGTGTGATGGCACAGTGCAGCAGTGTTATGCCACAATGGAGCAGTGTGATGACACAATAGAGCAGTCTGAGGGAACAATGGAGCAGTGTTTTGATACAATGGAGCAGTGGGAGAGTACAATGGACCACCGTGAGGGCACAATGGAGCAGTGTTAAGGCACAGTGGAGCAGATGTGAGGGCACAATGGAGTAGTGTGATAGCACAACGGAGCAGTGTGAGCACACAAAGTAGCAGTGTTACGGCACAATGGAGAAAAGTGAGGGCACAATGGAGCACAGTTTGGGCACAGGGAGCAGTGTGAGGACAGAATGGAGCAGAGTGATGACACAATGGAGCAGTTTCAGGGCACAATTGAGCAGAGTGAGGGCAAAATGGAGCAGTGTGAGGGCATATTCGAGCATTGTGATGGCACAATGGAGCAGTGTGATGGCACAATGTAGCTGTGTGAGGGCATAATGGAGCTCTGTGAGGGCAGAATGTGGCAGTGTGAGAGCAAAATGGAGCAGTGTGATGACACTGTTGTGAGGGTAGTGGCAAAGAGGGGCAGTGAGAGGGCACAATGGAGCAGTTTGTGGGCAAAATGGAGCACAGTGAGGGCAAAACTGAACAGTGTCATGGCACAATGGAGCACTGTGTGGACACAATGGAGCAGTGTGAGGGCACAATAGAGCAACGTGAAGACACAATGGAGTGGCGTGATGACACAATGGAGCAGCTTGAGGGCACAATGAAGTAGCTTGAGGGCACAATGGAGCAGTGTGATGGCAGAATGGAGCAGTGTGATGGCACAGTGTAGCAGTGTGAGAGCACAATGGAGCAGTTTCTGGGCACAATGGAGCAGTGTGATGGCCCAATGGAGCATTGTAAGGGTACAATGTAGCACCGCGAGGTCTCAATTGAGCAGTGTGTGGACAAAACAGAGCAGTGTGAGGGAACAGTGAAGCAGTGCTTTGGCACAACGGAGCAGTATGAGGGCAAAGTGGAGCACAGTGAAGGCACAATGGACTGGCTTGAGGGCAAAATTGAGGAGCGTGTCAGCGAAGAATGAAGCAGTGTGATGGCAAAATGGAGCAGTGTGATGACAAAATGGAGCAGTGTAAGGGCACAATGCAGCAGTGTGAGGGCACAATGGAGGAGTTTGATGACACAATGGAGCATTGAGGGCACAAAGTAGTAGTGTGAGGACAGAATTGAGCAGTGTGAGGGCACAATGGAGTATCGTTAGGGCAGAATAGAGCAGTATGAGTCCACAAAGGAGCAGTGTGAGGTCAGAACAGAGCAGTGTGATGGCACCATGGAGCAGCGTGATGACACCAGGGAGCAATGTGAGTTCACAATGGAGCAGTGTGAGGGCACAACGGAGCAGTGTGATGGCACAGTGGAGCAGTGTGATGCCACAATGGAGCAGTGTGATGGCACAATAGAGCAGTCTGAGGGCACAATTGAGCAGTGTTTTGACACAATGGAGCAGTGGGAGGGCACAATGTACCACCGTGAGGGCACAATGGAGCAGTGTAAGGGCACAATGGAGCTGTGTTAGGGCACAGTGGAGCAGATGTGAGGGCACAATAGAGCAGTGTGAGGACACAAAGGAGCACTGTGAGGACACAATGGAGCAGAGTGAAGGCACAATGTAGCAGCATGAGGGCACAATGGAGTAGTGTGATCACACAACAGAGCAGCGTGAGCACACAAAGTAGCAGTGTTATGGCATAATGGAGAAAATTGAGGGCCCAATGGAGCATAGTTAGGGTACAAGGGAGCAGAGTGAGGACACAATGCAGCAGAGTGAGGACACAATGGAGAAGTGTGAGGGCACAGTGGGGCAGTATGAGGGCACAATGGAGCAGTGTGATGGCACAATGTAGCAGTGTGTGGGCATAAAGGAGCAGTGTGTTGGCACAATGGAGCAGTGTGAGGGAACAATTGAGCAGTGTGATGAGACAATGGAGCAGTGTGCTTGACAAATGGAGAAGTGTGATGACACGATAGAGCAGTGTGATATCACAATGGAGCATTGTGAGGGCACAATTGAGCAATGTGAGGGCACAATGGAGCGGTGTGAGGGCACAACTGAGCAGTGTGATGGCACAAGTGAGGAGTGTGTGTGCACAGTGGAGCAGTGTGATGACACAGTGCAGCAGTGTTTAGGCACTATGGAAAGATGGGATGAAACAATGGAGCAGTGTGATGAGACAATGGAGCAGAGTGCTTGACCAATGGAGAAGTGTGATGACAAAATAGAGCAGTGTGATATCACAATGGGGCACTGTGAAGGAACAATTGAGCCCTGTGAGGGCACAATGGAGCAGTGTGAGTGCACAACGGAGGAGTGTGATGGCACAAGTGAGAAGTGTGAGTGCACAATGGCGCAGTGTGATGACACAGTGCAGCAGTGTTAAAGCACTATGCAACCATGGGATGAAACAATGGAGCAGTGTGATGACAGAATGGAGCAGTGTTATGATACAGTGAAGCAGTGTGATGGCAAAATTGAGCATCATGAGCACACAACTGAGCAGGGTGTGGGCAAATTCGAACAGCGTGAGTTCATAATGGAGCAGTGTGAGTGCACAATTGAGCAGTGTGATGGCATAATGGACCAGTGTTTTGCCACAATGGAGCAGTGCGATGATACAATAGAGCAGTGTGTGTGCACAAGGGAGCAAGGTGAGGGCATAATGGAGCAGTGTGATGGCACAAAGAAGCAGTGATTTGACAAAATGGAGCAGTGTATTGACAAAATTTAGCAATGTGAGGGCACAATGGAGCAGTTTGATGTCAAAATGGAGCAGTGTGAGGGCACAATGGAGCAGTTCGAGGACATCATGGAGCAACGTGAGGAAAAAATGGCACAGTGTGAGGGCACAAAGAGCAGTGTCAGGGCAAAAGGGAGCAGCGTGATAACACAATGGAACAGGATGATTACACAATGGAGCAATGTGATGACACAATGGAGCAGTGTGAGGGCACAATCGAGCAGTGTGAGGGCACAATGGAGCACAGTGATGGCACAATGGAGCAGCATGAGGACACAATGGAGCAACGTGGGGGCACAACAGAGCAGCATGAGGGAATAATGGAGCAGTGTGAGGGCACAATGGAGCAGTGTAATGACAAAATGGAGCAGCATAATGACACAATGGAGCAGCGTGAGGCCATAATGGAGCAGTGTGTGGTCACAAAGGAGTAATGTGTGGCACAACGGATCAGTGATATTGCACAAAAGAGTTTGAGTGCACCATGGAGCAGTGTGAGTAGACCAATGAGCAGTGCGATGGCACAATGGAGCAGCATGAGGACACAATGGAGCAGTGTGGGGACACAATGGAGCAGCCTGAAGACACAACTGAGCAGCATATGGGCATAATGGAGCACTGTGAGAGCACAATGGAGCCGTGTCAGGGAACACTGGAGCAGTGTGCTTGACAAATGGAGAAGTGTGATGGCATGATAGAGCAGTGTGATAACACAATGGTGCATTGTGAAGGCATAACTGAGCCATGTGAGGGCACAATGGAGCACACAACTGAGCAGTGTGATGGCACAAGTGAGGACTGTGTGTGCACAATGGAGCAGTGTGATGACACAGTGCAGCAGTGTTAAGGCACTATGGAACCATTGGATGAAACAATGGAGCAGTGTGACGAGATAACGGAGCAGAGTGCTTGACCAATGGAGAAGTGTGATGACACAATAGAGCAGTGTGATATCACAATTGGGCACTGTGAGGGAAAAATTGAGCCCTGTGAGGGCACAATGGAGCAGTGTGAGGGCAGAACGGAGGAGTGTGATGGCACAAGTGAGAAGTGTGTGTGCACAATGGAGCAGTGTTATGACACAGTGCAGCAGTGTTAAGGCAATATGGAACCATGGGATGAAACAATGGAGTAGTTTGATGACAGAATGGAGCAGTGTTATGAGTCAGTGAAGAAGTGTGATGGCAAAATTGAGCAGCATGAGCACACAATGGAGCAGGGTGTGGGCAAAATGGAACAGCGTGAGGGCACAATGGAGCAGTGCGAGGGCACAATGGAGCAGTGTAAGGACACAATGGAGCAGTTCGAGGACATCATGGAGCAATGTGAGGAAAAAAATTGCACAGTGTGAGGGCACAAAGTGCAGTGTCAGGGCAAAAGGGAGCAGCGTGATGACACAATGGAGCAGGGTGATGACACAATGGAGCAGTGTGATGACACCATGGAGCAGTGTGAGGGCACAATCGAGCAGTGTGAGGGCACAATGGAGCACAGTGATGGCACAATGGAGCAGCATGAGGACACAATGGAGCAACGTGGGGGCACAATAGAGCAGCATGAGGGAATAATGGAGCAGTGTGAGGGCACAATGGAGCAGTGTAATGACAAAATGGAGCAGCATAATGACACAATGGAGCAGCGTGAGGCCATAATGGAGCAGTGTGTGGTCACAAAGGAGTAATGTGTGGGCACAATGGATCAGGGAGATTGCACAAAAGAGTTTGAGAGCACCATGGAGCAGTGTGAGTAGAGAAAGGAGCAGTGTGATGGCACAATGGAGCAGCATGAGGACACAATGGAGCAGCCTGAAGACACAACTGAGCAGCATATGGACATAATGGAGCACTGTGAGAGCACAATGGAGTAGTGTCAGGGAACACTGGAGCAGTGTGCTTGACAAATGGAGAAGTGTGATGGCATGATAGAGCAGTGTGATAACACAATGGTGCATTGTGAGGGCATAACTGAGCCGTGTGAGGGCACAATGGAGCACACAACCGAGCAGTGTGATGGCACAAGTGAGGACTGTGTGTGCACAATGGAGCAGTGTGATGACACAGTGCAGCAGTGTTAAGGCACTATGGAAATATTGGATGAATCAATGGAGCAGTGTGATGAGACAATGGAGCAGAGTGCTTGACCAATGGAGAAGTGTGATGACACAATAGAGCAGTGTGATATCACAATTGGGCACTGTGAGGGAAAAATTGAGCCCTGTGAGGGCACAATGGAGCAGTGTGAGGGCAGAACGGAGGAGTGTGATGGCACAAGTGAGAAGTGTGTGTGCACAATGGAGCAGTGTTATGACACAGTGCAGCAGTGTTAAGGCAATATGGAACCATGAGATGAAACAATGGAGCAGTTTGATGACAGAATGGAGCAGTGTTATGAGTCAGTGAAGAAGTGTGATGGCAAAATTGAGCAGCATGAGCACACAATGGAGCAGGGTGTGGGCAAAATGGAACAGCGTGAGGGCACAATGGAGCAGTGCGAGGGCACAATGGAGCAGTGTAAGGACACAATGGAGCAGTTCGAGGACATCATGGAGCAATGTGAGGAAAAAAATTGCACAGTGTGAGGGCACAAAGTGCAGTGTCAGGGCAAAAGGGAGCAGCGTGATGACACAATGGAGCAGGGTGATGACACAATGGAGCAGTGTGATGACACCATGGAGCAGTGTGAGGGCACAATCGAGCAGTGTGAGGGCACAATGGAGCACAGTGATGGCACAATGGAGCAGCATGAGGACACAATGGAGCAACGTGGGGGCACAATAGAGCAGCATGAGGGAATAATGGAGCAGTGTGAGGGCACAATGGAGCAGTGTAATGACAAAATGGAGCAGCATAATGACACAATGGAGCAGCGTGAGGCCATAATGGAGCAGTGTGTGGTCACAAAGGAGTAATGTGTGGCACAACGGATCAGGGAGATTGTAGAAAAGAGTGTGAGGGCACCATGGAGCAGTGTGAGTAGACAAAGGAGCAGTGTGATGGCACAATGGAGCAGCATGAGGACACAATGGAGCAGTGTGAGGGCACAATGGAGCAGCCTGAAGACACAATTGAGCAGCATGTGGGCATAATGGAGCACTGTGAGAGCACAATGGAGCAGCGTCAGGGAACACTGGATCAGTGTGATGAGACAATGGAGCAGTGTGCTTGACAAATGGAGAAGTGAGATGGCATGATAGAGCAGTGTGATAACACAATGGTGCGTTGTGAGGGCACAACTGAGACATGTGAGGGCACAATGGAGTGCACAACCGAGCAGTGTGATGGCACAAGTGAGGACTGTGTGTGCACAATGGAGCAGTGTGATGACACAGTGCAGCAGTGTT
The DNA here is from genome assembly GCA_009823505.1 of Rhizomys pruinosus. Lineage (NCBI taxonomy): Eukaryota > Metazoa > Chordata > Mammalia > Rodentia > Spalacidae > Rhizomys > Rhizomys pruinosus. The sequence continues at coordinate 3,402,473 of VZQC01010445.1, forward strand.
AAGGCACTATGGTAACATCGGATGAAACAATGGAACAGTGTTATGAGACAACGGAGCAGAGTGCTTGACCAATGGAGAAGTGTGATGACACAATAGAGCAGTGTGATATCACAATTGGGCACTGTGAGGGAAAAATTGAGCCCTGTGAGGGCACAATGGAGCAGTGTGAGGGCAGAATGGAGGAGTGTGAAGGCACAAATGAGAAGTGTGTGTGCACAATGGAGCAGTGTTATGACACAGTGCAGCAGTGTTAAGGCAATATGGAACCATGGGATGAAACAACGGAGCAGTTTGATGACAGAATGGAGCAGTGTTATGAGTCAGTGAAGAAGTGTGATGGCAAAATTGAGCAGCATGAGCACACAATGGAGCAGGGTGTGGGCAAAATGGAACAGCGTGAGGGCACAATGGAGCAGTGTGAGGGCACAATGGAGCAGTGTGATGGCACAATGGAGCAGTGTGAGGGCACAATGGAGCAGTGTGATGGCACAATGGAGCAGTGTGAGGGCACAATGGAGCAGTGTGATGGCACAAAAGAGCAGTGTTTTGCCAAAATGGAGCAGTGTATTGACACGATAGAGCAGTGTGAGGGTACAATGGAGCAGTGTGATGGCAAAATAGAGCAGTGTGATGACACAATTGAGCAGTGTAAGGGAACAATGGAGCAGTGTGAGGGCAAAATGGAGGAGTTTGAAGACACAGTGGAGCAGTGAGGGCACAAAGTAGTAGTGTGAGGACACAATGGATCTGTGTGAGGGCACAATGGAGTATCGTGAGGGATCAATGGAGCACTGTGAGGTCACAGTCGAGCAGTGTGAGGTCAGAATGTAGCAGTGTGATGGCACAATGGAGCAGTGTGATGAAACAAAGGAGCAATGTGAGTTCAAAATGGAGCACTGTGAGGGCACAATGGAGCAGTGTGATTGCACAGTGTAGCAGTGTGTTGCCAAAATGGAGCAGTGTGAAGACACAATAGAGCAGTCTCTGGGGAAAATGGAGCAGTGTGATGTCACAATGGAGCAGTGTGAGGGCACATATGATCAGTGTGATGGCACAATGGTGCAGTGTGATGGAACAATGGAGCAGTGTGATGACACCTTGAAGCAGTGTGACGGCACAATGGAGAAGCGTTAGGGCACAATCAAGCACTGTGAGGACACAATGGAGCAGAGTGAAGGCCCAATGGATCAGTGTGAGGGCACAGTGGAGCAGTGTAAGGGCACAATGGAGCAGTGTGTTGACACAATGGAGCAGTGGGAGGGCACAATGGAGCACTGCAGGTCACAATGGAGCACTCTGAGTGCACAATACAGCAGTGTGAGGGCACAGTAGAGCAGCATAATTATACAATGAAGCAGCGTGAGGGCACAATGGAGCAGTGTGAGGGCACAATGGAGCAACGTGAGGGCAGAGTGGAGCAGTGTGAGTGCACAATGTAGCCGTGTGATGGCACAATGGAGCAGTGTGATGACACAATGGAGCAGTGTAAGGGCATAATGGAGCAGCCTGAGCTCACAGCAAAGTGTAAGGGCACAAGGACTACTGTGAGGACACAATGGAGCAAAGTGAGGGCACAATGAAGCAGCGCGAAGACACAATGGAGCAGGGTGATGACACAATGGAGCAGTTTGAAGGCACAATGGAGCAGTGTTGGGGCACAATGGAGCAGTGTGAGGGCCCAATGGAGCAGCGTGATTACACAATGGAACAGTGTGATGGCACAATTGAGCAGAGTGAGGGCAAAATGGAGCAGTTTGAGGGCAAAATCGAGCATTGTGATGGCACGATGGAGCAGGGTGATGGCACAATGTACATTGTGAAGGCACAATGTAGCAGCGTGAAGACACAATTGAGCAGCATGTGGGCATAATGGAGCACTGTTCGAGCACAATGGAGCAGTGTCAGGCCAAAATGGAGCAGTGTGAGTACACAATGGAGCAGTTTGTGGTCACAATGTAGCACTATGAGGGCACAATTGAACAGTGTGTTGGCACAATAGAGCACTGTGAGGACAAAAGGGAGCAGTGTGAGGGTCAATGCAGCAGTATGAAGACACAACGGAGCAACGTGGTGACACAATGGGGCAGCTTGAGGGCATAATGGAGCAACTTGAGGGCACAATGGAGCAGTGTATGGTACAATGGAGCAGTGTGATGGCACAATGTAGAAGTGTGAGGGCACAATGGAGCAGTTTGTGGGCAAAATGGAGCAGTGTGATGGCACAATGGAGCAGTGTGTGGAAACAACAAAGCAGTGTGAGGGCACAATGAAGAAGTGTCTTGGCACAACGGAGCAGTATGAGGGCAAAGTGGAGAACAGTGAAGGCACAATTGAGCAGCATGATGGCAAAATGGAGGAGCGTGTCAGGGAAGAATGGAGCAGTGTGATGAAACAATGGAGCAGTATGAGGGCACAATGGATGAGTGGGATGACACAACGTAGCAGTGAGGGCACAATGGAGTAGTGTGATGACACAATGGAGCAGAGTGAGTGCACAATGGAGCAGTGTGAGGGCATAATGGAGCAGTTTGTGGTCAGAATGGATCAGTGTGATGGTACAATGGAACAATGTGATGACACAATGGAGGACTGTGAGGGCCCAAGTATTAGTGTGAGTGCACAATGGAGCATTATGGCACAAAGCAGCAGTATGAGGACACAATGGAGCAGTGTGTGGGTACAATGGAGCAGTGTAAGGACAAAATGGAGCAGTGGTAGGTCACCATGGAGCAATGTGAGGACAAAATGGAGCAGTGGCAGAGCACAATGGAGCTGCGTGATGACACAATGGAGCTGCGTGATGACACAATGGAGCAGTGTGATGACACAATGGAGCAGTGTGAGGGCACAATCGAGCAGTTTGAGGCCACAATGGAGCAGTGTGATGGCACAATGGAGCAGAGTGAGGACACAATGGGGCAGTGTGAGGGCACAATCGAGCAGTTTGAGGCCACAATGGAGCAGAGTGATGACACAATGGAGCAGAATGTTGGCACAATAGAGCTGTGTGACTTCACAAGTGAGTAATGTGTGGGCACAATGGAGCAGTGTGATCGCACAGAAGAGGAGTGTGTGGGCACCATGGAGCAGTGTGAGTCCACAAAGGAGCAGTGTGAGTCCAAAATGGCACAGGGTGAGGACAAAGTGGAGCAGTGTGAAGGCACAATGGAGCAGCGTGAGGACACAAGTCAGCAGCGTGAGGGCATAATGGAGCATGATGAGAGCACCATGGAGCTGTATGAGGACAAAATGGAGCAGTGTGAGGACACAATGGAGCAGTGTGTTGGCACAATGTAGCAGTGTGATGACACAATGGAGATGGAGCATTGTGAGGGCACAATGGAGCAGTGTGATGACACAATGGAGATGGAGCATTGTGAGGGCATAATGGAGCATGATGAGAGCACCATGGAGCTGTATGAGGACAAAATGGAGCTGTGTGATGACATAAAAAGCAGGGTGAGGGCACAATCGAGCAGTGTGATGACACAGTTGAGCAGAGTGATGGCACTATGGAGCAGCGTGAGGGCACAATGGAGGAGATGATAACACAATGGAGCATGGAGAGCACAAAGGAGTAGTGTGAGGACACAATGGATCAGTGTGTTGACACAATGGAACAGTGGGAGGGCACAATGGAGCACCGTGAGGGCACAATGGAACAGTGTGACGACACAATGGAGCAGTGTTAGGGCACAAGGGTGCAGGTGTGAGGGTAAAATTGAGCATTGTTATAGCACAATGGAGTACCGTGAGGGCACAATGGAGCAGTGTGAGGGCACAAGAGATCAGTGTGAAGTCAGAACAGAGCAGTGTGATGGCACAACGGAGCAGTGTGATGGCACAGTGGAACAATGTGATGCCACAATGGAGCAGTGTGATGACGCATTAGAGGAGTCAGAGGGCACAATGGAGCAGCGTGAGGGCACAATGGAGCAGTTTGTGGTCAGAATGGATCAGTGTGATGGTACAATGGAGCAATGTGATGACATATTGGAGCACTGTGAGGGCCCAAGGAATAGTGTGAGTGCACAATGGAGCATTATGGCACAAAGGAACAGTGTTATGATACAATAAAACTCTGTGATGACACAATGGAGCAGACTGAGTGTACAATGTAACAGTGTGATGACACAATGGAGCAGTGTGAGGGCACAACGGATCAGTGTGATGGCACAATGGAGCAGTGTGATGACTCAATGGAGCAGTGTGAGGGCACAATGGTGCAGTGTGATGACAAAATTGAGCAGCGAGAGGGCACAATGGAGCAGCGTGAGGGCATAAAGAAGCAGACGGATGACAAAATGGAGCAGCGTGATGACACAATGGAGCAGTGTGAAGGCAAAATGGAGCCGGCTGAGGACACAATGGAGCACCATGATGGCACAATGTAGCAGCATGAGGACAAAATGGAGCAGTGAAAGGGCACAATGGAGCAGTGTGAGGGCACAATGGAACTGTGAAGGTGAAAATGGAAGAGCAAGATGACAAAATGGAGCAGCGTTATTATGGAAAGTAGCAGCATGATGGCACAAAGCAGCAGCATGAGGGCACAATGGAGCAGCGTGAAAACACAATGAAGCAGCGTTAGGACACAAGGGAGCAGGGTGAGGGCACAATGGAGGAGTGTGAGGTCAGAACAGAGCAGTGTGATGGAACAATAGAGCAGAGTGATGACAAAATGGAACAATGTGAGTTCAAAATAGAGCAGTGTGAGGGCACAACAGAGCAGTGTGATGGCACAGTGGAGTAGTGTGATGCCACATTGGAGCAGTGTGATGAGACACAATAGAGCAGTCTGAAGGCACAATTGAGCAGAGTGAGGGCACAATGGAGCAGTGTTATCACACAATGGAGCATAGTGAGCAAACAAATTACCAGTGTTAGGGCACAATGGAACGACGTGAGGGCACAATGGAACACTGTTAAGCCACAATGGAGAAGTGTGAGGACACAATGGAGCAGTGGGAGGACACAATGGAGCCGTGTGAGAGCAAAATGGGGCACTGTGAGGGCAAAATGGAGCAGCTTGAGGGGACAATGGAGCAGTGTGATGGCACAATGGAGCAGGGTGTGGGCACAAAGGAGGAGTGTGTTGGCACAATGGAACAGTGTGAGGGCACAACGGATCAAAGTGATGAAACAATGGAGCATTGTGATGACACAATGGAGCAGTGTGAGGTCACAATGGAGCAGTGTAATTGGCACAATAGGGCAGTGTGTCGGCACCATGGAGCAGCGTTAGCTCACAATGGAGCAGCGTGAGGGCAAAATGGAGCAGACTGAGCTCAAAATGAAGTGTAAGGACAGAATAGAGCACTGCAAGGCCACAATGGATCAATGTGAGGGCACAATGGAGCAGCGTGAAGACACAATGGAGCAGCGTGATGAAACAATGGAGCAGCTTGCGGGCACTATGGAGCACTGTGAGGGCACAATGTAGCAGCATTAAGACACAATGGAACAGTGTGATGGGACAATTGAGCAGATTGAGGGCAAAATGGATCAGTGTGAGGGCAAAATCGAGCTTTGTGATGGCACGATGGAGCAGCGTCATGGCAAATTGTAGCAGTGAGAGGGCACAATGGAGCTCTGTGAGGACAGAATGGAGCAGTGTGAGGGCACAATGGAACAGTGTGATGACACTGTTTAGCAGAGTGATGACACAATGGAGCAGTGTGAGGACACAATGGAGCAGATTGTGGGCACAATGGAGCACTGTGAGGGCACAATTGAACAGTGTGTTGGCACAATGGAGCACTGTGAGGACACAATGGAGTAGAGTGAAGGCACAATGGAGCACTGTGAGAGCACAATTGGACAGTGTGTTGGCACAATGGTGCACTGTGAGGACACAAAGGAGCAGTGTGAGGGCACAATGGAACATAATGAAGACACAATGGAGAAGGGTGATGACACAATCTAGCACCTTAAGGCCACAATGGAGCAGCATGAGGGCACAATGGAGCAGTGTGATGGCACAATGGAGCAGTGTGATGGCAAAATGTAGCAGTGTGAGGGCACAATGGAGCAGTGTAAGGGTACAATATAGCACCGTGAGGTCACAATGGAGCAGTGTGTGGACACAACAGAGCAGTGTGAGGGCACAATGAAGCAGTGTGTTGGCATCACGGAGCAGTATGAGGGTAAAGTGGAGCACAGTGAAGGCACAATGGAGCAGCGTGAAGGCAAAATTGAGGAGCGTGTCAGGGAAGAATGGAGCAGTGTGATGAAACAATGGAGCAGTGAGAGGGCACAATGGAGCAGTCTCATGACACAATGGAAGAGTGTGATGGCAATGGTACAGTGTGATGACACAATGGAGCATTGTGAGGGCACAATGGAGCCGTAGGAGTACAGAATTGAGCAGTGTGTGGGCACAATGTAGCAGTGTAAGGACACAATGGAGCAGTGTGAGGCTACAGGGAGCAATGTGAGAGCAAAATGGAGCAGTGTGAGGGCACAAAGAATCAGTGAGAGGACACAATGGATCATGGTGGTGACACAATAGATCAGCGTTATGACACAATGGAGCAGTGTGAGGGGACAAACGGGCAGTGTGAGGGCAAAATGGAGCAGAATGATGGGACAATGGAGCAGCGTGAGGACAGAAGGGAGTAATGTGGGGGCACAATATAGGAGTGTGAGGGAACAATGGAGCAGTGTCAGGTCACAAGAGAGCAGTGTAATTACAAAATAGAGCAGCATAATGACACAATGGAGCAGCGAGAGGCCAGAGTGGAGCAGTGTGAGTTCACAAAGGAGCAATGTGTGGGCAAAATCGAGCATTGTGATCACAAAAAAGAGGAGTGTGAGGGCACCATGGAGCAGTGTGAGTCCACAAAGGAGCAGTGTGAGTCCACTATGGAGAAGGGTGAGGACACAATGGAGCAGTGAGGGAGCACAATGGAGCAGCGTGAGGACAAAATTGAGCAGCATGAGGGCATAAATGGAGCACTATGAGAGCATCATAGAGCAGTGTGAAGACAAAATGGAGCAGTGTGTGGACACAATGCAGCAGTGAGACGAGACAATGGAGCATTGTGAGTACCAAATGGAGTAGTGTGTTGGCACAATGGAGCTGTGTGATGACACAATGGAGCAGTGTAAGGGCACAATGGACCAGTGTGAAGGCACAATGGAGCAGTATTATGACATAATGGAGCAGTGTTTAACCAAAATGGAGCAGTGTGGTGCCAAAAAAAGCAGGGTGATGGCACAATGGAGAGGCGTGAGGGCACAAAGGAGCAGTGTGTGGGCAGAAAGGAGCAGTGAGAGTACACAATGGAGCCACGTGAGGGCAAAATGGAGCAGCTTGAGGGCACAATGGAGCAGTGTAATGGCACAATGGAACAGTGTGATGGCACAATGGAGCAGTGTGTGGGCACAAAGGAGGAGTGTGTTGGCAAAATGGAGCAGTGTGATGGCACAATGGAACTGTGTGATGACACAATGGAGCAAAGTGATGAAACAATGGAGCAGTGTGATGACAAAATGGAACACTGTGATGACACAATGGAGCAGTGTGAGGTCACAATGGAGCAGAGTGAGGGCACAATAGAGCAGGGTGACGGCACCATGGAACAGCGTGAGCTCACAATGGAGCACCATGAGGGCACAGTGGAGCAGCGTGAGGGCACAATTGTGCAGCATGATTACACAATGAAGCAACGTGAGGGCAAAATGGAGCCATGTCAAGGCACAATGGAGCAGTGTGATGACACAATGGAGCAGAGTAAGGGCATAATGGAGCAGCCTGAGCTCACAATGAAGTGTAAGGGCCGAATAGAGCACTGTGAGGACACAATTGAACAGTGTGTGGGCACAATGGAGCAGCGTGAAGACACAATGGAGCAGCGTGATGAAACAATGGAGCAGCTTGAGGGCACAATGGAGCACTGTGAGAGCACAGTGAAACAGAGTTAAGACACAGTGGAACAATGTGATGGGACAATTTAGCAGAGCGAGGGCAAAATGGAGCAGAGTGAGGGCACAATCGAGCATTGTGATGGCATGATGGAGCAGTGTGATGGCACAATGTAGCACTGTGAGGGCACAATGGAGCTCTGTGAGGGCAGAGTGGAGCATGGTGAGGGCACAATGGAGCAGTGTGATGACACTGTTTAGAAGAGTGCTATCACAATGGAGCAGTGTGAGGGCACAATGGAGCAGTGTAATGGCACAATGGAGCAGTGTGATGACACAATGTAGCAGAGTGAGGGCACTATGGAGCAGTTTGTCGGCACAATGGAGCCGTGTGATGGCACAATCGAGTAGTCTAAGGGCACAACGTAGCACCATGAGGTCACTATGGAGCAGTGTGTGGACACAAAAGAACAGTATGAGGGTACAATGAAGCAGTATGTTGGCAAAATGGAGCAGAATGAGGGCAAAGATGAGCACAGTGTAGGCACAATGGAGAAGCATGAGGGCAAAATGGAGGAGCGTGTCAGGGAAGAATGGAGCAGTGTGATGAAACAATGGAGCAGTGTGAGGGCACAATGTAGCAGTGTGACACAAAATGGAGCAGTGTCATGAGACAATGGAGCAGTGTGATGGCAATGGTACAGTGTGATGACACGATGGAGCAGTGTGAGGGCACAATGGAGCAGTGTGAGAACACAGTGGAGCAGTGTGTGGGCACAATTGAGCAGTGTACAGACACAATGGAGCAGTGCGAGGACACTATGGAGCAATGTGAGGGCAAAATGTAGCAGTGTTAAGGCACAAAATATCAGTGTGAGCGCACAATGGAGCAGCGTGATGACACAATGGAGCAGCATGATGACACAATGGAGCAGTGTGATGACGCAATGGAGCAGTTTGAGGACACGATCGAGCAGTGTGAGGGCAAAAATGGAGCAGACTGATGGCACAATGGAGCAGCGTGAGGACACAAGGGAGCAAAGTGGGGGCACAATAGAGCAGTGTGAGGGAATAATGGAGCAGTGTGAGGGCACAGTGGAGCAGTGTAAAGACGAAATGGAGCACCGTAATAACACAAAGGAGCAGTGTGAGGCTACAATGGAGCAGCATGCGGTCACAAAGGAGCAATGTGTGGGCACAATGGAGCAGTGTGATCGCACAAAAGAGGAGTGTGAGGGCACCATGGAGCAGTGTGATTCCACAAAGGAGCAGTGGGAATTAACAATGGAGTAGGGTGAGGACACAATGGAGCAGTGTGGGAGCACAATGGAGAAGAGTGAGGACACAATTGAGCAGCATGTGGGCATAATGGAGCACTATAAGAGCACCATGGAGCAGAGTAAGGACAAAATGGAGCAGAGTGAGGACACAATGGAGCAGTGAGACGAGTCAATGGAGCATTGTGAGTACCAAATGGAGCAGTGTATTGGCACAATGGAGCAGTGTGATGACAAAACGGAGCACTGTGAGGGCACAATGGAGCAGTGTGAAGGCCCAATGGAGCAGTGTGATGGCTCAATGGAGCAGTGTTTTGCCAAAATGGAACAGTGTGATGAGAAAAAAAGCAGGGTGAAGGCACAATGGAGCAGTGTTTTGCCAAAATAGAGCAGTGAGATGACACAAAAAGCAGGGTGAGGACACACTGGAGCAGTGTGATACCACACTTGAGCAGAGTGATGTCACAATTGAGCAGTGTGAGGGCACAATGGAACAGTTTGTGGGCACAATGGATCACTGTGAGAGCACAATTGGACAGTGTGGTGGAACAATGGAGCACTATGAGGACACAATGGAGCAGTGAGATGGCACAATGGAGCAAAATGAAGACAAAATTGAGCAGGGTGATGACACAATGGAGCAGCTTGAGGGCACAATGGTGCAGTTTGATGGCACATGTAGCAGTGTGAGGGCACGATGGAGCAGTTTGTGGGCACAATGGAGCAGTGTGATGGCAAAATGGAGCAAGGTAAGGGCACAATGTAGCACCTCAAGGTCACAATGGAGCAGTGTGTCGACACAACAGAGCCGTGTGAGGACACAATTAAGCAGTGTTTTGGCATCCCGGAGCAGTATGAGGGCAAAGTGGAGCACAGTGAAAGCACAAAGGAGCAGCTTGAGGGCAAAATGGAGGAGCGTGTCAGGGAAGAATGGAGCCCTGTGTTGAAACAATGGAGCAGTGTGAGGGCACAATGGAGCAGTGTGAGGGCACAGTGTAGCAGAATGAGGACACAATTGAGCAGCATGAGGGCCTATTTGAGCACTATCAGAGCACCATGGAGGAGTGTGAGGACAAAAGGGAGCAGTGTGAGGACACAATGGAGCAGAGAGACGAGACAATAGAGCATTGTGAGTACCAAACGGAGCAGTGTGTGGGCAGAATGGAGCAGTGTGATGACACAATGGAGCACTGTGAAGGTAAAATGGAGCAGGGTGAGTGCACAATGGAGCAGTGTGATGGCACAATAAAGCAGTGTTTTGACAAAATAGAGCAGTGTGATGACAAAAAAATCAGCGAGGGCACAATGGAGCAGTGTGATGACACAGTTGAGCAGAGCGAGGGCACAATCGAGCAGTGTGAGGGCACAATGGAGCAGTTTGTGGCCACAATGTAGCACTGTGAGGCGACAACTGGACAGTGTGGTGGCACAATGGAGCACTGTGAGGACACAATGGAGCAGTGGGAGGGCACAATTGAGCAGTATGTGGGCACAATAGAGCAGTGTAATGGCAAAATGTAGCACCGCGAGGTCACAATGGAGCAGTGTGTGGACACAACAGAGCAGTGTGAGGACACAATGAAGCAGTGTTTTGGCACAACGGAGCAGTAGGAGGGCAAAGTGGAGCACAGTGAAGGCACAATGGAGCAGCATGTGGGCAAAATGGAGGAGCATGACAGGGAAGAATGCAGCAGTGTAATGAAACAATGGAGCAGTGTGAGGGCACAATGGAGCAGTGTGAGGGCACAATGGAGCAGTGTGAGGGCACAATGGAGCAGTGTCATGACACAATTGGGCAGTGTGATGGCACAATGGTACAGTGTGATAACACATTGGAGCATTGTGTGGGCACAATGGAGCAGTGTGAGGACACAATGGAACAGTGTGATAGGACAATTGAGCAGAGTGAGGGCAAAATGGAGTAGTGTGGGTGCACAATCGAGCATTGTGATGGCATGATGGAGCAGTGTGATGGGACAATGTAGCAGTGTGAGGGCACAACGGAGCTCTGTGAGGGCAGAGTGGAGCAGTGTGAGGGCACAATGGAGCAATTTGTGAGCACAGTGGAGCACTGTGAGGGCATATTTAAACAGTGTGTTGGCACAATGGAGCACAGTGTGAACACAATGGAGCAGTGTGAGGGCACAATGGAGCACTGTGAGGGCACAACTGAACAGTGTGGTGGCACAATTGAGCACTGTGAGGACACAATGGAGCAGTGTGAGGGCACAATGGAGCAAAATGAGGATACAATGGATCAGGGTGATGACACAATGGAGCAGCTTGAGGACACAATGGAGCAGTGTGAGTTCCCAATGGAGCAGTGTGAAGTCAGAAAGGAGCAGAGTGATGGCACAATGGTGTATCATGAGGGCAAAATGGAGCAGTGTGAGAGCACAATGCAGCAGTGTGAGGTCAGAACAGAGCAGTGTGATGGCACAATGGAGAAGTGTGATGACACAATGGAGCAATGTGAGTTCACAATGCAGCTCTGTGAGGGCAGAATGGAGCAATGTTATGGCACAGTGGAAATGTGTGATGCCACAATGGAGCAGTGTGATGACACAATAGAGCAGTCTGAGGGCACAATGGAGCAGTGTGGGGGAACAATGGAGCAGTGTTATCACAAAATGGAACATCGTGAGCAAACAAATTACCAGTGTTAGGGCACAATGGAGCAATGTAAGGGCACAATGGAGCACTGTTAGGCCAGAATTTAGAAGTGTGAGGACACAATGGAGCAGTGTGATGGCACAATGGACCAGTGTGAGGGCACAATGGAGCAGCGTGATTACACAATGGAGCAGTTTGATGACACAATGGAGCAGTGTAAGGGCATAATGGAGCAGTCTGAGCTCACAATGAAGTGTAAGGGCCGAATATAGCACGGTGAGGACACAATTGAGCAGGGCACAATGGAGCAGCGTGAAGACACAATGGAGCAGCATGATTAAACAATGGAGCAGCTTGAGGGCACAATGGAGCACTGTGAGAGCACAGTGGAGCAGTGTTAAGACACAGTGGAACAGTGTGATGGGACAATTGAGCAGAATGAGGGCAAAATGGAGCAGTGTGAGGGCACAATTGAGCATTGTGATGGCATGATGGAGCAGTGTGATGGCACAATGTAGCACTGTGAGGGCACAATGGAGCTCTTTGAGGGCAGAGTGGAGCAGTGTGAGGGCACAATGGAGCAGTGTGATGACACTGTTTAGCAGAGTGATATCGCAATAGAGCAGTGTAAGGGCACAATGGAGCAGTGTGATGGCACAATGGAGCATTGTGATGGCACAATGTAGCAGAGTGAGGGCACTATGGAGCAGTTTGTCAGCACAATGGAGCAGTGTAATGGCACAATTGAGCAGTCTATGGGCACAATGTAGCACCATGAGGCCACTATGGAGCAGTGTGTGGACACAACAGAAGAGTTTGAGGGTGCAATGAAGCAGTATGTTGGCAAAACGGAGCAGAATGAGGGCAAAGAGGAGCACAGTGAAGGCACAATGGAGCAGCGTGAGGGCAAAATGGAGGAGTGTGTCAGGGAAGAATGGAGCAGTGTGATGACACGATGGAGCAGTGTGAGGGCACAATGTAGCAGTGTGTCGCAAAATGGAGCAGTGTCATGACACAATGGAGCAGTGTGATGGCAATGGTACAGTGTGATGACATGATGGAGCAGTGTGAGGGCACAATTGAGCAGTGTAAGGACACAATGGAGCAGTGCGAGGACACCATGGAGCAATGTGAGGGCAAAATGGAGCAGTGTTAGGGCACAAAGTATCAGTGTGAGGGCACAATGGAGCAGCGTGATGACACAATGGAGCTGTGGGATGACACAATGGAGCAGTGTGAGGCCACAAAGGAGCAGAGTGATGGCACAATGGAGCAGCGTGAGGACACAATGGAGCAGTGTGAGGGCACAATCGAGCAGTTTGAGGCCACAATGGAGCATAGTGATGGCACAATGGAGCAGAGAGATGGCACAATGGAGCAGCGTGAGGTCACAAGTGAGGAATGTGTGGGCACAATGGAGCAATGTGATCACATAGAAGAGGAGTGTGTGGGCACTATGGAACAGTGTGGGTCCACAAGGAGCAGCGTGAGTCCAAAATGGCGCAGGGTGAGGACACAATGGAGCAGTGTGAGGGCACAATGGAGCAGTGAGAGGAGACAATGGAGCATTTTGAGTACCAAATGGAGCAGTGTGTTGGCACAATGGAGCAGTGTGATGACACAATGGAGCACTGTGTGGGCATGATGGCGCAGAGTGAGGGCATAAAGGAGCAGTGTGATGGCACAATGGAACAGTGTTTTGCCAAAACGGAGCATTGTGGTGACACAAAAAACAGTGTGAGGGCAGAGTGGAGCAATGTGATGGCAAAATGGAGCAGTGTGATGACACAATTGAGCAGTGTAAGGGCACAATGGAGCAGTGTGAGGGCACAATGGAGGAGTTTGATGACACAATGGATCAGTGTGCTGACACAATGGAGTAGTGGGAGGGTACAATGGAGCACCGTGGGGGGCACAATGGAGCAGTGTGACAGCACAATGGAGCAGTGTAAGGGCACAAGGGAGCAGGTGTGAGGACAAAATTCAGCATTTTGAGAGCACAATGGAGTATAGTGAGGGCACTATGGAGCAGTGTGAGTGAATAATGGAGCAGTTTGATGTCAGAACAGAGCAGTGTGATGATACAATGGAGTACCGTGAGGGCACAATGGAGCAGTGTGAGGGCACAATGGAGCAGTGTGAGGGCACAATGGAGCAGTGTGTGGTCAGAACAGAGCAGTGTGAAGGCACAATGGAGCAGTGTGATGACACAATGGAACAGTGTGAGGGCACAATGGAACTGCATGATGACACAGTGGAGCAAAGTGATGAAAGAATGGAGCAGTGTGAAGACACATTGGAGCACTGTGATGACGCAATGGAGCAGTGTGAGTTCACAATGGAGCAGCGTGAGGGCAAAATGGAGCAGTGTGAGGGCACAATTGAGCAGCGTGATTACAAAATGAAGCAGCGTGAGGGCAAAATGGAGCCATGTCAAGGCACAATGGAGCAGTGTGATGACACAATGGAGCAGTGTAAGGGCATAACATAGCATCCTGAGCTCACAATGAAGTCTAAGGTCAGAATATAGCACGGTGAGGGCACAATGGAACAGCGTGAAGACACAGTGGAGCAGCGTGATGAAACAATGGAGCAGCTTGAGGGCAAAACGGAGCACTGTGAGGGCACAATGGATCAGCGGTAAGACACAATGGAACAGTGTAATGGGACAATTGATCAGAGTGAGGGCAAAATAGAGCAGTGTGAGGGCACAATCGAGCATTTTCATGGCACGATGGAGAAGTGTGATGGCACAATGTAGCAGTATGAGGGCACAATGGAGCTCTGTGAGGGCAGAATGGAGCAGTGTGATGGCACAGTGGAGCAGTGTGATGCCACAATGGAGCAGTGTGATGACACAATGGAGCAGTCTGAGGGCACAATGGAATAGTGTGAGGGCACAATGGAGCAGTGTTATCGCACAATGGAGCATCGTGAGCAAACAAATTACCAGTGTTAGTGCACAATGGAGCGACGTGAGGGCAAAATGGAGAAGTGTGAGGACACAATGGAGCAGTGTGAGGACACAATGGAGCCGTGTAAGGACAAAATGGGGCAGTGTGAGGGCAAAATGGAGCAGCTTGAGGGCACAATGGAGCAGTGTGATAGCAAAATGGAGCAGCGTGTGGGCACAAAGGAGGAGTTTGTTGGCACAATGGAGCAGTGTGAGGGCAAAATGGAACTGCGTGATGACACAATGGAGCAAAGTGATGAAACAATGGAGCAGTGTGATGACACAATGGAGCAGTGTGAGGGCAAAATGGAACTGCGTAATGACACAATGGAGCAAAGTGATGAAAAAATGGAGCAGCGTGATGACACAATGGAGCAGTGTGAGGTCACAGTAGAGCAGAGTGAGGGCACAATAGAGCAGGAAGATGGCACCATGGAGCAGCGTGAGCTCACAATGGAGCAGAGTGAGGGCACAATGGAGCAATGTGAGGGCACAATGGAGCAGCATGATTACACAATGAAGCAGCGTGAGGGCACAATGGAGCCAGGTCAAAGCACAATGAAGCAGTGTGATGACATAATGGAGCAGTGTAAGGGCATAATGGAGCAGCCTGAGTTCACAATGAAGTGTAAGGGCAGGATATAGGACTGTGAGGACATAATGGACCAGTGTGAAGGCACAATGGAGCAGTGAGAAAACATAATGGAGCAGCTTGATGAAACAATGGAGCAGCTTGAATGCACAATGGAGCACTATGACGGCACAATGGAGCAGCGTTAAGACACAATGGAACAGTGTGATGGGACAACTGAGCAGAGTGAGGGCAAAATGGAGCAGTGTGATGGCACAATCAACAATTATGATGGCAAGAAGGAGCAGTGTAATGGCACAATGTAGCAGTATGAGGGTACAATGGAGCTCTTTGAGGGCAGAGTGGAGCAGTGTGAGGGCACAATGGAGCAGTGTGATGACACTGTTTAGCAGAGTGATGGCACAATGGAGCAGTGTGAGGGCACAATGGAGCATATTGTGGGCACAATGCAGCACAGTGAGAGCACAATTAAACAGTGTGTTGGCACAATGGAGCACTGTGAGACCACAATGGAGGACTGTGAGTTCACAATGGAGCACTGTGAGGGCACAACTGGACAATGTGGTGGCATAATGGAGCACTGTGAGGACAAAATGGAGCAGTGTGAGGGCACAATGGAGCAAAATGAAGACACAATGGAACACGATGATAACACAATGGAGCAGCTTGAGGCCACAATGGAGCAGCGTGAGTACCCAATGGAGCAGTGTGAGGTCAGAACGGAGCAGTGTGATGGCACAAAGGAGTATCATGAGGGCACAATGGAGCAGTGTGAGGGCAAAATGCAGCAATGTGAGGTCAGAACCGAGCAGTGTGATGGCAAAATGGAGCAGTGTGATGACACAATGGAGCAATGTGAGTTCACAAAGGACCTCTGTGAGGGCAGAATGGAGCAGTGTGACGACACAGTGGAGCAGTGTGATGCCACAATGGAGCAGTGTGATGACACAATAGAGCAGTGTGTGGGTACAATGGAGCAGGGTGGGGGCACAATGGAGCAGTGTTATCTCACAATGGAGCATCGTGTGCAAACAATTTAGCAGTATTAGGGCACAATGGAGCACTGTTAGGCCACAATGGAGAAGTGTGAGGACACAATGTAGCAGTGTGAGGACACAATTGAGCCATGTGAGGGCAAAATGGAGCAGCTTGAGGGCACAATGGAGCAGTGTGATGGCACAATGGAGCAGTGTGTGGGCACAAAGGAGGAGTGTGTTGGCACAATGGAGCAGTGTGATGGCACAATCGAACTGCGTGATGACACAATGGAGCAAAGTGATGAAACAATGGAGCAGTGTGATGACACAATGGAACACAGTGATGACACAATGGAGCAGTGTGAGGTCACAATGGAGCAGAGTGAGGGCACAATAGAGCAGGGTGACAGCACCATGGAGCAGCATGAGCTCACAATGGAGCAGCGTGAGGGCACAATGGAGCATTGTGAGGGCACAATTGTGCAGCGTGATTACACAACGAAGCAACATGAGGGCACAATGGAGCCGTGTCAAGGCACAATGGAGCAGTGTGATGACACAATGGAGCAGAGTAAGGGCATAATGGAGCAGCCTGAGCTCACAATGAAGTGTAAGGGCCGAATAGAGCACTGTGAGGACACAATTGAGCAGTGTGTGGGCACAGTGGAGCAGCGTGAAGACACAATGGAGCAGCGTGATGAAACAATAGAGCAGCTTGAGGGCACAATGGAGCACTGTGGGGGCACAATGGAGTGCACTGTGGGGGCACAGTGGAGCAGTGTTAAGACACAGTGGAACAGTGTGATGAGATAATTGAGCAGAGTGAGGGCAAAATGGAGCAGTGTGAGGGCACATTCGAGCATTGTGATGGCATGATGGAGCAGTGTGATGGTACAATATAGCTGTGTGAGGGCACAATGGAGCTCTGTGAGGGCAGAGTGGAGCAGTGTGAGGGCACAATGGAGCAGTGTGATGACACTGTTTAGCAGAGTGATATCACAATGGAGCAGTGTTAGGGCACAATGGAGCAGTGCGATGGCACAATGGAGAAGTGTTAGGGCACAATGAACCAGTGTGAGGGCACAATGGAACAGTGTGAGAACACAATGGAGCAGCGTGTGGGCACAATTGAGCAGTGTAAGGACACAATGGAGCAGTGCGAGGACACCATGGAGCAATGTGAGGGCAAAATGTAGCAGTGTTAGGGCACAAAGTATCAGTGTGAGGGCACAATGGAGCAGCGTGATGACACAATGGAGCAGCGTCATGACACAATGGAGCAGTGTGATGATGCAATGGGGCAGTTTGAGGGCACGATTGAGCAGTGTGAGGGCAAAATGGAGCAGAGTGATGGCACAATGGAGCAGTGTGAGGACACAAGGGAGCAAAGTGGGGGCACAATGGAGCAGTGTGAGGGAGTAATAGAGCAGTGTGAGGGCACAGTGGAGCAGTATAATGACGAAATGGAGCAACTTAATAACACAAAGGAACAGCATGAGGCCACAATGGAGCAGCATGAGGTCACAAGGGAGCAATGTGTGGGCAAAATGGAGCAGTGTGATCACACAAAAGAGGAGTGTAAGGGCACCATGGAGCAGTGTGAGTCCACAAAGGAGTGGTGGGAATCCACAATGGAGCAGGGTGAGGACACAATGGAGCAGTGTGGGAGCAAAATGGAGAAGAGTGAGAACACAATTGAGCAGCATGAGGGCATAATGGAGCACTGTAAGAGCACCATGGAGCAGTGTAAGGACAAAATGGAGCAGAGTGAGGACACAGTGGAGCAGTGAGACGAGTCAATGGAGCATTGTGAGTACCAAATGGAGCAGTGTGTTGGCGCAATGGAGCAGTATGATGACAAAACGGAGCACTGTGAGGGCAAAATGGAGCAGTGTGAAGGAACAATGGAGCAGTGTGATGGTTCAATGGAGCAGTGTTTTGCCAAAATGGAGCAGTGTGATGAGAAAAAAAGCAGGGTGACGGCACAATGGAGCAGTGTGATGGCACAATGGAGCAGTGTGAAGGCACAATGGAGCAGTGTTTAGCCAAAATGCAGCAGTGTGATGACACAAAATTCAGGATGAGGGCACAATGGAGCAGTGTGATGACACAGTTGATCAGAGTGATGTCACAATTGAGCAGTGTGAGGGCACAATGGAACAGTTTGTGGGCACAATGGAGCACTGTGAGAGCACAATTGGACAGTGTGGTGGAACAATGGAGCACTGTGAGGACACAATGGTGCAGGGAGAGGGCACAATGGAGCAAAATGAAGACAAAATTGAGCAGGGTGATGACACAATGGAGCAGCTCGAGGGCACAATGGAGCAGTTTTGGCACAATGTAGCAGTGTGAGGGCAAAATGGAGCAGTTTGTGGGCTCAATGTAGCAGTGTGATGGCACAATGGAGCAAGGTAAGGGCACAATGTAGCACCGCGAGGTCACAATGGAGCAGTGTGTCGACACAAAAGAGCAGTGTGAGGGCACAATGAAGCAGAGTTTTGTCACAACGGAGCAGTATGAGGGCAAAGTGGAGCACAGTGAAGGCACAAAAGAGCAGCTTGAGGGCAAAATGGAGGAGCATGTCAGGGAAGAATGGAGCCCTGTGTTGAAACAATGGAGCAGTGTGAGGGCACAATGGAGCAGTGTGAGGGCAAAAAGGAGCAATGTGAGGACACAATGGAGCAGAGTGAGGACACAATTGAGCAGCGTGAGTACCAAACGGAGCAGTGTGTGGGCAGAATGGAGCAGTGTGATGACACAATGGAGCACTGTGAAGGCAAAGTGGAGCAGGGTGAGTGCACAATAGAGCAGTGTGATGGCACAATGAAGCAGTGTTTTGACAAAATAGAGCAGTGTGATGACACAAAAATCAGTGTGAGGACACAATGGAGCAGAGTGAGGGCACAATGGAGCAGTGTGAGGGCACAATTGTGCAGCGTGATTACACAGTGAAGCAACGTGAGGGCAAAATGGAGCCGTGTCAAGGCACAATGGAGCAGTGTGATGACACAATGGAGCAGTCAGACACAATGAGGGCACAATGGAGCAGACTGAGCTCACAATGAAGTGTAAGGGCAGAAGAGAGCACTGTGAGGACACAACTGAGCAGTGTGTGGGCACAATGGAGCAGCGTGAAGACACAATGGAGCAGGGTGATGAAACAATGGAGCAGCTTGAGGGCACAATGGAGCACTGTGAGGGCACAGTGGAGCAGTGTTAAGACACAGTGGAACAGTATGATGGGACAGTTGAGCAGAGTGAGAGCAATGTGATGGCATTATGGAGCAGTGTGATGGCACAATGTAGCAGTGTGAGGGCACAATGGAGCAGTGTGATGACACTGTTTAGCAGAGTGATATCACAATGGAGCAGTGTGAGGGCACAATGGAGCAGTGTGATGGCACAATGGAGCAGTGTGATGGCACAATGTAGCAGTGTGAGGGCACTATGGAGCAGTTTGTCATCACAATGGAGCACTGTGATGGCACAATCGAGCAGTCTAAGGGCACAATGTAGCACCATGAGTTCATTACGGAGCAGTGTGTGGACACAACAGAACAGTGTGAGGGTACAATGAAGCAGTATGTTGGCAAAACGGAGCAGAATGATGGCAAAGAGGAACACAGTGAAGGTACAATGGAGCGGCATGAGGGCAAAATGGAGGAGCATGTCAGGGAAGAATGGAGCACTATGATGAAACAATGGAGCAGTGTGAGGGCAAAATATAGCAGTGTGACGCAAAGTGGAGCAGTGGCATGACACAATGGAGCAGTGTGATGGCAATGGTACAGTGTGATGATACGATGGAGCAGTGTGAGGGCACAATGGAGCAGTGTGTGAACACAATGGAGCAGTGTGTGGGCACAATTGAGCAGTGTAAGGACACAATGGAGCAGTGCGAGGACACCATGGAGCAATGTGAGGGCAAAATGGAGCAGTGTTAGTGCACAAAGTATCAGTGTGAGGGCACAATGGAGCAGCATGATGACACAATGGAGCTGTGGGATGACAAAATGGAGCAGCATGATGACACAGTGGAACAATGTGATGACACAATGGAGCAGTTTGAGGCCACAAAGGAGCAGAGTGATGGCACAATGGAGCAGCATGAGGACACAATGGAGCAGTGTGAGGGCACAATCGAGCATTTTGAGGCCACAATGGAGCAGAGTGATGGCACAATGGAGCAGCGTGAGGTGAGAAGTGAGTAATGTGTGGGTACAATGGAGCAGCGTGATCACACAGAAGAGAAGTGTGTAGGCACCATGGAACTGTGTGGGTCCACAAAGGAGCAGTGTGAGTCCAAAATGGCGCAGGGTGAGGACACAATGGAGCAGTGTGAGGGCACAATGGAGCTCTGTGAGGGCAGAGTGGAGCTGCGTGAGGGCACAATGGAGCAGTGTGATGACACTGTTTAGCAGAGTGATATCAAAATGGAGCAGTTTGAGGGCACAATAGAGCAGTGTAATGGCACAATGGAGCAGTGTGATGGCACAATGTAGCAGTTTGAGGGCCCTATGGAGCAGTTTGTCGGCACAATGGAGCAGTGTGATGGCAAAATTGAGCAGTCTAAGGGCACAATGTAGCACCATGAGATCACTATGGAACAGTGTGTGGACACAACAGAACAGTGTGAGGGTACAATGAAGCAGTATGTTGGCAAAACGGAGCAGAATGATGGCAAAGAGGAGCACAGTGAAGGCACAATGGAACAGCGTGAGGGCAAAATGGAGGAGCATGTCAGGGAAGAATGGAGCACTGTGATGAAACAATGGAGCAGTGTGAGGGCACAATGTAGCTGTGTGACGAAAAATGGAGCAGTGTCATGACACAATGGAGCAGTGTGAGGGCAATGGTACAGTGTGATGTCATGATGGAGCAGTGTGAGAACACAATGGAGCAGTGTGTGGGCACAATTGAGCAGTGTAAGGACACAATGGTGCAGTGCGAGGAAACCATGGAGCAATATGAGGGCAAAATGGAGCAGTGTTAGGGCACAAAGTATCAGTGTGAGGGCACAATGGAGCAGTGTGATGACACAATGGAGCTATGGGATGACACAAGGGAGCAACGTGATGACACAAGGGAGCAGTGTGATGACACAATGGAGCAGTGTGAGGGCACAATCGAGCAGTTTGAGGCCACACTGGAGCAGAGTGATGGCACAATGGAGCAGCATGAGGACAAAATGGAGCAGTGTGAGGGCACAATCGAGCAGTTTGAGGCCACAATGGAGCAGAGTGATGGCACAGAGGAGCAGAGTGATGGCACAATGGAGCAGCGTGAGGTCACAAGTGAGGAATGTGTGGGCACAATGGAGCAGTGTGATCACACAGAAGAGGAGTGTGTGGGCACCATGGAGCAGGGTGAGTCCACAAAGGAGCAGTGTGAGTCCAAAATGGCGCAGGGTCAGGACACAATAGAGCAGTGTAAGGACACAGTGGAGCAGTGAGAGGAGACAATGGAGCATTTTGAGTACCAAATGGAGCAGTGTGTTGGCACAATGGAGCAGTGTGATGACACAATGGAGCACTGTGAGGGCATGATGGAGCAGTGTGAGGTTTCATAATGGAGCAGTGTGATGGCACTATGGAGCAGTGTTTTGCCAAAATGGAGCATTGTGGTGACACAAAAAGCAGTGTGAGGGCAAAGTGGAGCAATGTGATGGCAAAATGGAGCAGTATGATGACACAATTGAGCAGTGTAAGGGCACAGTGGAGCAGTGTGAGGGCACAATGGAGGAGTTTGATGACACAATTGAGAAGTGAGGGCACAAAGGAGTAGTTTGAGGACACAGTGGAACAGTGTGCTGATACAATGGATTGGTGGGAGGGCACAATGGAGCACCATTAGGGGCACAATGGAGCAGTGTGATGGCACAATGGGGCAGTGTTAGGGCACAAGAGAGCAGGTGTGAGGGAAAAATTGAGCATTGTGAGAGCACAATGGAGTACCGTGAGGGCACATTGGAGCAGTGTGAGGGCACATTGGAGCAGTACGTGGTCAGAACAGAGCACTGTGAAGGCGCAATGGAGCAGTGTGATGACAAAATGGAGCAATGTGAGTTCAAAATGGAGCAGTGTTAGGGCACAAAGGAGCAGTGTGGTGGCACAGTGGAGCAGTGTGATGTCACAATGGAATGATGTGATGACCCAATAGAGCAGTCTGAGGGCACAAAGGAGCAGCGTGAGGGCACAATGGAGCAGGAGCAGCGCGAGGGCACAATGGAGCAGTGTTATCACACAACGGAGCATCGTGAGCAAACAAATTACCAGTGTTAGGCCACAATGGAGTGACTTGAGGGCACAATGGAGCACTGTTAGGCCACAATGGAGAAGTGTGAGGACACAATGTAGCAGTGTGTGGGCACAATTGAGCAGTGTGATGGCACAATGGAGCAGTGTAAGGGCACAATGTAGCACCGCGAGGTCACAATGGAGCAGTGTGTGGACACAACAGAGCAGTGTGAGGGCACAATGAAGCAGTGTGTTGGCACAACGGAGCAGTATGAGGGCAAATTGGAGCACAGTGAAGGTACAATGGAACAGCTTGAGTGCAAAATTGAGGAGCGTGTCAAGGAAGAATGGAGCAGTGAGATGAAACAAAGGAGCAGTGTGAGGGCACAATGGAGCAGTGTGATGGCACAACAGAGCAGTGTGATAGCACAGTGGTGCAGTGTGATGGAGCAATGGAGCAGTGTGATGACACCTTGAAACAGTGTGAGGGCACAAGGGAGAAGTGTTAGGGCACAATGGAGCACTGTGAGGACACAACAGAGCAGAGTGAGGGCATAATGGAGCAGCGTGAGGGGACAGTGGAGCAGTGTGAGGGCACAATGGAGCAGTGTGTTGACACAATGAAGAAGTGGGGGGGCACAACCAAGCACCATGATGGCACAATGGAGCAGTGTGATGTCACAATGGAGCAGTGTTCGGCACAAGGGAGAAGGTGTGAGGGCACAATTGAGCATTGTGAGAGCACAATGGACTATCGTGAGGGCACAATGGAGGAGTGTGAGGGAATAATGGAGCAGAGTGAGGTCAGAATGGAGCAGTGTGATGGCACAATGGAGTATCGTGAGGGCACAATGAAGCAGTGTGAGGGCAAAATGGAGCAGTGTGAGGTCAGAGCAGAGCAGTGTGATGGCACAGTGGAGCAATGTGAGTTCACAATGGAGCAGTGTAAGGGCACAACGCAGCAGTATGATGGCACAGTTGAGCAGAGTGATGGCACAATCGAACAATGTGAGGGCACAATGGAGCAGTTTATGGGCACAATGGAGCACTGTGAGGGCACAACTGGACTGTGGGGTGGCACAATGGTGCACTGTGAGGACACAATGGAGCACTGTGAGGGCACAATGGAGCAAAATGAAGACAAAATGGACCAGGGTGATGACAAAATAGAGCAGCTTGAGGGCACAATGGAGCAGCGTGAGGGCACAATGGAGCAGCGTGAGGGCACAATTGAGCAGTGTGATGGCACATTGGAGCAGGGTCCTGGCACAATGTAGCAGTGTGAGGGCACAATGGAGCAGTTTTGGGGCACAATTGAGCAGTGTGATGGCACAATGGAGCAGTGTAAGGGCACAATGTAGCACCGTGAGGTCACAATGGAGCAGTGGGTGGATATGACAGAGCTGTGTTAGCCATGTGTGGTGGCGCACACCTTTAATCCTAGCACTTGGGAGGCAGAGACAGGCGGACCTTTGTGAGTTCAAGGCCAGCCTGGTCTACAGAGTGAGTTCCAGGAGAGCTGGGGCTACAGGGAAACCCTGTCTCAAAAAAAAAATAACAGAGCTGTGTGAGGGCACAACAAAGCAGTGGGTGGGCACAACGGAGCTGTATGAGGGCAAAGTGGAGCACAGGGAAGGCACAATGGAGCAGCGTGAGGGCAAAATGGAGGAGCGTGTCAGGGAAGAATGGAGCACTGTGATGAAACAAAAGAGCAGTGTGAGGGCACAATGGAGCAGTGTCATGACACAATGGAGAAGTGTAATGGCACAATGGTACAGTGTATGACACAATGGAGCATTGTGAGGGCAAAGAAGGAGCAGTGTAAGGACACAATGGAGCAGTGTGTGGGCACAATGGAGCAGTGTAAGGACACAATGGAGCAGTGTGAGGACACCATGGAGCAATGTGAGGGCAAAATGGCGCAGTGTGAAGGCACAATGGAGCAGTGTGAGGGCACAATGGAGCAGCGTGATGACACAATGGAGCAGCGTAATGACACAATGGAGCTGTGTGAGGGCACAATCGAGCAGTTTGAGGGCCCAATGGAGCAGAGTGATGGCACAATGGAGCAGCGTGAAGACACAATGGAGCAACATGGGGGCAAAATAGAGCAGTGTGAGGGAATAATGGAGCAGTGTAATGACAAAATTGAGCAGCATAATGACACAATGGAGCAACGTGAGGCCACAATGGAACAGTGTGAGGTCACAAGGGAGTAATGTTTGGGTACAATGGAGCAGTGTGATCGCACAAAGAGGAGTGTGAGGGCACCATGTAGCAGTGTGAGTAAAGAAAGGAGCAGTGTGAGTCCAAAATGGCTCAGGGGGATAACCCAATGGAGCAATGTGAAGGCACAATGGAGCAGCGTGAGGACACAGTTCAGCAGTGTGAGGGCATAATGAAGCATTATGAGAGGAATATGGCGCGTATGAGGACAAAATGGAGCAGTGTGAGGACACAATGGAACAGAGAGACGAGGAAATGGAGCATTGTGAGTACCAAATGGAGCAGTATGTTGGCACAATGTAGCAGTGTGATGACACAATGGAGCACTGTGAGGACACAATGGAGAATGGTGAGTGCAAAATGGAGCAGTGTGATGGAACAATGGAGCAGTGTTTTGCCAAAATGGAGCTGTGTGATGACATTAAAAGCAGGGTGAGGGGACAATGGAGCAGTGTGATGACACAGTTAAGCAGAGTGATGGCATAATGGAGCAGTGTGAGGGCACAATGGAGCAGAAGGTGGGCACAATGGAGCAATGTGAGGGCAAAATTGGACAGTGTGGTGGCACAATGGAGCACTGTGAGGAAACAATGGAGCAGTGTGAGGGCACAATGGAGCAAAATGAAGACAAAATGGAGCAGGGCAATGACACAGTGGAGCAGCTTGAGGCCACAATGTAGCAGTGTGAGGGCACAATGGAGCAGTTTTTAGGCACAATGGAGCAGTGTGATGGCACAATGGAGCAGTGTGATGGCACAATGGAGCAGTGTGATGGCACAATGGAGCAGTGTGATGGCACAATGGAGCAGTGTTATGGCACAATGGAGCAGTGTTAGGGCACAATGTAGCACCGCTAGGTCACAATGGAGCAGTGTGTCGACACAACAGAGCAGTGTGAGGGCACATTGAAGCAGCGTGGGGGCACAATGGAGCAGTATGAGGGCAAAGTGGAGCACAGTGAAGGCACAATCCAGCAGTTTGAGGGCAAAATGGAGGAGCGTGTCAAGGAAGAATGGAGCAGTGTGATGAAACAATAGAGCAGTTTGAGGGCACAATGGAGCAGTGTCATGACAAAATGGTGCAGTGTGAAGGCACAATGGAACAGTGTGTTGACACAATGGAGCATTGTGAGGGCACAATGGAGCAGTGTGAGGACACAATGGAGCAGCGTGTGGGCACAATGGAGTAGTGTAAGGACACAAAGGAGCAGTGTGAGGACACCATGGAGCAATGTGAGGGCAAAATAGAGTAGTGTGAGGGCAAAAAGGAGCAGTGTGAGGGAACAATGGAGCAGCATGAGGACATAATGGAGCAGCATGATGACACAATAGAACAGTGTGATGACACAATGGAGCAGTGTGAGGGCAAAATCAATCAGTTTGAGGGCACAATGGAGCAGATTGATGGTCCAATGGAGCAGCATGAGGAGACAACGGAGCAACATGGTTGCACAATAGAGCAGTGTGAGTGAATAATGGAGCAGTGTGAGGGCACAATGAAGCAGTGTAATGCCAAAATGACGCAGCGTAATGACACAAAGGAGCAGTTAGGCCAAAATGGAGCAGTGTCACATCAAAAAGGAGCAATGTGTGGGCACAATAGAGCAGTGTGGTCGCACAAAGAGGAGTGTGAGGGCACCATGGAGCAGTGTGAGTCCACAAAGGAGCAGTGTGAGTCCACAATGGTGCAGGGTGAGGACACAATAGACCAGTGTGAGGGCACAATGGAGCAGTGTGATGGCAAAATGGAGCAGTGTGATGACACAATTGAGCAGTTTAAGGGCAAAATGGAGCAGTGTGAGGGCACAAAGTAGGACTTTGATGACACAATGGAGCAGTGAGGGCACAAAGTAGTAGCGTAAGGACACAATGGAGCAGTGTGAAGGCACAATGGAGTATCATGAGAGCAGAATGGAGCAGTGTGAGGCCACAAAGGAGCAGTTTGAGGTCAGAATGGTGCAGTATAATGGCACAATGGAGCAGTGTGATGACACAAGGGAGCAATGTGAGTTCACAATGGAGCAGTATGATGGCACAATGGAGCAGTGTGATGGCAGAGTGCAGCAGTGTGATGCCATAATTGAGCAGTGTGATGACACAATAGAGCAGACTGAGGGCACAATGGAGCAGTGTTTTGACACAATGAAGCAGTGGGAGGGCACAATGGACCACCCTGAGGGCACAATGGAACAGTGTAAGGGCACAATGGAGCAGTGTGATGGCACAATGGAGCAGTGTTAGGGCACAGTGGAGCAGATGTGAGGGCAAAATTGAGCAGTGTGAGGACAAAAAGGAGCGCTGTGAGGACAAAATGGAGGAGAGTGAGGGCACAATGGAGCAGAATGAGAGCACAATGGAGTAGTATGATCGCACAACAGAGCAGCGTGAGCACAAAAAGTAGCAGTGTTATGGTACAACGGAGAAAAGTGAGGGCACAATGGAGCACAGTTAGGGCACAAGGGAGCAGTGTGAGGACAAAATAGAGCAGAGTGATGACACAATGGAGCTGTTTGAGGGCAAAATTGAGCAGAGTAAGGGCAAAATGGAGCAGTGTGAAGGCACAATCGAGCATTGTGATGGCACGATGGAGCAGTGGGATGGCAAAATGTAGCAGGGTGAGGGCACAATGGAGCTCTGTGAGGGCAGAATGTGGCAGTGTGAGGGCAAAATGGAGCAGTGTGATGACACTGTTGAGGAGCTTGAGGGCACAATGGAGTAGCTTGAGGGCACATTGAAGCAGTGTGATGGCACAATGGAGCAGTGTGATGGCACAGTGTAGCAGTGTGAGAGCACAATGGAACAGTTTCTGGGCACAATGGAGCAGTGTGATGGCACAATGGGGCAGTGCAAGGGAACAATGTCATACCGCGAGGTCACAATGGAGCAGCGTGTAGACACAACAGAGCAGTGTGAGGGAAAAATGAAGCAGTGTTTTGGCACAACCGAGGAGCATGAGGGCAAAGTGGAGCACAGTGAAGGCACAATGGAGTGGTGTGAGGGCAAAATGGAGGAGAGTGTCAGGGAAGAATGGAGGAGTGTGATGAAACAATGGAGCAGTGTGAGGGCACAAAGAAACAGTGTGAGGGCACAATGTAGCAGTGTCATTACACAATGTAACAATGTGATGGCAAAATGGAACAATGTGATGACACAATGGAGCAGTGTGAGGGCAAAATGGAGCAGTGTGATGACATAATGGAGCAGTGTGTGGGCACAATTGAGCATTGTAATGACACAATGGAGCAGTGTGAGGACATCATGGAGCAATGTGAGGACAAAATGGGGCAGTGTGAGGGCACAAAGGAGCAATATGAGGTCAGAATGAAGCAGCGTGAAGACACAATGGAGGAGGGTGATGACACAATGGAGCAGTGTGATGACACAATGCAGCAGGGTGAGGGCACAATTGAGCAGTGTGAGGGCACAATGGAGCAGAGTGATGGCACAATGGAGCAGCATGAGGAAACAATGGAGGAACGTGGGGGCATAATAGAGCAGTGTGAGAGAATAATGGAGCAGTGTGAGGTCACAATGGAGCAGCGTAATGATAAAAATAGAGCAGCATAATGACACAATGGAGCAGCGACTTGGCACAAAGGAGCAGTGTTTTGCCAATGGAGCAGTGTGATGACAAAATTGAGCAGTGTGAGGGCACAATGGAGCAGTATGATGGCACAAGGGAGCAGTGCGATGACAAAATGGAGCAGCATAATGACACAATGGAGCAGTGTGAGGACATAATGGAGCACTGTGTGGTCAAAAAAGAGCAATGTGTGGGCACAATGGATCAGTCGGATCACAAAAAAGAGGAGTGTGAGGGCACCATGGAGCAGCATGAGGACACAATGGAGCAGCGTGAAGACACAATTGGGCAGCATGTGGGCATAATGGAACACTGTGAGAGCAAAAGGGAGCAGTGTCAGGCCAAAATGGAGCAGTGTGAAGACACAATGGAGCAGTGAGACAAGACAATGGAGCAGTGTGAGTTCCAAATTGAGCAGTGTGTTGGCACAATGGAGCACTGTGATGACAAAATGGAACACTGTGAGGGCACAATGGAGCAGTGCGAGGACACAATGGAGCAGTAAGATGGCACAATGGAGCAGTGTTTTGCCACAATCGAGCAGTGTGATGAAACTATAGAGCAGTGTGAGGGCACAATGGAGCAGTGTGATGGCAAAATGGAGCAGTGTGATGACACTATTGATCAGTGTAAGGCCACAATGCAGCAGTGTGAGGGCACAATGGAGGAGTTTGTTGACACAATGGAGCAGTGAGGGCACAAAGTAGTAGTGTGAGGACACAATGGAGCAGTGTGACGGCAAAATGGAGCAGTGTGATGACACAATTGAGCAGTGTAAGGGCAAAATGCAGCAGTGTGAGGGCACAATGCAGCAGTGTGAGGGCACAAAGGAGCAGTGTGATGGCACAATGGAGCAGTGTGATGCCACAATGGAGCAGTGCGATGACACAATAGAGGAGTCTGAGGGCACAATGGAGCAGTGTTTTGACACAATGGAGCAGTGGGAGGGCACAATGGACCACTGTGAGGGCAAAATTGAGCAGTGTGAGGGCACAATGGAGCAGTGTTAGTGCACAGTGGAGGAGAAGTGAGGGCACAATAGAGCAGTGTGAGTACAAAAAGGAGCTCTGTGAGGACACAATGGAGCAGGGAAAAATGTACTAGAGTGATCACAAAATGGAGCAGCGTGAGCAAAAAAAGTAGCAGTGTTACGACAAATGGAGAAAAGTGAGGGCACAATGGAGAACAGTTAGGGCACAAGGGAGCAGTGTGAGGACACAATGCAGCAGAGTGAGGAGAAAATGGAGCAGTGTGAGGACACAGTGGGGCAGAGTGAGGGCAAATGGAGCAGTGTGAGGGCACAATGGAGCAGTGTGATGGTAAAATGGAGCAGTGTGGTGGCACAATGTAGCAGGGTGTGGTCATAAAGGAGCATTGTGTTATCACAGTGGAGCAGTGTGTTGTCACAAAGGAGCACTGTGAGGGAACAATGGAGCAGTGTGATGAGACAATGGAGCAGTGTGCTTGACAAATGGAGAAGTGTGATGACACGATAGACAAGTGTGATATCGCAATGGAGCATTGTGAGGGCACAATTGAGCCGTGTGAGCGCAAAATGGAGCAGTGTGAGGGTACAATGGAGCAGTGTGATGGCACAAGTGAGCAGTGTGTGTGCACAATGGAACAATGTGATCACAAAGTGCAGCAGTGTTAAGGCACTATGGAACCATGGGATGAAACAATGGAGCAGAGTGATGAGACAATAGAGCAGAGTGCTTGACCAATGGAGAAGTGTGATGACACAATAGAGCAGTGTGATATCACAATGGAGCAATGTGAGGGCACAATTGATCCTTGTGAGGGCACAATGGTGCAGTTTGAGGGGACAACGGAGGACTGTGATGGTACAAGTGAGAAGTGTGTGCACAATGGAGCAGTGTTATGACACTGTGCAGCAGTGTTAAGGCACTAAGGAAACATGGGATGAAACAATGGAGCAGTGTGATGACAGAATGGAGCAGTGTTATGACACAGTGAAGCAGTGTGATGGCAAAATTGAGCAGCATGAGGACACAAAGGAGCAGGGTGTGGGCAAAATGGAACATCGTGAGGACACAATGGAGCAGTGTGAGGGCACAATGGAGGAGTTTGATGACACAATGGAGAAGTGAGGGGACAAAGAAGTAGTTTAAGGACACAATGGAGCAGTGTGAGGGCACAATGGAGCTGTGTGAGGGCACAATGGAGCAGTGTGAGGGCACAGTGGAGCAGTGTTAGGGCACAGTGGAGCAGATGTGAGGGCACAATTGAACAATGTGAATGCACAAAGGAGAACTGTGAGGAAACAATGGAGAAGAGTGAGGGCACAATGGAGCAGCATGAGGGCACAAGGGAGTAGTGTGATCACACAACAGAGCAGCATAAGCACACAAATTAGCAGGGATGTGGCACAATGGAGAAAAGTGAGGGCACAATGGAGCACAGTTAGGGCAGCGTGGGGCAGTGTGAGGGCACAATGGAGCATTGTGTGGGCACAAAGGAGCAGTGTGATGGTACAATGGAGTCGTGTAATGGCACAATGTAGCAGCGTGTGGGCATAAAGTAGCAGTGTGTTGGCACAATGGAGCAGTATGAGGGAACAATGGAGCAGTGTGATGAGACAATGGAGCAGTGTGCTTGACAAATGAAGAAGTGTGATGACACGATAGAGCAGTTGATATCAACTTGGAGCATTGTGAGGGCAAAATTGTGCCACGTGAGGGCAAAATGGAGCATTGTGAGGGAACAACGGAGCAGTGTAATGGCACAAGTGAGCATTGAGTGTGCACAGTGGAGCTGTATGATGACACAGTGCAGCAGTGTTAAGGCACTATGGAACCATGGGATGAAAAATGGAGCAGTGTGATGAGAAAATGGAGCAGAGTGCTTGACCAATGGAGAAGTGTGATGACACAATAGAGCAGTGTGATAACAAAATGGGGCACGGTGAGGGCAAAATTGAGCCTGGTGAGGGCACAATGGAGCAGTGTGAGGGCACAATGGAGGATTGTGATGGCACAAGTAAGAAGTGTTTGTGCACAATGGAGCAGTGTGATGACACAGTGCAGCAGTGTTAAGGCACTATGGAACCATGGGATGAAACAATGGAGCAGTGTGATGACAGATTGGAGCAGTGTTATGACACAGTGTAGCAGAGTGAGGGCTCAATGGAGCAGTTTGTGGGCACAATGTAGCAGTGTGATATCACAATGGAGCAGTGTGTGGACACAACAGAGCAGTGTGAGGGCACAATGAAGCAGTGTGTTGGCACAACGGAGCAGTATGCAGGCAAAGTGGAGCACAGTGAAGGCACAGTGGAGCTGCATGAGGGCAAAATGGAAGAGCGTGTCAGGGAAGAATGGAGCAGTGTGATGAAACAATGGAGTAGTGTGAGGGCACAATGGAGGAGTGGGATGACACAATGTAGCAGTGAGGGCACAATGGAGTAGTGTGATGACACAATGGAGCAGTGTGAGGGCACAATGGCGTATTGTGAGTGCACAAAGGAGCAGTGTGAGGGCATAATGGAGTAGTGTGTGGTCAGAAAGGGTCAGTGTGATGGTACAATGGAGCAATATGATGACACAGTGGAGCACTGTGAGGGCCCAATGGAGTAGTGTGAGTGCCCAACGGAGCATTATGGCAGAAAGGAACAGTGTTATGACACAATAAAGCAGTGTGATGACACAATGGAGCAGACTGAGTGCACAATGTAGCAGTGTGATGACACAACGGAGAAGTGTGAGGGCACAATGAAGCAGACTGAGCTCAAAATGAAGTGTAAGGGCAGAATAGAGCACTGCAAGCACACAATGGAGCAGTGTGAGGGAACAAAGGAGCAGTGTGATGAGACACTGGAGCAGTGTGATGAGACAATGTGGCAGCGTGTGGGCATAAAGGAGCAGTGTATTGGCACAATGGAGCAGTATGAGGGAACAATGGAGCAGTGTGGTGAGACAATGGAGCAGTGTGATGAGACAATGGAACTGTGTGCTTGATAAACAGAGAAGTGTCATGACACGATAGAGCAGTGTGATATCACAATGGAGCATTGTGAGGGCACAATTGAGCCGTGTGAGGGCACAATGGAGCGGTGTGAGGGCACAAGGGAGCAGTGTGATGGCACAAGTGAGCAATGTATGTGCAAAATGGAGCAGTGTGATGACACAGTGCAGCAGTGTTAAGGCACTATGGAACCATGGGATGAAATAATGGAGCAGTGTGATGAAACAACGGAGCAGAGAGCTTGACCAATGGAGAAGTGTGATGACACAATAGAGCAGTGTGATATCAAAATGAGGCATGGTGATGGCACAATTGAGCCCTGTGAGGGTACAATGGAGCAGTGTGAGGGCACAATGGAGCAGTGTGATGACACAGTGCAGTAGTGTTATGGCACTATGGAACCATGGGATGAAACAATGGTGCAGTGTGATGACAGAATGGAGCAGTGTTATGACACAGTGAAGGAGTGTGATGGCAAAATTGAGCATTACCACACAACGGAGTAGGGTGTGGTCAAAATGGAACACTGTGAGGGCACAATGGGGCAGTGAGAGAGCACAATGGGGCAGAGTGAGGGCACAATGGAACAGAATTTTGCTGCAATGGAGCAGTGTGATGACACAATAGAGAAGTGTGAGATCACAATGGAGCAGTGTGAGGAGATACAATGGAGCAGTGTGATGGCACAATGTAGCAGTTTTGCCAAAATGGAGAAGTGTGATGACACAATAGAGCAGTTTGGGGCACAATGGAGCAGTGTGATGGCAAAATGTAGCAGTGTGATGACACAATTGAGCAGTGTAAGGGTACAATATAGCAGTGTGAGGCCACAATGGAGATGTTTGATGACACAATGGAGCAGCGAGGGCACAAAGGAGTAGTGTGAGGACACAATGGAGCTGTGTGAGGGCACAATGGAGTATTGTGAGGGAACAGTGGAGCACTGTGAGGGCACAATGGAGTAGTGTGAGATCAGAAAGTAGCAGTGTGATGGCACAATGGAACATTGGGATGACTCAAAGGAGCAATATGAGTTCAAAATTGAGCAGTGTGAGGGCACACTGGAGCAGTGTGAGGGCACAATGGAGGAGTTTGATGACACAATGGAGCAGTGAGGGCACAAAGGAGTAGTGTGAGGACACAATGGAGCAGTGGGAGGGCACAATGGACCACCGTGAGGGCACAATGGAGCAGTGTGAAGGCACAATGGAGCAGTGTTAGGGCACAGGGGAGCAGATGTGAGGGCAAAATTGAGCAGTGTGAGGGCACAACGGAGAGCTGTGAGGACACAATGGAGGAGAGTGAGGGCACAATGGAGCAGCATGAGGGCAGAATGGAGTAGTGTGATGAAACAGTGGAGCAGCTTGAGGGCACAATGGAGCAATGTGAGTGCACAATGGAGCAATGTGAAGACACAATGGAGCAGCGTGATGAAACATTGGAGCAGCTTGAGGGCACAATGGAGTAGCTTGAGGGCACATTGGAGCAGTGTGATGGCACAATGGAGCAGTGTGATGACACAATGGGACACTGTGAGGACACAATGGAGAAGTGTGAGGGCACAATGGAGCAGTGTGATGGCACAATGGAGCAGTGTAAGGGAACAATGTTGCACCGCGAGGTCACAATGGACCAGCGTGTAGACACAACAGAGCAGTGTGATGGAAAAATGAAGCAGTGTTTTGGCACAAGCAAGCAGTATGAGGGCAAAGTGGAGCACAGTGAAGGCACAACGGAGCTGTGTGAGGGCAAAATGGAGGAGCGTGTCAGGGAAGAATGGAGCAGTGTGATGAAACAATGGAGTAGTGTGAGGGCACAATGGAGGAGTGGGATAACACAATGTAGCAGTGAGAGCACAATGGAGTAGTGTGATGACACAATGGAGCCGTGTGAGGGCACAATGGCATATCATGAGTGCACAAAGGACCAGTGTGAGGGCATAATGGAGCAGTGTGTGGTCAGAATGGGTCAGTGTGATGGTACAATGGGGCAATATGATGACACAATGGAGCACTTTGAGGGCCCAATGGAGTAGTGTGAGTGCCCAACGTAGCATTATGGCAGAAAGGAACAGTGTTATGACACAATAAAGCAGTGTGATGAAACAATGGAGCAGACTGAGTGCACAATGTAGCAGTGTGATGACACAATGGAGCAGTGTGAGGGCACAACGGATCAGTGTGATGGCACAATGGAGCAGTGTGATGACACAATGGAGCAGTATGAGGGCACAATGGAGCAGACTGAGCTCACAATGAAGTGTAAGGGCAGAATAGAGCACTGCGAGCACACAATGGAGCAGTGTGAGGGCACAATGGGACAGCTTGAAGACACAATGGAGCAGCGTGATGAAACAATGGAGCAGCTTGAGGGCACAATGCAGAAAAGTGAGGGCACAATGGAGCGGCGTTAAGACACAATGGAACAGTGTGATGGGAAAATTGAGCAGAGTGAGAGCAAAATGGAGCAGTGTGAGGGTACAAGGTACCAGTGTGAGGGCACAATGGAGTAGTGTGGTTGTACAATGGAGCAATGTGATGGCACAATGTAGCAGCGTATGGGCATAAAGGAGCAGTGTATTGGCAGAATGGAGCAGTATGAGGAAACAATGGAGCAGTGTGATGATAAAATGGAGCAGTGTGATGAGACAATGGAGCCATTTGCTTGACAAACGGAGAAGTGTGATGACACGATAGAGCAGTTTGATATCACAATGGAGCATTGTGAGGGCACAATTGAGCAGTGTAAGGGCACATTGGAGCGGTCTGAGGGCATAAAGAAGCAGTGTGATGGCACAAGTGAGCAGTGTATATGCAAAATGGAGCAGTGTGATGACACGGTGCAGCAGTGTTAAGGCATTATGGAACCATGCGATGAAAAAATGGAGCAGTGTGATGAGACAATGGAGCAGAGTGCTTGACCAATGGAGAAGTGTGATGACACAATAGAGCAGTGTGATATCAAAATGAGGCACGGTGACAGCACAATTGAGCCTGTGAGGGCACAATGGAGCAGTGTGAGGGCACAATGGAGCAGTGTGATGACACAGTGCAGCAGTGTTGAGGCACTATGGAACCGTGGGATGAAACAATGGTGCAGTATGATGACAGAATGGAGCAGTGTTATGACACAGTGAAGCAGTGTGATGGCAAAATTGAGCAGGATGAGCACACAACAGAGTAGGGTGTGGTGAAAAATGGAACATCGTGTGGGCACAATGGAGCAGTGTGAGGGCACAATGGAGCAGTGTGAGGGCACACAATGGAGCAGTGTGATGGCACGAAGGAGCAGTGTTTTGCCAAAATGGAGCAGTGTGATGACACAATAGAGAGGTGTTGGGCAAAATAGAGCAGTGTGATGGCAAAACAGAGCAGTGTGATGACACAATTGAGCAGTTTAAGGGTACAATGGAGCAGTGTGAGGGCACAATGGAGACGTTTGATGAACAATGGAGTAGAGAGGGCACAAAGGATTAGTGTGAGGACAAAATGGAACTGTGTGAGGGCACAATGGAGTATTGTGAGGGAACAATGTAGCAGTGTGAGGGCACAATGGAGCAGTGTGATTGTAGAATGGAGCAATGTGATGGCACAGTGTAGCAGCATGTGGGCATAAAGGAGCAGTGTATTGGCACAACGGAGAAGTGTGAGGGAACAATGTAGCAGTCTGATGAGACAACGGAGCAGAGTGCTTGACCAATGGCGAAGTGTGATGATACAATAGAGCAGTGTGACATCACAATGGGGCATGGTGACGGCCCAATTGAGCCCTTTGAGGGCCCAATGGAGCAGTGTGAGTTAACAATGGAGCAATGAGATGACACAGTGCAGCAGTGTTAAGACACTATGGAAACATGGGATGAAGCAATGGTGCAGTGTGATGACAGAATCGAGCAGTGTTATCACACAGTGAAGCAGTGTGATGGCAAAATTGAGCAGCATGAGCACACAATGGAGTAGGGTGTGGTCAAAATGGAACAGCGTGAGGGCACAATGGAGCAGAATGATGGCACAATGGACCAGTGTTTTGCCGCAATGGAGCAGTGTGATGTCACTATAGAGAAGTGTGAGGGCACAATGGAGCAGTGTGGTGGCAAAATAGAGCAGTGTGATGACACAATTGAGCAGTTTAAGGGTACAATGGAGCAGTGTGAGGGCACAATGGAGACGTTTGACACAATGGAGCAGCAAGGGCACAAAGGAGTAGTGTGAGGACACAATGGAGCTGTTTGAGGGCACAATGGAGTATTGTGAGGGAACAATGGAGCACTGTGAGGGCACAATGGAGTAGTGTGATATCAGAAAGTAGCAGTGTGATGGCAAAATGGAGCATTGTGATGACACAAAGGAGCAATGTGAGTTCAAAATGGAGCAGCGTGAGGGCACAATGGAGCAGTGTGAGGGCACAATGGAGGAGTTTGATGACACAATGGAGCAGTGAGGGCATAAAGGAGTAGTGTGAGGACAAAATGGAGCAGTGGGAGGGCACAATGGACCACCGTGAGGGTACAATGGAGCAGTGTGAGGGCACAATGGACCAGTGTTAGGGCACAGGGGAGCAGATATGAGGGTAAAATTGAGCAGTGTGAGCTCACAAAGGAGCGTTTTGAGGACACAATGGAGGAGAGTGAGGGCACAATGGAGCAGCATGAGGGCAGAATGGAGTAGTGTGATGAAACAGTGGAGCAGCTTGAGGGCACAATGGAGCAATGTGAGTGCACAATGGAGCAATGTGAAGACACAATGGAGCAGCGTGATGACACAGTGGAGCAGCTTGAGGGCACAATGGAGTTGCTTGAGGGCACATTGGAGCAGTGTGATGGCACAATGGAGCAGTGTGATGGCACAGTGTAGCAGTGTGAGAGCACAATGGAGCAGTTTCTGGACACAAAGGAGCAGTGTGATGGCACAATGGAGCAGTGTAAGGGAACAATGTCACACCACGAAGTCACAATGGAGCAGCATGTAGACACAACAGAGCAGTGTGAGGGAAAAATGAAGCAGTGTTTTGGCACAAGCGAGGAGTATGAGGGCAAAGTGGAGCACAGTGAAGGCATAATGCAGCGGTGTGAGGGCAAAATGGAGGAGCGTGTCAGGGAAGAATGGAGGAGTGTGATGAAACAATGGAGCACTGTGAGGGCACAATGGAACAGTGTGAGGGCACAATGGAGCAGTGCCATTAAACAATGGACCAGTGTGATGGCACAATGGAACAGTGTGATGACACAATGGAGCAGTGTGAGGGCAAAATGGAGCAGTGTGATGACATAATGGAGCAGTGTTTGGTCACAATTGAGCAGTGTCAGGACTCAATGGAGCAGTGTGAGGACATCCTGGAGCAATGTGAGTACAAAATGGGTCAGTGTGAGGGCAAAAAGGAGCAATGTGAGGTCAGAATGGAGCAGCGTGATGACACAATGGAGGAGGGTGATGACACAATGGAGCAGTGTGATGACACAATGCAGCAGGGTAGGGCACAATCGAGCAGTGTGAAGGCACATTGGAGCAGAGAGATGGCACAATGGAGCAGTGTGAGGAAACAATGGAGCAACGTGGGTGCACAATGGAGCAGTGTGAGGGAATAATGGAACAGTGTGAGGGCAGAATGGAGCAGCGTAATGATGGCACGATGCAGCAGTGTGATGACACAAGAGAGCAATGTGAGTTCACAATGGAGCAGTATGACGGCACAACAGAGCAGTGTGATGGCAC
This sequence comes from Rhizomys pruinosus, assembly GCA_009823505.1. Lineage (NCBI taxonomy): Eukaryota > Metazoa > Chordata > Mammalia > Rodentia > Spalacidae > Rhizomys > Rhizomys pruinosus. Next base: position 3,440,493 of record VZQC01010445.1, read on the forward strand.
AGTGAAGCAGGCTGATGCAACAATGGAGCACTGTGATGACACAATAGAGCAGTCTGAGGGCACAATGGAGCAGTGTTTTGAGACAATGGATCAGTGTGAGGGCACAATGGACCACCATGAGGGCACAATGGAGGAGTGTGAAGGCACAATGGAGCAGTGTTAGGGCACAGGGGAACAGATGTGAGGGCAAAATTGAGCAGTGTGAGGGCACAAAGGAGCACTGTGAGGACACAATGGAGGAGAGTGAAGGCACAATGGAGCAGTGTAAGGGAACAATGTCACACCACGAAGTCACAATGGAGCAGTGTGTAGACACAACAGAGCAGTGTGAGGGCAAAATGAAGCAGTGTTTTGGCACAAGCGAGCAGTATGAGGGCAAAGTGGAGCACAGTTAAGGCACAATGGTGCAGTGTGAGGGCAAAATGGAGGAGCATGTCAGGGAAGAATGGAGGAGTGTGATGAAACAATGGAGCAGTGTGAGGACACAATGGAACAGAGTGAGGGCACAACAGAGCAGTGCCATTACACAATGGAACAGTGTGATGGCACAATGGAACAGTGTGATGACACAATGGAGCAGTGTGAGGGCAAAATGGAGCAGTGTGATGACATAATGGAGCAGTGTGTGGGCAGAATTGAGCAGTGTAAGGGCACAATGGAGCAGTGCGAGGACATCATGGAGCAATGTGAGGAAAAAATGGGGCAGAGTGAGGGCACAAAGGAGCAATGGGAGTTCAGAATGGAGCAGCGTGATAACACAATGGAGGAGAGTGATGACACAATGGAGTAGTGTGATGACACAATGCAGCAGGGTGAGGGAACAATCGAGTAGTGTGAGGGCACAATGGAGCAGAGTGATGGCACAATGGAGCAGCGTGAGGGAACAATGGAGCAACGTGGGGGCACAATAGAGCAGTGTGAGAGAATAATGGAGCAGTGTGAGGGCACAATGGAGCAGAGTGAGGGCACAATGGAGCAGAGTGAGGGCACAATGGAGTAGTGTGATCACACAACGGAGCAGCATGAGCACACAAAGTAGTGTTATGGCACAATGGAGAAAAGTGAGGGCAAAATAGAGCACAGTTAGGGCACAAATGAGCAGTGTGAGGACACAATGGAGCAGAGTGAGGACACAATGGAGCAGTGTGAGGACACAGTGAGGCAGTGTGAGGGCAAAATGGAGCAGTGCTGAGCACAATGGACCAGTGTGATTGTCCAATGGAGCAGTGTGATGGCACAATGTACCAGGGTGTGGGCATAAAGGAGCAGTGTGTTGTCACAATGGAGCAGTGTGATGACACAAAGGAGCAATGTGAGTTCAAAATGGAGCAGTGTGAGGGCACAATGGAGCAATGTGATGGCACAGTGGAGCAGTGTGATGCCACAAAGGAGCAGTGTGAGGACACAGTAGAGCAGTCTGTGGGGACAATGGAGCAGTGTGATGTCACAAAGGAGCAGCGTGAGGGCACATATAATCAGTGTGATGGCACAATGGTGCAGTGTGATGGAACAATGGAGCAGTGTGATGACAACTTGAAGCAGGGTGACGGCACAATGGAGAAGTGTTAGGGCACAATGGAGCATTGTGAGGACACAATTGGGCAGAGTGAGGGCCCAATGGATCAGCGTGAGGGCAGGGGGGAGCAGAGGGAGGGCACAATGGAGCAGTGTGTTGACACAATGGATCAGTGGGAGGGCACAAGGGAGCACTGTGAGGGCACAATGGAAAAGTGTGGGGTCACAATGGAGCAGAGTGATTACACAATGAAGCAGCCTGATTACACAATGAAGCAGTGTGAGGGCACAATGGAGCAGTGTGAGTATGCAATGTCGCAGCGAGAGGGCACAGTGGAGCAGTGTGAGTGCACAATGGAGCCATGTGAAGGCACAATTGAGCAGTGTGATGACACAATGGAGCAGGGGAAGGGCATAATGGAGCAGCCTGAGACCACAATGAAGTGTAAGGGCACAATGGAGCATGGTGAGGACACAATGCAGCAGTGTGAGGGCACATTGGAGCAGTGTGATGACACAGTGCAGAAGTGTTAAGGCACTATGGAACCATGGGATGAAACAATGGAGCAGCGTGATGACAGAATGGACCAGTGTTATGGCAAAGTGAAGCAGTGTGATGGCAAAATTGAGCAGCATGAGCACACAAGGGAGCAGGGTGTGGGCAAAATGGAACAGCGTGAGGGCACAATGGAGCAGTGTGAGGGCACAATGGAGCAGTGTGATGGCACAATAGTCCAGAGTTTTGCCACAATGGAGCAGTGTGATGACACAACAGAGCAGTGAGAGGGCACAATGGAGCAGTGTGAGGGCACAATGGAGCAGTGTGATGGCACAAAGGAGCAGTGATTTGCCAAAATGGATCAGTGTGATGACACAATTGAGCAGTGTAAGGGTACAATGGAACAGTGTGAGGGCACAATGGAGATGTTTGATGACACAATGGAGGAGAGAGGTCACAAAGGAGTAGTGTGAGGACACAATGGAGCTGTGTGAGGGCACAATGGAGTATTGTGAGGGAACAATTGAGCACTGTCAGGGCACAACGGAGTAGTGTGAGATCAGAAATTAGCAGTGTGATAGCAAAATGGAGCAGTGTGATGACACAAAGGAGCAATGTGAGTTAAAAATGGAGCAGTGTGAGGGCACAATGGAGCAGTTCAAGGGCACGATGGAGGAGATTGATGACAAAATGGAGCAGTGAGGGCAAAAAGGAGTAGTGTGAGGACAAAATGGAGCAGTGGGAGGGCAAAATGGAGCAGTGTGAGGGCACAATGGAGCAGAGTGATGACACAATGCAGCAGGGTGAGGGCAAAATTGAGCAGTGTGAGGGCACAATGGAGCAGAGTGATACCACAATGCAGCAGCGTGAGGGAAAAATGGAGCAACGTGGGGGCACAATAGAGCAGTGTGAGAGAATAATGGAGCAGTGTGAGGGCACAATGGAGCAGCGTAATGACAAAATGGAGCAGCATAATAACACAATGGAGCAGCGTGAGGAAATAATGGAGCAGTGTGTGGTCACAAAGGAGCAAAGTTAGGGCACAATGGATCAGTAGGATCACAAAAAAGAGGAGTGTGAGGGCACCATGGAGCAGCATAAGGACACAATGGAGCAGTGTGAGGGCACAATGGAGCAGCGTGAAGACACAATTGAGCAGCATGTGGGTATAAAGGAGCACGGTGAGAGCAAAATGGAGCAGTGTCAGGCCAAAATGGAGCAGTGTGAGGACACAATGGAGCAGTGAGATGAGACAATGGAGCAGTGTCAGTTTCAAATTGAACAGTGTGTTGGCACAATGGAGCATAGTGATGACACAATAGAACACTGTGAGGGCACAATGGAGCAGTGTGAGGGCACAATGGAGCAATAAGATGTCACAATGGAGCAGTGTTTTTGCCACAATCGAGCAGTGTGATGACACTATAGAGCAGTATGAGGGCACAATGGAGCAGTGATGGCAAAATGGAGCAGTGTGATGACACAATGGAGCAGTGTAAGGGCACAATGAAACAGTGTGTGGGCAAAATGGAGGAGTTTCATGACAAAATGGAGCAGTGAGGGCACAAAGTAGTAGTGTGAGGACACAATGGAGCAGTGTGAGGGCACAATGGAGTATCGTGTGGGAATAATGGAGCAGTGTGAGGCCACAAAGGAGCAGAGTGAGGTCAGAACAGAGCAGTGTGATGGCACAATGGAGCAGTGTGATGACACAAGGGAGCAATGTGTGTTCACAATGGAGCAGTGTGAGTGCACAACAGAGCAGTGTGATGGCCCAGTGGAGCAGTGTGATGCCACAATAGAGCAGTGTGATGACACAATAGAGCAGTCTGAGGGCACAATGAAGCAGTATTTTGACACAATGGAGCAGTGGGAGGGCACAATGGACCACCGTGTGGGCACAATGGAGCAGTGTGAGGGCACAATGGAGCAGCGTTAGGGCACAGAGGAGCAGAGGTAAGGGCACAATAGAGCACTGTGAGGGCACAAAGGAGCACGGTGAGGACACAATGGAGCAGAGTGAGGGAACAATGGAGTAGTGTGATCGCACAATGCAGCAGTGTGAGCACACAAAGTAGTGTTACGGCACAATGGAGAAAAGTGAGGGCAAAATAGAGCACAGTTAGGGCACAAATGAGCAGTGTGAGGACACAATGGAGCAGAGTGAGGACACAATGGAGCAGTGTGAGGACACAGTGGGGCAGTGTGAGGGCAAAATGGAGCAGTGCTGAGCACAATGGACCAGTGTGATTGTCCAATGGAGCAGTGTGATGGCACAATGTACCAGGGTGTGGGCATAAAGGAGCAGTGTGTTGTGACAATGGAGCAGTGTGATGACACAAAGGAGCAATGTGAGTTCAAAATGGAGCAGTGTGAGGGCACAATGGAGCAATGTGATGGCACAGTGGAGCAGTGTGATGCCACAAAGGAGCAGTGTGAGGACACAGTAGAGCAGTCTGTGGGGACAATGGAGCAGTGTGATGTCACAAAGGAGCAGCGTGAGGGCACATATAATCAGTGTGATGGCACAATGGTGCAGTGTGATGGAACAATGGAGCAGTGTGATGACAACTTGAAGCAGTGTGACGGCACAATGGAGAAGTGTTAGGGCACAATGGAGCATTGTGAGGACACAATTGGGCAGAGTGAGGGCCCAATGGATCAGCGTGAGGGCAGGGGGGAGCAGAGGGAGGGCACAATGGAGCAGTGTGTTGACACAATGGATCAGTGGGAGGGCACAAGGGAGCACTGTGAGGGCACAATGGAAAAGTGTGGGGTCACAATGGAGCAGAGTGATTACACAATGAAGCAGCCTGATTACACAATGAAGCAGTGTGAGGGCACAATGGAGCAGTGTGAGTATGCAATGTCGCAGCGAGAGGGCACAGTGGAGCAGTGTGAGTGCACAATGGAGCCATGTGAAGGCACAATTGAGCAGTGTGATGACACAATGGAGCAGGGGAAGGGCATAATGGAGCAGCCTGAGACCACAATGAAGTGTAAGGGCACAATGGAGCATGGTGAGGACACAATGCAGCAGTGTGAGGGCACATTGGAGCAGTGTGATGACACAGTGCAGAAGTGTTAAGGCACTATGGAACCATGGGATGAAACAATGGAGCAGTGTGATGACAGAATGGATCAGTGTTATGTCAAAGTGAAGCAGTGTGATGGCAAAATTGAGCAGCATGAGCACACAAGGGAGCAGGGTGTGGGCAAAATGGAACAGCGTGAGGGCACAATGGAGCAGTGTGAGGGCACAATGGAGCAGTGTGATGGCACAATAGTCCAGAGTTTTGCCACAATGGAGCAGTGTGATGACACAACAGAGCAGTGAGAGGGCACAATGGAGCAGTGTGAGGGCACAATGGAGCAGTGATTTGCCAAAATGGATCAGTGTGATGACACAATTGAGCAGTGTAAGGGTACAATGGAGCAGTGTGAGGGCACAATGGAGATGTTTGATGACACAATGGAGGAGCGAGGTCACAAAGGAGTAGTGTGAGGACACAATGGAGCTGTGTGAGGACACAATGGAGTATTGTAAGGGAACAATGGAGCACTGTGAGGGCACAACGGAGTAGTGTGAGATCAGAAAGTAGCAGTGTGATGGCAAAATGGAGCAGTGTGATGACACAAAGGAGCAATGTGAGTTAAAAATGGAGCAGTGTGAGGGCACGATGGAGCAGTGCGAGGGCACAATGGAGGATTTTGATGACACAATGGAGCAGTGTGAGGGCACAATGGAGCAGTGTGAAGACACAATTGAGCAGCATGTGGGTATAAAGGAGCATGGTGAGAGCAAAATGGAGCAGTGTCAGGCCAAAATGGAGCAGTGTGAAGACACAATGGAGCAGTGAAATGAGACAATGGAGCAGTGTGAGTTTCAAATTCAGCAGTGTGTTGGCACAATGGAGCATAGTGATGACACAATAGAACACTGTGAGGGCACAATGGAGCAGTGTGAGGGCACAATGGAGCAATAAGATGTCACAATGGAGCAGTGTTTTGCCACAATCGAGCAGTGTGATGACACTATAGAGCAGTGTGAGGGCACAATGGAGCAGTGATGGCAAAATGGAGCAGTGTGATGACACAATGGAGCAGTGTAAGGGAACAATGCAGCAGTGTGAGGGCTCAATGGAGGAGTTTCATGACAAAATGGAGCAGTGAGGGCACAAAGTAGTAGTGTGAGGACACAATGGAGCAGTGGGAGGGCACAATGGAGTATCATGTGGGAATAATGGAGCAGTGTGAGGCCACAAAGGAGCAGAGTGAGGTCAGAACAGAGCAGTGTGATGGCACAATGGAGCAGTGTGATGGCACAATGGAGCAGTGTGATGACACAAGGGAGCAATGTGAGTTCACAATGGAGCAGTGTGAGCACACAACGGAGCATTGTGATGGCCCAGTGGAGCAGTGTGATGCCAAAATGGAGCAGTGTGATGACAGAATAGAGCAGTATCAGGGCACAATGAAGCAGTATTTTGACACAATGGAGCAGTGGGAGGGCACCATGGGCCACCGTGTGGGGACAATGGAATAGTGTTAGGGCACAGTGGAGCACATGTAAGGGCACAATAGAGCAGTCTGAGGGCACAATCTAGCAGAGTGAGGGCACAATGGAGCAGCATGAGGGCACAATGGTGTAGTGTGATCGGACAATGGAGCAGTGTGAGCACACAAAGTAGCAGTGTTACGGCACAATGGAGAAAAGTGAGGGCAAAATGGAGCACAGTTAGGGCACAAATGAGCAGTGTGAGGACACAATGGAGCAGCATGAGGACACAATGGAGCAGTGTGAGGACACAGTGGGGCAGTGTTAGGGCAAAATGGAGCAGCGTTAGGGCACAATGGAGCAGTGTGATGGTACAATGGAGCAGTATGATGGTACAATGTACCAGGGTGTGGGCATAAAGGAGCAGTGTGTTGTCACAATGGAGCAGTGTGAGGGAACACTGGAGCAGTGTGATGAGACAATGGAGCAGTGTGCTTGACAAATGGAGAAGTGTGATGACATGATAGAGCAGTGTGATATCACAATAGAGCATTGTGAGGGCACAATGGGGCTGAGTGAGCACACAATGGAGCGGAGTGAGGGCACAACAGAGCAGTGTGATGGCAAAAGTGAGCAGTATGGGCACAATGGAACAGTGTGATGACAAAGTTCAGCAGTGTTAAGGCACTATGGAACCATGGGATGAAACAATGGAGCAGTCTGATGATACAATGGAGCAGAGTGCTTGAACATTGGAGAAGTGTGATGACAAAATAGAGCAGTGTGATATCACAGTGGAGCAATGTGAGGGCACAATTGAGCCTTGTGAGGGGACAATGGAGCAGTGTGAGGGCACAATGGAGGAGTGTGATGACACAAGTGAGAAGTGTGTGTGCACAATGGAGCAGTGTGATGACACAGTGCAACAGTGTCAAGGCACTATGGTAACATGGGATGAAACAATGGAGCAGTGTGATTACAGAATGGAGCAGTGTTATGACACAGTGTAGCACAGTGAGGGCACAATGGAGCAGCGATAGGGTACAATTGAGCAGGGTGATGGCAAAATAGACCATCATGAGCACACAACGGAGCAGAGTGTGGGCAAAATGGAACAGCATGAGGGCACAACGGAGGAGTGTGATTGCACAAGTGAGAAGTGTTTGTGCACCATGGAGCAGTGTGATGACACAGTGCAGCAGTGTTAAGGCACAATGGAAACATGGGATGAAACAATGAAGCACTGTGAGGACAAAATGGAGCAGTGTTGAAAGACCTCCAGAAACTGGAGTGGCTCTCACTCAAATCTCGGGATAGAACGACTCCCAAAACATCAGCCAAAGACCATTCTTGCTGCAATTACACGAGGTTTATTTGGAAAAAACCAGTGCACTGGGGCCAAGCTCGTAACCCACGCAGGGGCAGAGGAGGTCGACCCCCAGGGACTGGGATAGGGAACTTTTAAAAGCAGAGATCCCAAGGTATGGGGAAATGGAGGAAGGGGTGTGTAATAGTAAAAAATCATCTTGGCACACAGGTGGGCGTGACTCAGTTAAGCTCCACAAGGTATGAGGAAGCAGGGAGGGAAACCTTATCTTGACACACAGGCGGGCATGACTGAGTTAAGCACCACAAGGTATGGGGAAGCAGGGAGGGAAACCTTATCTCGACACACAGGCGGGCATGACTCAGTTAAGCACCACAAGGTATGAGGAAGCAGGGAGGGAAACCTTATCTCGACACACAGGCGGGCATGACTCAGTTAAGCACCACAAGGTATGAGGAAGCAGGGAGGCCTTATAGGATGGCGGTACCATGGTTCCTAAAGACAGATTTTAAGGGTGCATAAAACCTTGGAGCAGGGGTCCTTCAGTGTGAGTGCACAATGGAGCAAAATGAAGACACAATGGAGCAGGGTGATGAAAAAATGGAGCAGCTGGAGGGCACAATGGAGCAGCGTGAGGGCACAAAGGAGCAGTGTGATGGCACAATGGAGCAGTGTGATGGGACAATGTCGCAGTGTGAGGGCACAATGGAGCAGATTGTGGGCAAAATGGAACAGTGTGATGGCACAATGGAGCAGTGTAAGGGTACAATGTAGCACCGCGAGGTCACAATGGAGCAGTGTGTGGACACAAAAGAGCAGTGTGAGTGCACAATGAAGCAATGTGTTGGCACAACAGAGCAGTATGAGGGCAAAGTGGAGCACATTGAACGCACAATTGAGCAGCGTGAGGGCAAAATGGAGGAGCATGTCAGGGAAGAATGGAGCAGTGTGATGAAAAAATGGAGCAGTTTGAGGGCACATTGGAGCAGTGTGAGGGCACAATGGAGGAGTGCAATGACACAATGTAGCAGTGAGGGCACAATGGAGTACTGTGATGGCAAAATGGAGTACAGTTATGACACAATGGAGCAGTGTGAGGGCACAATGGAGTATCGTGAGGGCAACATGGAGCATTGTGAGGGCACAATGGAGCAGTGTGTGGTCAGAATCGAGCAATGTGATGGTACAATGGAGCAGTGTGATAACACAATGGAGCACTGTGAGGGCACAATGGAGTAGTGTGAGGGCACAACGGAGCAGTATGATGACACAAAGGAACAGTGTTATGACACAATAAAGCAGTGTGATGACACAATGGAGCAGGCTGAGGGCAAAATGGAGCAGTGTGATGACACAATGGAGCAGTGTGAGGGCACAAGGGATCAGTGTGATGGCACAATGGAGCAGTGTGATGACACAATGGAGCAGAATGAGGGTACAATGGCACAGTGTGATGACACAATTGAGGAGCGTGAGGGCACAATGGAGCATCCTGAGGGCATAATGGACCAGATGGATGACAAAATGGAGCAGCGTGATGACACAATGGAGCAGTGTGAGGTCACAATGGAGCAGCGTGGTGCACAATGGAGCAGCCTGAGGGCACAATGGAGCAGCGTTAGGGCACAATTTAGCAGCGTGTGGGCACAATGGAGCAGTGTGAGGGCACAATTGAGCAGCGTGAGGGCACAATGGAACAGAGTTAGGGCACAATGGAGCAGTGTGAGTGCCCAATGGAGCTATGTGATGACAGAGTGAAGCAGTGTGATGACACAATGGAGCAGTGTGAGGTCACAATGGAGCAGCATGGTGCACAATGGAAGAGTGTGAGGGCAAAATGGAGCAGGGTGAGAGCACAAGCGAGCATTGTGATGGCACGATGGAGCAGAGTGATGGCACAAAGGAGCTGTTTGTGGGCACAATGGAGCACTGTGAGGGCACAATTGAACTGAGTGGTGGCACAATGGAGCACTGTGAGGACAAAATGGAGCAGTTTGAGGGCACAATGGAGCCAATTGAAGACACGATGGAGGAGCATGATGACACAAAGGAGCAGCTTGAGGGCACAATGGAGCAGCGTGAGGGGACAATGGAGCAGTTTGTCAGCACAATGGAACAGTGTGTGGGCACAATGGAGCAGTGTGATGGCACAATGGTGTATCGTGTGGGCACCATGGAGCAGTGTTAGGGCACAATGGAGCAGTGTGATGACACAAATCAGCAGTGTGATGACACAGTCCTGCAGCATGAGGGAACAATAGAGCAATGTGATGGCAAAATGGAGCAGTGTGAGGGCAATATGGAGCAGTGTCAAGGCATATTGTAGCAGAGTGAGGGCACAATAGAGCAGTGTGATGCCACAATGGAGGAGTGTGTTGGCACAATGGAACAGTGTGAGGGCACATTGGAGCAGTGTAATGACACAATTGAGTACTGTGAGGGCACAATTGAGCAGTGCGAGGGCACAATGGAGAACTGTGAGGGCAAAATGGAGCAGCATGATGACACAACGGAGCAGAGTGATGACAAAATAGAACAGAATAAGGCCGCAATGGAGCAGTATGAGGGCACAATGGAGCAGTGTGAGGAAATAATTGGGCCTTGTGTGGGGAAATTGGGTCAGTGTGACGACACAATGGAGCAGTGAGGGCACAATGGAGCAGTTTTAGATCACAATGGAGCAGGGTGATAACAAAATGGAGCAGTGTGAGGGCACAAAGGGGCAGTGTGATGACACAATGGAGCAGAGTGAGGGCACAATGGAGCCATGTGATGGCACAATGGAGCAGTATGATGACACCATGGTGGACAGTGAGGGCACAGTTGAGCAGTGTGAGGGAACAATGGAGCATGATGAGGGCACAATGGAGCAATGTGATGACCCAATGGAGCAGAGTGAGGACACAATAGAACATAATAAGGCCACAATGGAGCAGGGTGAGAACACAGTGGAGCAGTGTGGGGGCACAATGGAGCAGTGTGATGATACAATGGAGCAGCGTGAGGGCACAATGGAGGAGTGTGATGCCACAATGGAGCAGTGTGAGGGCACAATGGAGCTCTGTGAGGGCAAAATGGAACAGTTGGAGGACACAATGGAGCAGTGTGAGGGCACAGTGGACAACTGTGAGGGCATAAATGAGCAGTTTGATGGCAGAATGAAGCTGTGCAAGCGCACAATCCATCAGTGTAAGGGCAAAATGGAGCAGCATGAGGGGAGAATTGAGCAGAGTGATGACAAAATATAACAGCGTGATGACACAATGGAGCAGTGTGTTGACAAATGGAACAGTGTGAGGGCACAATGGAGCTGTGTGAGGGCACAGTCGAGCAGTGAGAAGGCACAATGGAGTAACAAGAGGGCACATTGGAGTAATGTGAGACACAATGGCGCAGTGTGGGGGCACAATGGAGAACTGTGATGGCACAATGGAGCAGTGTGAGGGCACAATGGAGCAGGGTTATGGCACAATGGAACAGTGAGGGTACTATGGTGCAGTGTGATGACACAAAGCAGCAGTGTGATGACACAGTGGAGCAGCGTGTGGGCACAGAAGAGCAATGTGATGGCAAAATGGAGCAGTGTGAGGGCATAATGGAGCAGAATGAGGGCACAAAGTTGCACTGTGGGCACAATGGAGCATTGTGATGCCTCAATGGAGTACTTTGAGGGTACATTGGAGCAGTGTGATGACACAATGCAGCACTGTGAGGGCAAAATGCAGCAGGGTGTGAGCACAATGGAGCAGCATGGTGACACAATGGAGCAGCATGATGACCCAATGGCGCAGCGTGATTACACAATGGAGCAGCAAGATGGCACAATGGAGCAGCATGAGGGCAATGGAGCAGTGTGGGGGCACAATGGAGCAGTGTGATGGCATAATGGAACAGTGTGATGACCAAATGGAGTAGTGTGCTGACAAAATGGAGCAGTGTGAGGGCACAATGAAGCACTGTGATGGCACAATGGAGCAGTGTGATGACACAAATCAGAAGTGTGCTTACACAGTGGAGCAGCGTGAAGGCACAATAGAGCAATGTGATGGCAAAATGGAGCCATTTGAGGGCAAAATGGAGAAGTGTGAAGGCACAATGGAGCACAGTAAGGGCAAAATGGAGTAGTGTGATGGCACAATGGAGCAGTATGATGGCACACTGGAGGAGTGGGATGACACAATGGAGGACTGGGAGGGCACAATTGAGCAGAGTGATGACACAATAGAGCAGAATAAGACTGCAATGGAGCAGCATGAGGGCACAATGGAGCAGTGTGTGGAAAAAATGGGGCACTGTGAGGGCACAATGGAGCAGTGTGAGGGCACAATTGAGCAGTATGATGACAATGGAGCAGTAAGGGCACAATGGAGCAGTGTGAGATCACAATGGAGCACTGTGATAACACAATGGAGCAGTGTGAGGGGAAATGGAGCAGTGTGATAGCACAATGGAGCAATCAGATGACAAAATAGAGCAGAGTGAGGGCACAATGGAGCAATGTGATGGCAAAACGGAGTGTTGTGAAGGCAAAATGGAGCAGTGTGAAGGCACAATGGAGCAGAGTGGGGGCACAATGGAGCAGTGTGATGCCACAATGGAGCAGTGTGATGCCACAATAGAGCACTGTGATGGCACAATGGAAAAGTGTAATGGCACAATGGAGCAGAGTAATGACATAATGGGGCACTGTGAGGGCACAATGGAGCAGTGTGATGACACAATGGAGCAGTGTGAGGGCACAATGGAGCAGTGTTAGATCACAATGGAGCAGTGTGATGGCATAATGGAGCAGTGTGATGACACAAATCAGCAGTGTGCTGGCAGAGTGGAGCAGTGTGAAGGCACAATAGAGCAATGTGATGGCAAAATGGAGCCATTTGAGGGCAAAATGGAGAAGTGTGAAGGCACTATAGAGCACAGTAAGGGCACAATGGAGTAGTGTGATGGCTCAATGGAGCAGTACAATGGCACACTGGAGGGGTGGGATGACACAATGGAGGAGTGGGAGGATACAATTGAGCAGTGTGAGGGCACAATGGAGCACCGTAAGGGCACAATGGAGCAGCATGATGACACAATTGAGCAGAGTGATGACACAATAGAACAGAGTAAGACTGCAATGGACCAGTGTGAGGACACAGTGGAGCAGTGTGTGGAAAAAATGGGGCACTGTGAGGGCACAATGGGACAGTGTGAGGGCAGAATTGGGCAGTGTGATGACACAATGGAGCAGTGAGGGCACAATGGAGCAGTGTTAGATCACAATGGAGCAGTGTGATAACACAATGGAGCAGTGGGAGGGGAAATGGAGCAGTGTGATGGCACAATGGAGTAGTCTGATGACAAAATAGAGCAGAGTGAGGGCACAATGGAGCAATGACATGGCAAAATGGAGCAGTGTGAAGGCAAAATGGAGCAGTGTGAAGGCAAAATGGAGCAGTGTGAAGGCAAAATGGAGCAGTGTGAGGACACATTGGAGCAGTTTGATGGCACAATGGATCAGTGCGATGGCAAAATGGAGCAGGGCAAGGGCACAATGGAGCAGTGTGATGACACAATGGAGGAATATGAGGGCACAATTGAGCAGGGTGAGAGCACAATGCAGCACCATGAGGGCACAATGGAACAGCATGATGACACAATGGAGCAGAGGGATGACACAATAGAGCAGAGTAAGGCCCCAATGGAGCAGAGTGAGGGCACAATGGAGCAGTGTGAGGAACTAATTGGGCATTGTGAGGGCACAATGGGGCAGTGTGAGGGCACAATTGAGCAGTGCAATAACACAATACAGCAATGAGGGCACAATGGAGCAGTGTGAGATCACAATGGAGCAGTGAGATGGCACAACGTAGCAGTGTGTGGGCACAATAGAGCAGCGTGAATACACAATGGAGGAGCGTGAGGGTACAAGGGAGCAGTGTGAAGGCACAATGGAGCAGTATGATGGCACAATTGAGAAGTGTGAGGACACAATGGAGCAGAGTGATGGCACAATGGTGCAGCATGATGACAATAGAGCAGCATGAGGGCACAATGGAGCAGTGACATGGAACAATGTAGCAGCATGTGGTCACAATAGAGCAGCGTGAAGACAAAATGGAGGAGGGTGAGGGCACAATGGAGCAGTGTGAAGGCACATTGGAGCAGTGTGATGGCACAATTGAGAAGTGTGAGGACCCAATGGAGCAGAGTGAGGGCACAATGGAGCAGAGTGATGACACAATGGAGCACTGTGAGGGCAAAATGGAGCAGTGTGAGAGCACAATGGAGAAGTGTGATGGCACAATGGAGCAGTGTGAAGTCATAATGGAGCAGTGTGAGGACACAATGGAGCAGCGTGATGGCACAGTGGAGCAGTGTAAGGGAAAAATGGAGCAGGGTCAGTGAACAATTGAGCAGAGTGATGGCACAATGGTGCAGTGTGATGACAATGTAGCAGCGTGAAGACACAATGGAGCAGTGAGATGGCACAATGTAGCAGCGTGTGGGCAAAATAGAGCATCATGAAGACAAAATGGAGGAGCATGAGGGCACAATGGAGCTGTGTGAGGGCACAAAGGAGCAGTGTGATGGCACAATGGAGCAGTGTGATGGCACAATTGATAAGTGTGAGGACCCAATGGAGCAGAGTGAGGGCACAATGGAGCAGTGTGATAACATAATGGAGCACTGTGAGGGCAAAATGGAGCAGTGTGAGAGCACAATGGAGCAGTGTGATAGCACAATGGAGCAGTGTGATGACACAAAGCAGCAGTGTGATGACACAATGGAGCAGTTTGAGGGCAGAATAGAGCAACGTGATGGCAAAATGGAGCAGAGTGAGGGCACAATGGAGCTCTGTGAGGGCACAATGGAGCAGTGTGAGGGGACAATGGAGCAGTGTGCTGACACAATTCAGCAGCGTTAGGGTACAATTTAGAATTGTGATGGGACAATGGTGCAGTGTGAGAACACAATGGAGCAGTGTGATGACACAATGGAGCACTGTGAGGGCACAATGGACCAATGTGAGGGCACAATGGAACAGTGTGATGACACAACGGAGCACTGTGAGGCCACAATTGTGCAGTGTGAGGGCACAATGCAGCAGTGGGAGGACACATTGGAACAGACTGAGGGCACAATTGAGCAGTGTCAGTGCCCAATGGAGCTGTATGAGGGCACGATGGAGCAGTGTGGTAGCACAATGGAGCAGTGTGAGGGCACAAGGGAGCTGTGTTTGGGCACGATGGAGCAGTGTGATGATACAATGCAGCAGTATGAGGGCACAATGGAGTAGTGTGATGAAACATTGGAGCAGTGTGATGTCAGAATGGAGCAGTGTGATGAAACATTGGAGCAGTGTGATGTCAGAATGGAGCAGTGTGATGACACAATGTAGCAGTGTGAGGTAACAATGGAGCCGCGTGAGGGCAAAATGGAGGAGTGTGAGCGCACAATTCAGTAGCGTGAATGGTGCATCGTGAGGACACAATGGAGCAGAGTGAGGGCACAATGGAGCAGTGTGAAGGCACAAAGAGCAGTTGATCCCAAAATGGAGCAGTGTGATGATACAACGGGGCAGGGCGAGGAAAAAATGGAGCAGTGTTATGGCACAATGGAGAACAGTGATGACACAATGGGGCACTGTGAGGGCACAATCGAGCAGTGTAGTGACACAATGGAGCAGTGCATGGGCACAATAGAGCTGTGTGAGGGCGCAATGGAGCAGTGTGATGGCACAATTGAGCAGTGTGATGTAAAAATGGAGTAGTGTGTGTACAAAATGGAGCAGAGTGACGGCCCAATGGAGCAGTGTGATGGCAAAATGGAGCAGTGTGATGACACAAAGCAGCAGTGCGATGACACAGAGGAGTAGCATGAGTGCATAGAAGAGCAATGTGATGGCATAATGGAGCAGTGTGAGGGCACAATGGAGCAGAGTGAGGGCACAATGGTGCACTGTAGGCACAATGGACCATTGTGATGCCACAATGGACTAGTGTGAGGGTACAATGGAGCAGTGTGATCATACAAAGGAGCAGTGTGAAGGCACGATGGAGCACTGTTAGATCACAATGGAGCAGTGTGATGACACAAAGGAGCAGTGTGAGGGCACAATGGAGCAGTGCAATAACACAATGGAGCAGTGTGAGAGCACAATGGAGCAGTGTAATGGCACAATGGAGCAGGCTGATGACACAATGGAGCACTGTGACGCCACAATTGTGCAGTGTCAGGGCACAATGCAGCAGTGGGAGGACACATTGGAGCAGACTGAGGGCACAATTGAGCAGTGTCAGTGCCCAATGGAGCCGTGTGAGGGCACGATGGAGCAGTGTGGTAGCACAATGGAGCAGTGTGAGGGCACAAGGGAGCTGTGTTTGGGCACAATGGAGCAGTGTGATGACACAATGCAGCAGTATGAGGGCACAATGGAGTAGTGTGATGACACATTGGAGCAGTGTGATGTCAGAATGGAACAGTGTGATGACACAATGTAGCAGTGTGAGGTAACAATGGAACCGCATGAGGGCAAAATGGAGGAGTGTGAGCACACAATTCAGTAGTGTGAATGGTGCATCGTGAGGACACAATGGAGCAGAGTGAGGGCACAATGGAGCAGTGTGAAGGCACAAAGAGCAGTTGATCCCAAAATGGAGCAGTGTGATGATACAATGGGGCAGGGTGAGGAAAAAATGGAGCAGTGTTATGGCACAATGGAGAACAGTGATGACACAATGGGGCACTGTGAGGGCACAATCGAGCAGTGTAGTGACACAATGGAGCAGTGCGTGGGCACAATAGAGCTGTGTGAGGGCGCAATGGAGCAGTGTGATGGCTGATGTCACAATGGAGGAGCGCCAGCGTGAGGAGTTCGTGTGTACAAAAACGAGCAGAGTGTGCCGGCCCAATGGAGCAGTGTGTATGCACAACCTAGCAGTGTGATTACACAAAGAACGTGCGTGACAAGGATGAGTAGCTGAGTGGCATAAGAAGAGCAATGTGATGGCCATAATGGAGCAGAGTTTGGAGGGCACATACGGCGCAGAGTGAGGGCCATCAATGGCTGCACTGTGGCACTAAATGGACATGTGATGCACAAGGACTAGTGTGAAGGTACCAAGGCGCAGTGTGATATACAAGGAGCAGTGCAAGGGCACGAGGGAAACACTGTTTAGTAAGGGAGCAGTGTGAGTTCACATTGGAGCAGTGTGAGGCAACACTGGAGCAGTGTAAATGGCCCACAGGGAGGTTGTGACAAAACAGCGCAGTTTAGTGAGGTCAGAGTGGAGCAATGTGAGGCAACAATGGAGCAGTGTGCGTGATTGCCAAATGGAGCACGGTGAAAGCCACAATGTAGGAGTGTGAGGCACAATGGGCAGTGTTTAATGCACAGTGGCAGTAGCTGTGATGGCACAATGGAACGTGTTTGGATGGCAAATGGAGCAGAGTGAAGTGAGACACAATGGGGCCACAGTGAGGAAACAATGGCGGAGAGTGCGACACAATGGAGCATTCGTGAGTGCATCAAGGAGCAGGGTGAGGGCCAAAACCGAGCAGTGTGATGGGGGACACTGGGAGCTGGTGATGTGATGACACAAGGCAGAGTTGTACGGACAACAAAATGGAGCGGTGTGAGGGCCCAATGGCGCAGTGTGATGCGCCCAAACCAAAAATGGCGCAGTGTGAAGACACAATGCAGCAGCGTCATGACACCAAGAGGAGCAGCATGAGGGCATCTAGTAGAGCAATGTGCTGGCAATCAATGGAGCAAGTCTGTGAGGCACCAATGAGCAAGTGGGCACAACGTGCGCATTTGTGATGCACAACGGAGAAGTTAATGTGAGCGTACAAATGGAGTAGTGTGAGACACAATGGAGCACTGTGTTGTCAANGCAGTGTGATGGCACAATTGAGCAGTGTGAGGTAAAAATTGGGCACTGTGAGGGCAAAATGGGGCAGTGTGAGGGCACACAATTGAGCAGTGTGTTGACAAAATGGAGCAGTGAGGGCACAATGGAGCAGTGTGAGATCACAATGGTGGAGTGTGATAACACAATGGAGCAGTGTGAGGGCACAATGGAGCAGTGTGAGGGCACAAAGGGGCAGTGTGATGACACAATGGAGCAGGGTGAGGGCACAATGTAGCCATGTGATGGCACAACGGAGCAGTATGATGACACCATAGAGGGCTGTGAGGGCAAAATTGAGCAGTGTGAGGGAACAATGGAGCACGATGAGGGCACAACGGAGCAGTGCAATGACACAATGGAGCAGAGTGAGGACACAATATAGCAGACTAAGGCCGCAATGGAGCAGTGTGAGAACACAGTGGAGCAGTGTGGGTTCACAGTGAAGGAGTGTGATGATACAATAGAGCAGTGTGAGGGCACAATAGAGCAGTGTGATGGCACAATGGAGCAGTGTGAGGGCACAATGGAGCCATGTGATTGGCACCCTGGATCAGTTTGATGACACAATGTATAACAGTGAGGTCACAATTGAACAGTGACAGTGCACAATGAAGCAGAGTGAGGGGACAATGGAGTGGTGTGATAGCACAATGGAGCAGTGTGAGGGCACAATGGAGCTGTGTGAGGGCACAATGGAGCAGTGTGATGACACTATGCAGCAGTGTGATGGCACAATGGAGCAGTGTAAGGCAACAACAGAGCAGTGTGCTGGGACAATGGAGCAGCGTGAGCACACTGTTGAGGAGTGTGAGGGCACAATTGAGTAGCTTGATGGCACAATGGATCACAGTGAGGAAACAATGGAGCAGGCTGAGTGCACAACGGAGCAATGTACCATGACAATGGAGCAGTGAGGGCACAATGGACCAGTGTGAGTACACAATGAAGCAGTGTGATGACACAATGGAGCAGTGTGAGGCAACAATGGCGCAGTGTGAAGGCACAATGGAGCAGTGTGATGGGACAAGGGAGCAGCGTGTGCAAACAGTGGAGCAGTGTGAGGGCACAATGGAGCAGCATGAGGGCACAATGGAGCAGCATGAGGGCACAATGGAGCAGTGTGCTGGGACAATGGAGCACCGTGAGCACACTGTTGAGGAGTGTGAGGGCACAATTGAGTAGCTTGATGGCACAATGGATCACTGTGAGGGAACAATGGAGCAGCCTGAGTGCACAATAAAGCAGTGTGCTGTGACAATGGAGGAGTGTGAGAACAAAATGGAGCAGTGTGATGATACATGGAGCACTGTGAGAGCAAAATGGACCAGTGTGAGGGCACAATTGAGAAGTGTGATGACACAATGGAGCAGTGAGGGCACAATGGAGCAGTGTGAGTACACAATGGAGCAGTGTGATGACACAATGAAGCAGTCTTAGTGCACAATGGAGCAGTGTGATGGCACAATGGAGCAGTGTGATGACACAATTGAGCAGTGTGAGGGCACAATTGAACCATGTGATGGCACAATGGAGCAGCCTGTGGGAACAATAGAGCAGCGTGAAGACACAACAGAGCGTTAGGGCACAATAGAGCAGTGTGAGGGCCAAATGGAGCAATGTGACGGCACAATGGAGAAGTGTGAGGATACAGTGGAGCAGAGTGAGGGCACAATGGAGCAGTGTGATGACAACGGAGCACTGTGAGGGCAAAATGGAGCAGTGTGAGAGCACAATGGATCAGTGTGATGGCACAATGGAGCAGTGTAAGGACAGAAATCAGCAGTGTGATGACACAGTGGAGCAGCGTGAAGGAAGAATAGACCAATGTGATGGCAAAATGGAGCAGTGTGAGGTCAAAGTTGAGCAGCGTGAAGACACAATGGAGCAGAGTGAGGGCACAATGGAGCAGTGTGATGGCACAATTGAGCAGTGTGATGGCACAATGGAGCAGTGTGAGGGCACATGATGACACAATTGCACAGAGTGATGACAGAATAGAGCAGAATAAGCCCGCAATGGAGCAGAGTGAGGGCACAATGGAGCAGTGTGTGGTAAAAATTGGGCACTGTGAGGACAAAATGGGGCAATGTGAGGGCACAATTGAGCACTGTGATGACACAATGGAGCAGTGATAGCACAATGGAGCAGTGTTAGATCATAATGGAGGAGTGTGATAACACAATGGAGTGTGAGGACACAACGGAGCAGTGTGATGGCACAATGGAGCAGAGTGATGACACAATGGATCAGAGTGAGGGCACAATGGAGCCATGTGATGGCACAATGGAACAGTGTGATGATCCCGTGGAGTACTGTCAGGGCACAATGGACTAGCGTGATAACACAATGCAGCACTGTGAGGGCACAATGGAGTAATGTGATGACACATTGGAGCAGTGTGATGACAGAACGGAGCAGTGTGAGGGCACAATGGAGCAGCATAAGGGCACAAATGTGCACTGTGGGAACAATGGAGCATTGTGATGCCACAATGGACTACTGTGAGGGTACATTGGAGCAGTGTGATGACACAATGGAGCACTGTGATGGCAAAATGCTGCAGGGTGAGAGCACAATGGAGCAGCGTGGTGACACAATGGAGCAGCATGATGACACAATGGTGCAGCGTGATGACACAATGGAGCAGCGTGAGGACACAATGGAGCAGCGTGAGGACACAATGAAGCAGCGAGATGGCACAATGTAGCAACGTGTGGGCAAAATAGAGCAACTTGAAGACACAATGGAAGAGCATGTGGGCACAATGGAGCAGTGTGAGGGCACAATGGAGCACTGTGAGCTCAAAATGGAGTAGCGTGATGGCACAATTTAGCAGCGTGTGGGCAAAATAGAGCAGCCTGAAGACACAATGGAAGAGCGTGAGGACACAATGGAGCAATGTGAGGGCACAATGGAGCACTGTGACACCAAAAGGGAGAAGCCTGTTGACACAATGGAGCAGTATGAGAGGACAATGGAGCAGTGTCATGGCACAAAGAGAGCAGTGTGATGACACAAATTAGCAGTTTGATGACACAGTGGAGCAGCATAGGGGCAGAATAGAGCAATGTGATGGCAAAATGGACCAGTGTGAGGGCAAAATGGAGCAGTGTGAAGGGACAATGGAGCAGATTGATAGCAAAATGGACCAGTGTGATGGCACAATTGAGAAGTTTGATAGCACAATGGAGCAGTGTGAGGGCACAATGGAGCTGTGTGAGGGCACAATGGAGCAGTGTGATGACACAATGCAGCAGTGTGAGGGTACAATGGAGCATTGTGATGAGACAATGGAGCAGTGTGAGAACAAAATGGAGCAGTGTGATGACAAAATGGGTCACTGTGAGGGTACAATGGACCAGTTTGAGGGCACAATGGAGCAGTATGATGACACAATGGAGCAATAAGGGCAAAATGGAGCAGTATGAGGACACAATGGAGCAGTGTGATTACACAAAGGAACAGTGTGAGTGCACAATGGAGCAGTGTGATGGCACAATAGAGCAGTGTGATGGCACAATTGAGCAGTGTGAGGGCACAATGGAGCCATTTGATGGCACACTGGAGCAGATTGATGACACAATGGAGCACAGTGAGGGCACAATTGAGCAGTGACAGTGCACAATGGAGCAGAGTGAGGGGACAATGGAGCAGTGTGATAGCACAATGGAGCAGTGTGAGAGCACAATGGAGCTGTGTGAGGGCACAATGGAGCAGTGTGATGACACAATGCAGCAGTGTGAGAGCACAATGGAGTAGTGTGATGACACATTGGAGCAGTGTGATGACACAATGGAGAAGTGTGAGGCAACAATGGAGCAGTGTGAAGGCACAATGGAGCAGTGCGATGGGACAATGGAGCAGCGTGCACAAAGAATAGAACAGTGTGAGGGCACAATGGAGCAGCGTGAGGGCATAATGCAGCAGTGTGATGGGACAATGGAGCAGCGTGAGCACACTGTTGAGGAGTGTGAGGTCAAAATTGAGTAGTTTGATGGCAGAATGGATCACTGTGAGGGCACAATGGAGCAGCCTGAGTGCACAACGGAGCAGTATGCGGTGACAATGGAGCAATGTGAGGACAAAATGGAGCAGTGTGATGACAAATGGAGCATGGTGAGGGCAAAATGGACCACTGTGAGGGCACAATTGAGCAGTGTGATGACACAATGGAGCAGTGAGGGTACAATGGAGCAATGTGAGGACACAATGCAGCAGTGTGATGACACAAAGGAGCAGTCTGAGTGCACAATTTAGCAGTGCCATGGCACAATGGAGCAGTGTGAGGGCATAATTGAATAATGTGATGGCACAATGGAGCAGTGTGAGGGCACAAGTGAGCGGTGTGAGGGCACAATGGAGATCCGTGAGGGCAAAAAGGAGCAGCATGATGACACAATGGAGCAGAGTGATGACACAATAGAGCAGAATAAGGCCGCAATGGAGCAGTATGAGGGCACAATGGAGCAGTGTGTGGAAATAATTGGGCATTGTGAGGGCACCCTGGGTCAGTGTGATGACACAATGAAGCAGTGTTGGCACAATGGAGCAGTGAGAGATCAAAATTGAGCAGTGTGATAACAAAATAGAGCATTGTGAGGGCACAATGGAGCAGTGTGAGGGCACAAAGTGTCAGTGTGATGACACAATGGAGCAGAGTGAGGGCACAATGGAGCCATGTGATGGCACAATGGAGCAGTATCAGGACACCGTGGAGGACTGTGGGGGCAAAATTGAGCAGTGTGAGGAACAATGGAGCTCGATGAGGGCACAATGGAGCAGCGTGATGACACAATGGAGCAGAATGAGGACACAATAGAGCAAAATAAGGCCACAATGGAGCAGAGTGAGAGCATAATGGAGCAGTGTGGGGGCACAGTGGAGTAGTGTGAGGGCACAATGGAGGAGTGTGATGCCAAAATGGAGCAGTATGAGGGCACAATGGAGCACTGTGAGGGCAAAATGGAACAGCGTGAGGGCACAATGGAGCAGTGTGAGGGCACAGTGGACAACTGTGAGGGCATAAATTAGCAGTGTGATGGCAGAATGAAGTTGTGGGAGGGCACAATCCAGCAGTGTGAGGGCAAAATGGAGCAGCATGAGGGGAGAATGGAGCAGAGTGATGACAAAATGTAACAGTGTGATGACAAAATGGAGCAGTGTGTTGACAAAATGGAGGAGTGTGAGGGCACAATGGAACTGTGTGAAGGCACAGTCGAGCAGTGAGAGGGCACAATAGACTACAGAGAGGGGACAATGGAGTAGTGTGAGGACACAATGGCGCAGTGTGTGGGCACAATGGAGAACTGTGATGGCACAATGGAGCAGTGTGAGGGCACAATGGAGCAGGGTGATGGCACAATGGAGCAGTGAGGGCAAAATGGAACAGTGTGATGGCACAGTGGAGCAGTGTGATGACACAAAGCACCAGTGTGATGACACAGTGGAGCAGCGTGTATTCACAGAAGTGCAACGTGATGGCAAAATGGAGCAGTGTGAGGGCACAATGGAGCAGCATGAGGGCACAAAGTTGCACTGTGGGCACAATGGAGCATTGTGATGCCACAATGGAATACTGTGAGGGTACCTTGGAGCAGTGTGATAACACAATGCAGCACTGTGAGGGCAAAATGCAGCAGGGTGTGAGCACAATGGAGCAGCATGGTGACACAATGGAGCAGCATGATGACCCAATGGGGCAGCGTGATGACACAATGGAGCAGCGTGAGGAAACAATGGAGCAGCGAGATGGCTCAATGGAGCAGCGTGTGGGCAAAATAGAGCAGCGTGAAGATACAATGGAAGAGCGTGAGGGCACAATGGAGCAGTGTGGGGGCACAATGGAGGAGTGTGGGGCCACAATGGAGAAGCGTGTGGACACAATGGAGCAGAGTGAGGGCACAATGGAGAAGTGTAATAGCATAATGGAGCAGTGTGATGACCAAATGGAGTAGTGTGCATACAAAATGGAGCAGTATGAGGGCACAATGGAGCAGTGTCATGGCACAATGGAGCAGTGTGATGACACAAATCAGCAGTGTGCTGACACAGTGGAGCAGCGAGAAGGCACTATAGAGCAATGTGATGGCAAAATGGAGCAGTGTTAGGGCAAAATGGAGCAGTGTGAAGGCACAATGGAGCAGACTGATGGCAAAATGGAGCAGTGTGTTAGCACAATTGAGAAGTTTGATTGCACAATGGAGCAGTGTGAGGGCAAAATGGAGCTGTGTGAGGGCACAATGGAGCAGTGTGATGACACAATGCAGCAGTGTGAAGGTACAATGGAGCATTGTGATGGGAAAATGGAGCAGTGTGAGAACAAAATGGAGCAGTGTGATGACAAAATGGGTCACTGTGAGTGCACAATGGAACACTGTGATGGCACAATGGAGCAGAGTGATGACACAGTGGTGCACTGTGAGGGCACAATGGGGCAGTGTGATGACACAATGGAGCATTGTGAGGGCACAATGCAGCAGGGTGAGGGCACAATGGAGCAGTGTGATGGCACAATGGAGCTGTGTGATGACACAATGGAGTAGTGTGCGGACAAAATGGAGCACTGTGAGATCCCAATGGAGCATTGTGATGCCACAATGGAGTAGTGTGAATGCACAATGGAGCGGTGTGATCACAAAATTGAACAGTGTGAGGGCACAATGGAGCCGGGTGAGGCCACAATGGAGCAGCGTGGTGACACAATGGAGCAGGGTCATGACACAATGGTGCAGCATGATGACACATTGGAGCAGCGTGAGTACAAAATGGAGCAGTGACATGGCACAATGTAGCAGCGTGTGGGCACAATAGAGCAGCGTAAAAACACAATGGAGGTGTGTGGGGGCACAATAGAGCAGTGTGAAGGCACAATGTAGCAGAGTGAGGGCACAATGGAGCAGTGTGATGTTACAATGGAGCAGTGTGTTGGCACAATGGAACAGTGTGAGGGCACAATGGAACAGTGTGATGACACAATGGAGGACTGTGAGGTCACAACTGAGCAGTGTGAGGGCACAGTAGAGAACCATGAGGGAAAAAAGGAGCAGCATGATGACACAACTGAGCAACGTGATGACACAATAGAGCAGAATTAGGTCGCAATGTAGCAGTATGAGGGCACAATAGAGCAGTATGGGGGCAAAATGGAGCAGTGTGATGATACAATGGAGCAGTGTGAGGGGACAATGGAGGAGTGTATTGCCACAATGGAGCAGTGTGAGGGCACAATGGAGCACTGTGAGGGCAAAATGGAACAGTATGAGGACACAATGGAGAAGTGTGAGGGCACAGTGGACAACTGTGAGGGCATAAATGAGCAGTGTGATGGCAGAATGAAGCTGTACGATGGCACAATCCAGCAGTGTAAGGGCAAAATTGAGCAGCATGAGGGGAGAATGGAGCAGAGTGATGACAAAATGTAACAGCATGATGACACAATGGAGCAGTGTGTTGACACAATGGAGCAGTGTGAGGGCACATTGGAGCTGTGTGAGGGCACAGTCGAGCAGTAAGAGGGCACAATGGAGTACTGAGAGGGGACAATGGAGTGGTGTGAGGACACAATGGTGCAGTGTGAAGGCACAATGGAGCAGTGTGATGGCACAAGGGAGCAGTGTGAGGGCACAATGGAACAGGGTGATGGCACAATGGAGCAGTGAGGGGACAATGGAGCAGTGTGAGGACAAAATGGAGCAGTGTGAGGGCACAATGGAGCAGTGTGATGGCAAAATGGAGCAGTGTGATGACACAAAACAACAGTGTGATGACACAGTGGAGCAGCTTATGGGTGGAGAAGAGCAATGTGATGGCAAAATGGAGCAATATGAGGGCACAATGGAGCAGCATGAGGGCACAAAGTTGCACTGTGGGCACAATGGAGCATTGTGATGCCACAATGGATTACTGTGAGGGTACATTGGAGCAGTGTGATGATACAATGCAGCACTGTGAGGGCAAAATGCAGCAGGGTGTGAGCACAGTGGAGCAGCGTGGTGACACAATGGAGCAGCATGATGACCCAATGGCGCAGCATGATGACACAATGGAGCAGCGAGATGGCACAACGGACCAGCGTGTGGGCAAAATAGAGCAGCGTGAAGACACAATGGAAGAGCGTGAGGGCACAATGGAGCAGTGTGGGGGTAAAATGGAGCAGTGTGACGCCACAATGGAGAAGCATGTGGACACAATGGAGCAGAGTGAGGGCACAATGGAGCAGTGTGATGGCATAATGGAGCAGTGTGATGAGCAAATGGAGTAGTGTGCGTACAAAATGGAGCAGTATGAGGGCACAGTGGAGCAGTGTGATGACACAAATCAGCATTATGCTGACATAGTTGAGGAGCGTGAAGGCACAATAGAGCAATGTGATGGCAAAATGGAGCCATTTGAGGGCAAAATGGAGAAGTGTGAAGGCACAATGGAGCACAGTAAGGGCACAATGCAGTAGTGTAATGGCAAAATGGAGCAGTATATGGCACACTGGAGGAGTAGGATGACACAGTGGAGAACTGGGAGGGCACAATTGAGCATTGTGAGGGCACAATGGAGCACCATAAGGGCACAATGGAGCACCATAAGGGCACAATGGAGCAGCATGATGACACAATTGAGCAGAGTGATGACACAATACAGCAGAATAAGACTGCAATGGAGCAGCATGAGGGCACAATGGAGCAGTGTGTGGAAAAAATGGGGAACTGTGAGGGCACAATGGGGCAGTGTGAGGCCACAATGGAGCAGTGTGGGCACAATGTAGCAGTGTTAGATCACAATGGAGTAGTGTGATAACACAATGGAGCAGTGTGAGGGCACAATGGAGTAGTGTGATGGCAAAAGGGAGCAGTGGGAAGACAAAAGGGAGCAGTGTGAAGGCACAATGTAGCAGAGTGAGGGCAAAATGGAGCAGTGTGATGCCACAATGGAGCAGAGTGATGGCACAATGGAACAGTGGGATGGCACAATGGAGCAGAGTGATGACACACTGGGGCACTGTGAGGTCACAATGGAGCAGTGTGATGACACAGTGGAGCAGTGTGAGGGCACAATGGAGCAGGATGAGGGCACAATGGAGCAGTGTGATGACACAACCGAGTAGTGTGCGGACAAAATGGAGCAGTGTGAGGGCACAATGGAGAAGTGTGATGGCAAAATGGAGAATTGTGATGACACAAAGCAGCAGCGTGATGACAGAAAGGAGCAGCATGAGGGCACAGTAGAGCAATTTGATGGCATATGGAGCAGTGTGAGGGCAAAATGGAGCACTGTGAGGGGACAAAGGTGCACGGTATGCACAATGGAGCATTGGATTGCCACAATGGAATAGTGTGAGTGTACAATGGAGCAGTGTGATCCCACAATGGAGCAGTGTAAGGGCACAATGGAGCAGGGTGAGGCCAAAATGGAGCAGCGTGGTGACACAATGGAGCAGTGTCATGACACAATGCCACAGCATGATGACACGTTGGAGCAGCGCGTGGACACAATGGAGCAGTGAGATGGCACAATGTAGCAGCGTGTGGGCACCAAAGAACAGCGTGAAGACACAATGGAGTTGCATATGCGCACAATGGAGCAGTGTGAGGGCACAATGGAGCAGTGTGACAGCACCATGGAGAAGCGTGAAGACACAGTGGAGCAGAGTGAGGGCACAATGGAGCAGTGTGATAACACAATGGAGCACTGTGAGGGCAAAATAGAGCAGTGTGAGAGCACAATGGAGCAGTGTGATGGCAAGATGGAGCAGTGTGATGACACAAATCAGCAGTGTGATAACACAGTGCAGCCGCGTGAGAGCACAATAGAGCAATGTGAGGGCAAATGGAGCAGTGTGAAGGCACAATGGAGCAGAGTGAGGGCACAATGGAGCAGTGTGATGCCACAATGGAGCAGAGTGTTGGCACAATGGAACACTGTGAGGGCACAATTGAGCAGTGTCAGGGCACAATGGAGAACCGTGAGGGCAAAATGGAGCAGCATGATGACACAACAGAGAACAGTGATGACACAATACAGCAGAATAAGGCCACAATGGAGCAGTATGAGGGCACAATGGAGCAGTGTGTAGAAATAATTGGGCCCTGTGAGGGCACAATGGGTCAGTGTGATGACACAATGGAGCAGTGAGGGCACAATGGAGCATTGTGAGATCACAATGGAGCAGTGTGATAACAAAATAGAGCAGTGTGAGGGCACATGGAACATGGAGCAGTGTGAGGGCACAAACGGGCAGTGTGATGACACAGAAGAGCAAAGTGAGAGCACAATGGCGCCATTTGATGGCACAATGGAGCAGTATGAGGACACCATGGAGGTCTGTGAGGGCACAATTGAGCAGTGTGAGGGAACAATGGAGCACGATGAGGGCACAATGGAGCAGTATGATGACACAATGGAGCAGAGTGAGGACACAATAGAGCAGAATAAGACCACAATGGAGCAGTGTGAGAGCACAATGGAGCAGTGTGGGGGCACAATGGAGCAGTGTGATGATACAATGGAGCAGAGTGAGGGCACAATGGAGGAGTGTGATGCCACAATAGAGCAGTATGAAGGCACAATGGAGCACTGTGAGGGCAAAATTGAATAGTGTAAGGGCACAATGGAGCAGTGTGAGGGCATAGTGGACAACTGTGAGGGCATAAAAGAGCAGTGTGATGGCAGAATGAAGCTGTGCGAGGGCACAATCCAGCAGAGTGAGGGCAAAATGGAGCAACAAGAGGGGAGAATGGAGCAGAGTGATGACAAAATGTAACAGCGTGATGACACAATGAAGGAGTGTGTTGACACAATGGAGCAGTGTGAGGGCACAATGGAGCTGTGTGAGGGCACAGTTGAGCAGTGAGAGGGCACAATGGAGTACCGAGAGGGCACAATGGAGTAGTGTGATGATACAATGGAGCAGAGTGAGGGCACAATGGAGGAGTATGATGCCACAATAGAGCAGTATGAGGGCACAATAGAGCACTGTGAGGGCAAAATTGAATAGTGTGAGGGCACAATGGAGCAGTGTGAGGGCATAGTGGACAACTGTGAGGGCATAAAAGAGCAGTGTGATGGCAGAATGAAGCTGTGTGAGGGCACAATCCAGCAGAGTGAGGGCAAAATGGAGCAGCAAGAGGGGAGAATGGAGCAGAGTGATGACAAAATGTAACAGCGTGATGACACAATGAATCAGTGTGTTGACACAATGGAGCAGTGTGAGGGCACAATGGAGCTGTGTGAGGGCACAGTTGAGCAGTGAGAGGGCACAATGGAGTACCGAGAGGGCACAATGGAGTAGTGTGAGAACACAATGGCACAGTGTGAGGGCACAATGGAGCAGTGTGATGGCACAAGGGAGCAGTGTGATGACACAAAGCAGCAGTGTGATGACACAGTGGAGCAGCGTGTGGGCACAGAAGAGCAATGTGATGGCAAAATGGAGCAGTGTGAGGGCACAATGGAGCAGCATGAGGGCACAAAGTTGCACTGTGGGCACAATGGAGCATTGTGATGCCACAATGGAATACTGTGAGGGTACCTTGGAGCAGTGTGATGACACAATGCAGCACTGTGAGGGCAAAATGCAGCAGGGTGTGAGCACAATGGAGCAGCATGGTGACACAATGGAGCAGCATGATGACCCAATGGCGCAGCGTGATGACACAATGGAGCAGCGTGAGGAAACAATGGAGCAGCGAGATGGCTCGATGGAGCAGCGTGTGGGCAAAATAGAGCAGCATGAAGACACAATGGAAGAGCGTGAGGGCACAATGGAGAAGTGTGGGGGCACAATGGAGGAGTGTGGGGCCACAATGGAGAAGTATGTGGACACAATGGAGCAGAGTGAGGGCACAATTGAGCAGTGACAGTGCACAATGGAGCAGAGTGAGGGGACAATGGAGCAGTGTGAAAGCAAAATGGAGCAGTGTGAGAGCACAATGGAGCTGTGTGAGGGCACAATGGAGCAGTGTGATGACACAATGCTGAAGTGTGAGGGCAGAATTGAGTAGTGTGATGACACATTGGAGCAGTGTCATGACAGAATGGAACAGTGTGATGACAAAATGGAGCACTGTGAGGCAACAATGGAGCAGTGTGAAGGCACAATGTAGCAGAGTGATGGGGCAATGGAGCAGCGTGCACAAAGAATGGAGCAGTGTGAGGGCACAATGGAGCAGCGTGAGGGCACAATGGAGCAGTGTGCTGGGACAATGGAGCAGCGTGAGCACACTGTTGAGGAGTGTGAGGGCACAATTGAGTAGCTTGATGGCACAATGGATCACTGTGAGGGCAAAATGGAGCAGCCTGAGTGCACAACCAAGCAGTGTGCTGTGACTATGGAGCAGTGTGAGGACAAAATGAAGCACTGTGATGACACTTGGAGCACTGTGAGGGCAAAATGGACTAGTGTGAGGGTACAATTGAGCAGTGTGATGACACAATGGAGCAGTGTGATGACACAATGGAGCAGTCTGAGTGCACAATTTAGCAGTGTGATGGCACAATGGAGGAGTGTGGTGACACAATTGATCAGGGTGAGGACACAATTAAACCTTGTGATGGCACAATGGAGCAGTGTGATTACACAATGGAGCAGTGTGAAGGGCACATTTGTGCAGTGTGAGGGCACAATGGAGCAGTGTGAGGGAACATTGGAGCACAGTGAGGGCACAATTGAGCTGTGTCAGTGCACAATGGAACAGTGTGAGGGCACAATGGAGCTGTGTTTGGGCATAATGGAGCAGTGTGATGACACAGTGCAGCACTGTGAGGGCAGAATGGAGTAGTGTGATGACACATTGGAGCAGTGTGATGACAGAATGGAGCAATGTGATGACAAAATGGAGCAGTGTGAGGGCAAAATGGAGCTGTGTTTGGGCACATTGGAGCAGTGTGATGACATAGTGCAGCACTGTGAGGGCACAATGGAGTAGTGTGATGACACATTGGAGCAGTGTGATGACAGAATGGAGCAGCATGAGCACAAAATGGAGCAGTGTGTGGGCACAATGGAGCAGCGTGAGGGCACAATAGAGCAGTGTGCTGGGACAATGGAGCAGTGTGATCACACAGTGGAGGAGTGTGAGGGCACAACTGAGTAGCGTGATGGCACAATGGATCAGTGTGAGGGCACAATAGAGCAGCCTGAGTGCACAACGGAGCAGTGTGCTGGGAAAATGGAGCATCGTGAAGACACAATGGAGCAGACTGAGGGCACAATGGAGCAGTGTGATGCCACAATGGAGCAGTGTGATGCCACAATGGAGCAATGTGATGGCACAATGGAGCAGTGTGATGACACAATGGGGCACTGTGAGGGCACAATGGAGCAGTGTGTGGGCACAGTGGAGCAGTGCGATGACACAATGGAGCAGTGTGAGGGGAAAATGCAACAGTGTGAGGACACAATTGAGCAGTGTGAGGGCGCAATGGACAGTGTGAGGGCACAAATGTGCAATGTGATGGCAGAATGAAGCAGTGGGAGGGCACAATCCAGCAATGTGAGGGCAAAATGGAGCAGCATGAGGGCAGAATGGAGCAGAGTGATGACACATTGTAAGAGCATGATGACACAATGGAGCAGTGTGTTGACACAGTGGAGATGTGTGAGAGCAAAATGGAGCAGTGTGAGGGCACTGTGGAGCAGTGTGAGGGCACAATGGAGTACCGAGAGGGCAAAATGTAGCAGTGTGAGCACACAATGGCGCAGTATGAGGGCACAATGGATCATGGCGAGGGCACAATGGATCACGGCGTGGGCACAATGGAGCAGTGTGAGGGCCTAATGGAGCAGCGTGATGGCACAATGGAGCAGTGTGAGGGCACTATGGAGCACTGTGAGGGCACTATGGAACACGGTGAAGACACATTTGAGCAGCATGATGGCACAATGGAGCAGCATGTGGACACAATGTAGCAGTGAGATGGCTCAGTGGAGTAGCGTGAGTGCACAAAAGAGCAGCGTGAAGACACAATGGAGGAGCGTGAGGGCACAATGGAGCAGTGTGATGGAACAATGGAGGAGCGTGAGGACACAATGGAGCAGCGTGAGGGCACAATGGAGAAGTGAGATGACACAATGGAGGACTGTGAGGGCAAAATGCAACATTGAGAGCACAATGGAACAGTGTGATTGCAAAATGGAGCAGTGTGATGACACAAACCAGCAGTGGGATGACAACGTTGAGCAGCATGAGGGCACAAGAGAGCAATGTGATGGCAAAATGGAGCAGTGTGAAGGGAGAATGGAGCACTGTGATGGTACAATTGAGCAGTGTGAGGGCATAATGGAGCAGCGTGATGGCACAATGGAGCAGGGTGATGGCAGAATGGAGCTGTGTGAGGGCACAATGGATCACTGTGATGGCACAATGGAGCAGTGTGTGGAAAAAATGGAGCTGTGTGAGGACACAATGGAACAGTGTGATGGCACAATGAGCAATGTGAGGGCCCAATGGAGCAGTGAGATTTCACAATGGAGCAGTGTGATGGCACAATGGAGCACTGTGAGCGCACAATTGAGCAGGAGGAGGGCACAACAGAGCAGTGGGATGCAATATTGGATCATTGTGATGACACAACAGAGCAAAGTGAGGGCACAATGGGGCAGTGTGATGGCAAAATTGAGCAATTTGATGGCACAATGGAGCCACATGAGGGCACAATGGAGCTGTGTGAGGGCACAATGGAGCAGAGTGATGAAACTATGCAGCAGTGTGAGGGTACAATGAAGCATTATGATGCGACAATGGAGAAGTGTGAGAACACAATGGAGCAGTGTGATGAAACAATGGGGCAATGCGAGTTAACAATGGAGCAGTTTGATGACACAATGGAGCAGTGAGAGCACAATGGAGCAGTGTGTTGGCACAATGGAGCAGTGTGAGGGCACAGTGGAGCAGCGTGAGGGCACAATGGAGCAGTGTGCTGGGACAGTGGAGCTGCGTGAGCACACAGTGGAGGAATGTGAGGGCACAATTCAGTAGCGTTATGGCACAATGGATCAGTGTGATGACACAGTGGAGTAGTGTGCAGACAAAATGGAGCAGTGTGAGGGCACAATTGAACAGGGTGAGGCCACAATGGAGCAGCATGGTGACACAATGGAGCAGCGTCATGACACAATGGCGCAACGTGATGACACAGTGAAGCAGCATGAGGACACAAAGGATGAGTGTGAGGGCACAAAGGAGGAGTGTGAGTGCACAATGGAGCACTGTGATGGCACAATGGAGAAGCGTGAGGACAGTGGAGAAGAATGACAGCACAATGGAGCAGTTTGATGACACAATGGAGCACTCTGAGGGCAAAATGGAGCAGTGTGAGAGCACAATGGGACAGTGTGATGGCACAAATCAGCAGTGTTATGGCACAGTGGAGCAGCGTGAGGGCACAACAGAGCAAAGTGATGGCAAAATGGAGCAGTGTGATGGCAAAATGGAGCATTGTGAAGGCACAATGTAGCAGAGTGAGGGCACAATGCAGCAGTGTGATGACACAATGGAGGACAGTGAGGGCACAATTGAGCAGTCTGAGGGCACAATGGAGCAGCATGACGACACAATGGAGCAGAGTGATTACACAATAGAGCAGAATAAGGCCGCAATGGAGCAGTGTGAGGGCAGAATGGAACAGTGTGAGGAAATAATTGGGCACTGTGAGGCCACAATGGGGCAGTGTGATGACACAATGGAGAAGTGAGGGCACAATGGAGCAGTGTGAAATCACAATTGAGCAGTGTGATAATACAATGGATCAGTGTGAGGGCACAATGGAGCAGTGTGAGGGCACAATGGAGCCATGTAATGGCACAATGGAGCAGAATGATGACACCATGGAATACTGTGAGGTCACAATTGAGCAGTGTGAGGGTAAAATGGAGCATGATGAGGACACAATGGAGCAGTGTGATGACACAATTGAGCAGAGTGAGAACACAATAGAGCAGAATAAGGCCGCAATGGAGCAGTGTGAGAGCACAATGGAGCAGTGTGAGGGCACAATGGCGGAGGGTGATGCCACAATGGAGCAGTTTGAGGGCAAAGTGGACAACTGTGAGGGCACAGATGAGCAGTGTGATGGCAGAATGAAGCTGTGGGAGGGCACAATCCAGCAGTGTGAGGGCAAAATGCAGCAGTACGAGGGCAGAATAGAGCAGAGTGATGAAAAATATAACAGTGTGATGACACAATGGATCAGTGAGTTGACAAAATGGAGCAGTGTGATGGCACAATGGAGCAGTGTGAGGGCAGAGTGGAGCTGCGTGAAGGCACAATGGAGTACGGAGAGGGCACAATGGAGTAGTGTGAGGCACAATGGCTCAGTGTGAGGGCACAATGGAGAACTGTGATGGCAAAATGGAGCAGTGTGATGACACAATGGAGCAGGGTGATGGCACAATGGAGCAGAGTGAGGGCACAATGGAGCACAGGAAGGGCACAATGGAGCAGCATGATGACACANGTGAGGGCATAATGGAGCAAAGTGAGGGCAGATTTGAGCAGTGTCAGTGCACAATGGAGCAGTGTAATAGCACAATGGACAATGGAGCAGTGTGAGGGCACAATGGAGCTGTGTGATGACACAAGGCAGAGGTGTGAGGGCACAATGGAGTAGAGTGATGACACATTGGAGCAGTGGGATGACATAATGGAGCAGTGTGTTGGGACAATGGAGCAGCGTGAGTACACAATGTAGCAGTGTGAGAGCACAGTGTGGCAGCGTGAGAGGAAAATGTAGCATTGTACTAGGACAGTGGAGCTGCGTGAGCACACAGTGGAGGAATGTGAGGGCACAATTCAGTAGCGTTATGGAACAATGGATCAGTGTGATGACACAGTGGAGTAGTGTGCGGACAAAATGGAGCAGTGTGTGGGCCCAATGGAGCAATGAGATGGCAAAATGGAGCAGTGTGATGACACAAAGCAGCAGTGTGATGACACAAAGCAGCAGTGTGATGACACAGAGGAGCAGCATGAGGGCACAGTAGAGCAATACAATGGCATAATGGAGCAGTGTGAGGGCACAATGGAGCAGCGTGAGGGCACAACGGTCCACTGTGGGCACAATGGAGCATTGTGATGCCACAATGGAGTAGTGTGATTATACAATGGAGCAGTGTGATCACACAATGGAGCAGTGTGAGGGTACAATGTTACAGGGTGAGGCCACAATGGAGTAGCATGGTGACATAAGGGAGCAGCGTCATGACAAAATGACGCAGCGTGATGACACAGTGAAGCAGCGTGAGGACACAATGGAGCAGTGAGATGGCACAATGTAGAAGCATGTGGGCACAATAGAGCAGCGTGAAGACACAAGGAGGAGTGTGAGGGCACAAAGGAGGATTGTGAGGGCAAAATGGAGCAATGTGAGGGCAAAATAGAGCAGAGTGATGGCACAATGGAGCAGAGTGAGGGCACAATGGAGATATGTGATGGCACAATGGAGCAGTGTGATGACACAATGGAGCACAGTAAGGGCACAATGGAGCAGCATGATGACACAATTGAGCAGAGTGATGACACAATAGAGCAGAATAAGACTGCAATGGAGCAGCGTGAAGGCACAAAGGTGCACTGTGGGCACAATGGAGCATTGTGATGCCACAATGGAGTAGTGTGAGGGTACATTGGAGCAGTGTGATGACACAATGGAGCACTGTGAGGGCAAAATGCAGCAGGGTGAGTGCACAATGGAGCAGAGTGGTGACACAATGGTGCAGCGTGATGACACAATGGAGAAGTGTGAGGACACAATGGAGCAGCGAGATGGCACAATGTCGGAGCGTGTGGGCAAAATAGAGCAGCGTGAAGACACAATGGAAGAGCATGAGGGCACAATGGAACAGTGTGAGGGCACAATGGAAGAGTGTGACGCCAAAATGGAGCAGTGTGATGCCACAATGGAGAAGCATGTGGACACAATGGAGCAGAGTGAGGGCAAAAATGGAGCAGTGTGATGACAAAATGGAGCACTGAGAGGGCAAAATGGAGCAGTGTGAGAGCACAATGGAGCCGTGTGATGGCACGATGGAGTAGTTTGATGACACAAATCAGCAATTTGATGACACAGTGTTGCAGCATGAGGGCAGAATAGAGCAATGTGATGGCAAAATGGAGCAGTGTGAGGGCAAAATGGAGCAGTGTGAGGGCAAAATGGAGCAGTGTGAGGACACAATGGAGCATACTGTGGGCACAATGGAGCAGTGTGAGGGCAAAATGGAACTGTGTGAGGGTACAATGGAGCAGTGTGATGACACAATGCAGCAGTGTGAGGGTACAATAGAGCATTCTGATGGGACAATGGAGCAGTGTGAGAACACAATGGAGCAGTGTGATGACACAATGGGTCACTGTGAGGACAAAATGGACCAGTCTGAGGGCACAATGGAGCAGTGTGATTACACAATGGAGCAGTGAGGGCACAATGGAGCAGTGTGAGGACACAATGGAGCAGTGTGATAACACGATGGAGCATGTGTTGGCACATTGGAGTAGTGTGTTGCCACAATGGAGAAGTGTGAGGGTACATTGGGCAGTGTGATGACACAATGGAGGCAGTGTGAGGGCAACAATGGACAGGGTGAGGACACAATGGAGACAGTGTGGTGTCACAATGGAGCAGTGAGATGACAAAATGGAGCAGCGTAATGACAAAATGGAGCAGCATGAGGACACAAGGAGCAGTGTGATGGCCATGTGTAGCAGCGTGTGGGAACATGTGAGCACGAGCGTGGAGACACAATAGAGCAGTGTGATGCAACAATGGAGCACTGTGAGGGCAAAATGGAGCAGTGTGAGACACAATGGACAGTGTGTGATGGCACAACAGAGCATGTGATGACACAAATCACGTGTTATGACACAGTGGAGAAGCATGACGGCGAAGAATAAAGCAACTGTGATGGCAAAATGGAGCATTGTGAGTGGGGCAAAATGGAGCAGTGTGAAGGCACAATGGAGCAGAGTGAGGGCACAATAGAGCTGTGTGATGGCACAATTGATCAGTTGGATGACACAATGGAGCAGTGTGTGAGGGCAAAAAATGGACTGTGTGGGGTTACAATGGAGCAGTTGATGTGATGGCACAATGAACGCATGTAAGGAAAATGGACATTGTGAGAATGGAGACTGTGAGACAAAATTGAGCAGGGAGGCACAAGGGTCAAAGTGAGGGCACAATTGACCAGTCTGAGGGCACAATGGAACGTTGATGGACACAATGGAGCAGTGAAGTACAATGGAAGTCAGTGTGAGGACAAAATTGGAGCAGTGTGATTAAAACAATGTGAGCAGAATTGAGTGCCAAATGGAGCACTTGATGTTACAATCGAGCAGTGTGTGAAAAATGGAGCAGCATGATAGCAAGGTGCAAAATTGAGCATGTGATGCACAATGAAGCAGTTTGTGACACAATGGGCATAGTGAGGGCACAATTGAGCAGTGACAGAGCACAATGGAGAGAACAAGGGCACATGGAGCAGTGTGATAGCACAATGGAGAGTAGTGTGATGGCACAATTGGAGCCAGTGTGATGACACAATGCAGCCGGTGAGGGAACAATGGAAGTAGTGTTATTGACAATTGAGCAGTGTGACGAAGAAATGGAGCAGTGTTTATGACACAATGGAGCATGTTGGGAACAAGAGCTGTGTGATGCCACAATGGAGCAGTGTGAATGGGCATAATGGAGCAGAGTCGATGAGAACAATGGAGCACTTGATGTGCACAATGTGAGTCAGTAGTTGGAGGCAACAATGGAGAAAGCAGTGTGAAGGCACCAATGGAGCAGTGTGATGGGGACATGGAGCAGCGTGCACAAACAATGGGCGCTAGTATTAGGACACAATGGAGCAGCATGAGGAGCAAATGGAAAACACTGTGGGGACAATGGCACAGACTTTGTGATGCCACAATGGAGTAGTGTGAGGGTACATTGGAGCAGTTGTGATGACACAATGGAGCACTGTGAGGGCAAATGGAGCAGTGTGATGACATAGCGGAGCATTGTGATGGCGTAATGGAGCATTGTGATGAAGCGGTGGAGCAGCATGATGACACAATGGCGCAGCGTGATGACACAATGGGAGCAGCGTGAGGAAACAAAGGAGCATTGAGATGGGAAATGTAGCAGCGTGTGGGCACAGTAGAGCAGCGTGAAGACACAATGGAGGAGCGTGAGGACAACAATGGAGCACTGTGAGGGCAAATGGAGCAGTGGGAGAGCACATGGAGCAGTGTGATGCACAATGGAGCAGTGTGATGACACAAATCAAGGCAGTGTGATGACAGTTGAGCAGCATAAGGACAGAATAGAGCGATTGGATGGCAAAATTGGAGCAGTGGGAGGGCAAAATGGAGCAGTGTGAAGTAACAATGGAGCAGAGTCAGGGTGCATGGAGCACGTTGATGGCACAATGGAGCAGTTTGATGCACAATGGAGCAGTGTAGGGCAAAATGGAGCTGTGTGAGGGTACAATGGAGCAGTGTGATGGTAAAATGGAGCATTGTGATGGAAATGAGCAGTGTGAGGAGATGATAGAGCAGTGTGACAGCAAAATTGAGAACAAAGGGACATAGTGAGCAGAGTGAGACAAAATGCAGAGTGAATACACAATGGAGCACTGTGAGGACAAAATGGGAGCATTTGATAGCAAAATGGAGCAGTGTGATTACCAAAGCAGGCAGTGTAATTGACACGTGGAGCACCGTGAGGGCAGAATAGAGCAATGTGAGGCAAAACGGAGCAGTGTGAGGCAAAATGGAGCGGGTGAAGGCACAAATGGAGGCAGAGTGAGGGGACAATGGAGCACGGTGAGGGCAAAATGGAACAGGGTGAGGACAAAATGGAGTAGTGGTGAGGGGACAGTGGAAAGCTGTGAGGGCACAAATGTGCAGTGTGATGGAGAATAAGGAATGAGAGGGCAAAAATCCAGCAGTATGAGGGCAAAGTGGATCAGCATGAGGGCAGAATGGAGGCAGAGTGATGAAAAAATGTAACAGAGTGTGATACAACAATGGAGCAGTGTGAGGGCACAATGGAGAGTGTGATTACAGAATTGAACAGTGTGATGAAACAACAGAGCAACGTGATGGCACAGTGGAACAGCGTGAGGGCACAAGGGAGTAGTGTGAGGACACAATGGCGCAGTGTGGGGCACAATGGAGCACTGTGAAGGGCATAGATGGAGCAGGGTGATGGCACAATGGAGAGAGGGATGGCACAATGGAGCAGTGTGAAAAACAATGGACCAGGGTGATGAAACAATCGAGCAGAGTGATGAAACAATAAAGCAGTGTGATGGCACAAATGAGCAGCGTGAGGGCATAAAAAAAAACAATAGAGCAGTGTGCTGGGACAATGAAGCAGCATGAGCACACAATGGAGGAGTGTGCAGGCACAATTGAGTAGCATGATGGCACAATTAGGGGGGTGTTGAGAGTGG
The DNA here is from genome assembly GCA_009823505.1 of Rhizomys pruinosus. Lineage (NCBI taxonomy): Eukaryota > Metazoa > Chordata > Mammalia > Rodentia > Spalacidae > Rhizomys > Rhizomys pruinosus. Next base: position 3,479,661 of record VZQC01010445.1, read on the forward strand.
AGGATCTGAACGTAGGGCGTGTTAGGCAGCTGTGTGCACAACGTCATCGGTATGTGTCGTTAGAACAAACTAAGCATCTGAGGACACCACTTGAAGCAATCTGAGGCACAATGGAGCGTGGGAGGGCACAACGGAGCAGTGTGATGCCACAATGGAGCAGTGTGATGATACAACGGGGCAGTTTGTGAGGTGCACAATGGAGCATGGTGATGGCACAATAGAGCAGTGTGATGACACATGGGGCACTATGAGGGCACAACGGAGAAGTGTTTGGAGGTGATGACACAATGACTGGTGGTGAGTGCCCAATGGAGCAGTGTGAGGACAAAATGAGCAGTGGGAGTGGCACAATGGAGCAGTATAATGAAACACTGGAGTAATGTGCAGACAAAATGGAGCAGTGTGGAGGGCACAATGGAGAGTGTGATGGCACAATGGAGCATGTGCGATGACACAGTGGAGCAGAGTAATGACACAATACAGGAGCAAGAATAAGGTCTGCAAGGGAGCATTTGAGGGCACAAGGGAGCAGTGTGATGAAAAAAATGGTGGGCACTATGAGAGCACAAGGGGGCAGTGTGGTGGCACAATTGATCAGTGTGAGATCAATGGAGCGTGAGGCACAGTGGAGCAGTGTGCGATCACAATGGAGCAATGTTATTAGAATGGATCAGTGTGAGGGCACATTAGAGCAGTGTGTTGACACAATGTAGCAGTGAAGGTACAGTTTAGTATTGTGGTGACACAATGGAGTAGAGTGAGGGCAGACAATGGTGCCATGTGATGGCACAATGGAGCGTGTGATGACACAACGGAGGACTGTGAGGGGCCCAATTGAGCAGTGTGAGGGGCAACACTGGAGCAAGATTAGGGCACAATAGAGCTGAGGATGACACTATGGAGCAGAGTGGGACACAATAAAGCAGAATAATGCCACAATGGAACAGTGTGAGGGCACAATGGAAAAAAGTGACGTCAAAATTGACCAAAATGAGAGCACAATTGACCATTATAGGGGACAATAGACCAATGTAATAGCAAAATAGAACATTGTAATGACACAATAGAACACTGTGAAAGCACAATTGAGCAGTGTGAGGGCAACATGGGGCAGTGTGAGGGCACAATGGACCAAGTGTTTATGGAACAATAGAGCAGTGTGGAATGACACAATGGGCACTGTGAGGGCACAATGGGAGAAGTGTGAGGACAAAATGGAGGGCAGTGTGAGGCCACAATTGAGCAGTGTGAGGGCTCAAGGGAGCATTTTTACACAATATAGTAACTGTGCAGACACAATGGAGCAAGTGTGAGGGCACAATGGAGCGCAGTGATGACACAATTGGAGCAGAGTGTTGACACTAGAGAGCAGAATAAGGCCACCATGGAGCAGTGTGGAGGGCACAATGGAGCAATGTGAGGAAAAAATTGGGCACTGTAGGGCACAATGGGGCAGTGTGAGGGCACAATTGAGCAGTGTGATGACGCAATGAGCAGAGTGAGGGCACAATGGGAGATTTAGTGAGGCCCCAATGGAGCAGTGTGATGACAGCATGGAGGGATTGTGATGCAACAATTGAGCAGTGTGAAAGTACAATGGTGCATGGTGAGGGGCACAATGTAACAGCATGATGACACAAGGGAGCAAGTGAGGACAAAATAGAGCAGAAAAAGCCGCAATGGAACAGTGTGAGGGCACACGGAGCAGGTGAGGGCACAATGGAGCAGTGGGATGACACAATGAACAATGTGATGACACTGATCAGCAGTGTGATGACACAAGGAGCACTGTGAGGGCACAATTGGAGCTGGTGGATGCACAATGAAGCAGTGTGAGTGAACAAATTGGGGGAGTACTGTGAGGGTAAAATTGAAAAGATATTAGGACGCAATGGAACGTGGGAGGGCACAGGGGAAAACTTTGAGGCACACAAATGTGCAGTGTGATGGCAGGAATGAAGAAGTGGGAGGGCACAAATCCGCAGTGTGAGGGCAAAATGGAGCAGCATGAGGGCAGAATGAGGCAGAGTAATGACAAAATGTAACAGTGTGAAGGCACAATGAAACATTGTGAAGGCAAAATAAACCATTGTGACGGAACAATGGAGCATTGTGAGGCAAAATGGAGCAGTGTGAGGGCACAGGGAGCAGTGTGATGGCACAATTGAGTATTGTGAGAGCACAATGGAGCACCGAGATGACACAATGCAGCTGTGTTAGGGCAAAAATTGGCCGTGGTGAGGGCAAAATGGAGCAGTGTTTTGGCACAATGGAGGAGTGTGGATAAAATGGAGCTTTGTGAGTTAACAATGGAGCAATGAGATGTCATAATGGAGTAGTGTGTTGACAGAATGGAGTAGTGTGTGGACAAAACGGAGCAGTATGAGGGCAAAAATGGATCAGTGTGATTGCACAATGGATCGTTGTGATGGCAAAAGGCAGCAGTGTGATGACACAGTGAAGCAGGGTGAGGGCACAGTAGAGCAATTGATGGCAAAATGAGCAGTGTGTTAGGGCACAATGGAGCAGTGTGAGGGAAAAAAGGTGCACTGCGGGCACAATGGAGCATCATGATGCCACACTGATGGAGTAGTGTGAGGGTACATTGGAGCAGTGTGATGACACAAAGCAGCAGTGTAAGGACACAGTGGAGCAAGGTGAGGGCATAGTAAAAGCAAAGTAGGATTGCAAAATGGAGCAGTGTGAGGGCACAGTTGGAGCAGCGTGAGGGCACAAAGTGCACTGTGGGCCACAATGGAGCAGTGTGATTTCAAAATTGAGCAGTGTGATATTACAATGGAACAGTGTTATGATGCTATGGAGCAGTGTGGTGGCACGTTGGAGCTGTGTGAGGGCACGATGGAGAAGGGTGAGGTCACAATGGAGCAGCGTGGTGACACAACGGAGAAGTGAGATGACAAAATGGCGCAGCGTGATGACACAATGGGAGCACATGAGGACACAAAGGAGCAGTGAGATGGCACAGCGTAGCAACGTGTTGGCACAATACAGCAGCGTGAAGACAATGGAGGAGCGTGAGGGACACAATGGAGCACTATGAAGGCAAAATGGAAGCAGTGTGAGAGGCCAATGGGGCAGTGTGAGGGCACAAGGAGCAGTGTGAGGACACAAATCAGCAGTGCGATGACACAGTGGGAGCAGCATGAGGGCAGAATAAGCGATGTGATGGCAAAATGGAGCACTGTGAGGGCAAAATGGAGCAGTGTGAAATGACATACAGGGAGGCAGTGAGGGCACAATTGGCAAGTGTGAGGACACAATGGAGGCAATGTGAGGGCACAATGGAGCATCACAGAGATCACAATGGAGCAGTGTGGAGTTGCACAATGGAGCAGTGTGAATGCCACAATGGAACAGTGTGATATCAAAATAAAAGGGGCAGTGTGAGGGCAAATGGACCAGTTTTAGGAACAATAGAGCAGTGGGATGACACAATGGGCCACGTGAGGGCACAATGAGAAGTGTGAGGACAAAATGGAGCAGTGTGAGGGCACAATTGAGCAGTGTGAGGGCTCAATGAGCGTGTGATTACACAATATAGACTGTTGCAGACAAATGGAGCAGTGTTGAGGGGCAGCAATGGAGCAGTGTTGAGGGCACAATGGAGTACAGTGAGGGCACAATGGACACCGTGAGGCACAATGGAGCAGCATGATGACACAATTGAGGAATATGATGACACAATTGAGCAGATAAAGGCCGCATGGAGCAGGGTGAGGAGGGCACAATGGAGCAGTGTGAGGAACAAATTGGAGGCATGTGAGGGCACAATGGAGCAGTGGGAGGGCACGATGGAGAAGGGTGAGGTCCAAGTGGAGCAGCCGTGGTGAACAACAGAAGCAGTGAGATGACAAGGTGGAGCATGCGGATGACACAATGGAGCAGCATGAGGACACAAAGGAGGCAGTGAGATGGCACAGCGTAGCAACATGTGGGCACAATACAGCAGCGTGAAGACACAATGGAGGAGGCGTGAGGACACAATGAGCAGTATGAGGGCAAATGGAGCAGTGTGAGAGCACAATGGAGGCGTGTGATTGGCACAAGGAAGCAGTGTGATAACACAAATCAGCAGTGTTATGACACATGGAGGAAGCATGAGGGCAGAATAGAGCGATGTGATGGCAAATGGGAGCACTGTGAGGGCAAAATGGAGCGTGGTGAAGGCAAAAACGAGCAGAGTGAGGGCATAGTTGAGCTGTGTGATGGCACAATGGAACAGTTGGATGCACAATGGAGCAGTGTGAGGAGGGCAAACTGGAGCTGTGTGAGGGTACAATGGAGCAGTGTGATGACACAATGCAGCAGCGTGAGGGTAAAATGAGCATTGTGATGGGACAATGGACCGGTGTGAAAGAACAAAATGGAACAGTGTGATGGCACAGCGGGTCACTGTTAGGGCACAATTTACCAATCTGAGGCAAAATGGAAGCAGTGTGATGACACAATAGGAGCAGTGAGGGCACAATGGAGCATGGAGGATACAATGAGGCAGTGGGAGTGCACAATGGAGGAGCACTGTGATGGCAAAATTGAGCAGTGGGATGACACAATTTACCATTGTGAAAGCACAATGAGCCATGCGATGGCACAAGGGACAGGTTGATGACACAATGGATCATAGTGAGGGAACAATTGAGCAGTGAACAGAGCACAATGGGGCAAGTGAGGGCACAAGGAGGCAGTGTGATGACAATGGAATAGTGTGAAGGCACAATGGAGGAGTGTGATGACACAATGCAGCAGGGTGAGGCACAATGGAGTAGTGGTGAGGACACAATGGAGCAGGTGAGGACACAATGGAGCAGCCTGGTGTGCACAAACAGAGCATGTTCTGGGACAATGGAGGCATCGTGAGGACACAATGGAGCAGATGAGGGCACAAATGGGCAGTGTGGATGCCACAATTGAGCAATGTGATGATACAACGGGACAGGGTGAGAGCACAAAGGAGCAGAGTGTGATGGAACAAATGGAGCAGTGTGATGAACACAATTGGACAACTGGGAGGGCAAAATGGAGGGCAGTGTGGGACACATGGACCAAGTGTGGAGGGCACATGGAGGCAGTGGGAGGAAAAATGGAGCAGTGTGAGTGCCAATGGAGCAGTGTGATGACACAATGGAGTAAAGTGCAGGACAAAATGGAGCAAGTGCGAGGGCACAATGAACAGTATGATGGCACAATGGAGCATTGTGTAATGACACAATGGAGTATTGTTATGATGGCACGATGGAACAAGGTGAGGACACAATGGAAGAGCGTAGGACAGACAATGGAGCAGTGTGAGGACACAATGGAGAAGCGAGATGGCACAATGGACACGTGTGGGACCAAAGGTACAGCGGAAGACACAAAGAGGAACTCGAGTTTCACAAGGGAGGCAGTGTAAGGCAAAAGGAGTATAGTGAAGGCACAGTGGAGAAGCGTGAGACATATTGGAGGCAGAGTCAGGGCAAATGGAGCAGTGTGATGACACAGTGGAGCAGCGTGAGGTACAATAGAGCGATGTGATGGCAAAAAGGAGGCGTGTTTAGGCAAAGGGAGCAGTTTTTGAGGCAACAATAAGAGGCAGAGTGAGGGTTACAATGAAGCTTGTGATGGCAGCAATGGAGCAGTGTGATGGCCCAATGGATCATGGTGAGGGGCACAATGGAGCAGAGTGAATGACACAATGGAGAGTGTGGGGCACAATTGAGCAGTGTGATGGTACAATTGATCATTTTGAGGGCATAATCGACCATTATGAGGGCAATGTGAGGGCACAATGGAGCAGTGTGAGGAAATAATGGAGCAGTGTGTTTTCACAAGATTGTAGTGTCATGACAAAATGGGCAGTGGGAGGGCACAATTGAGGCAGTGTGATGACACAATTGAGCAGTGAGGGCACAAGGGAGCAGTGTGCGATCACAATGGAGCGCAGAAGCACAATTATAAGGTAAAAAAAGAACATCGACACAATGTGACAAAGTCGAGACTACTCTCGATAAGGCAGCAAGGGAGCAGAGGGAGGGCACAATGGTGCCATGTGAATGGCACAATGAAGCAGTGTGATGACACCATGGAGGACTGTGAGGGCACAATTGAGCAGGGAGAGGGCACACTGGAGCAATGAGAGGAAGCACAATAGAGCACATGATGACAACAATGGAGCAGAGAGTGCGGGACACAATAGAGCAGAATATGCCCGCAATGGAAAGCAGTGGGGAGGGCACAATGGAGCAGTGTGAGGGGACAATGGAGGCAGTTTTTGATGACACAACAAGCAGTGTATGACACTATGGAGCAGTGTGGATGACACAATGGAGCATGTGGTGATGACAAAATGGAGCATTGTGAGGCATAATGGAGCACTGTAAGGGAAAATGGACCGTGTGAGGGTAAAATGGAACAGTGTGAGGGACAATGGAGTTGTGTAATGAAAAAATGGAACACTGTAATGGCAAACTGAAGCAGTGTGATTGCACAAATTAACTGTGTGATGACAAGATTTAGCAGTGTGAGGGCACAGTGCAGCAGTGTGAGGGCAAAAGGGAGCAGCATGAGGGGTGAATGTAGCAGAAGGTGATGACACAATATAAGAGCGTGATGACAGCAATGGAGCAGTGTTTTGACACATGGAGCAGCGGGAGGACACAATGTATAGAGGTGAGGACACAATGGAGCAGTGTGGAGGCACAATGGAGCAGTGTGATGGCACAATGAGGCAGTGTATGACACAATTGAGCAGTATGAAAGCACAATGGAGGCCATGTGATGGCACAATGAGGCAGCTTGATGACACAATGGAGCATAGTGAGGGCACAATTGAGCAGTTACGAGACAATGGACAGAGTGAGGTCACAATGGGAGCAGTGTTATGACACAGTGAAGTAGTGTGAGGGCACAATGGAGCATGTGGATGACACAATGCAGCAGTGTGACAACAGGAATGGAGCATGGCGATGACACAATGGAGCATGGTGATGGCATAATGGAGCATTGTGATCACAGAATTGAGCATTTTGATGACAAAAAGGAGCATTGTAAGTGCATAATAGAGCAGTTTGATGACATCATGGAGCAGTATGAGGGCACAATGGAGCAGCGTGAGCAGGCAATGGCGGCACTGTGGACACAAGGGAGCCTTGTTATGCCACAATGGAATAGTGTGAGGGTACATTGGAGTAGTGTGATAACACATGGAGCACTTGAGGGGCAAAACGCAAGCAGAGTGAGAGCACAAGGGATCAGTGTGGAGACACAATGGAGCACTGTGAAAAAAATGGAGAAGTGTGATCGAACAATGGAGCAGAGTGATGACACATGGAGCAGCGTGAGGACACAATGGAGCAGCGAGATTGCAAAATGAAGCAGCATGTGGGCACAATAGGGGCATGTGAAGACACAATGGAGGAGTGTGAGGGCACAATGGAGCAGTGAGGCACAATGGAGCAGTGTGACGGCAAAATTGAGAAAGGGTAAGTCACAGTGGGAGGCAGAGTGAGGGCAAAATGGAAGAAGTGAGATGACACAATGGGGCACTGTGAGTGCAAAATGGAGCAGTGGAGGGCAAAAATGGAGCATTGTGAAGGCACAATGGAGCAGAGGGGAGGGGACAATGGAGCACTGTGAGGGGAAGATGGAACAAGTGGGAGGACAAAATGGAGCAGTGGGAGGGGACATGGAAAGCAGTGAGGGCCCAAATGTGCAGTGTGATGGCAGAATGAAGCATGGGAGGGCAAAAATCCAGAAGTATGAGGGCAAAATGAATCAGCATGAGGGCAGATGGAGCAGAGTGAATGACAAAATGTAACAGTGTGAGACACAATGGAGCAGTGTGTTGAAACAATGGAGAGTGTGAGGGCACAATGGAGCAGTGGTGATGGCACAATGGAGCAGTGTAATGACACAATGGAGCAGTATGAGGGCAGCGATGGAGCAGGGTGAGGACACAATGTAGAGCGTAGTGACACAAGGGAGCAGTGTAGGACACAAGGAGAAGTGAGATGGCACAAATGGAGCAGCGTGTGGACCAATGGAAGAAAAAAGAAGCAGCGTGAAGACACAAATAGAGGAAATCGAGGGACAATGGAGCAGTGTGAAGGCACAAAGGAGCAATTGAAGGCACAATGGAGAAGCGTGAGGAACATTGGAGCAGAGTGAGGGCAAATGGAGCAGTGTTAGGGCAGAGTGGAGCAGTGTTTTGACACAGTGGAGCAGCGTGTATTCACAGAAGTGCAACGTGATGGCAAAATGGAGCAGTGTTAGGAAAATGGAGCAGTTGAAGGCACAATGGAAGAGAGTGAGGGCACAATGGAGCAGTGTGACAGAAAAATGGAGAGCATCAGGATAAATGCAGCAGTATGAGGAACAATGGAGAAGTGTGATGACACAATGGAGCACTGTGAGGGCAAAATGCAGCAGTGTGAGAGCACAATTGAAAAGTGTGATCACAAATGGAGGCAATGGTGATGACACAAATCAGCAGTGTGAGGACACAGTGGAGGCAGCATGAGGGCACAATAGAGCAATGCGATGGAAAATGGAACAGTGTGGGGCACAATGGACCACTGTGATGGCATCAATTGGCAGTGTGAGGGCACAATGGAGAAGTGTGTGGACAATGGAGCATGTGAGGGCAGAATGGAGCATTTTGGTGGTAAAATGGATCACCGGGATGGCACAATGGAGGCATTGTGAGGAAAGAAATAAGCAGTGTGAGGAGGACAGAAATGGAGCAGTGTGTTGGCACAATGACCAATGTGATGGCACAATTGAGCAGTTTGGGGGCACATGGAGCAAAGTAGGGCACAATGGAGCGGTATGTGGGTACACATGGAGCATTGTGATGGGACAATGGAGAAGTGTGAAGACATGAGAGGTGGGATGACAAATGGAGCAGTGTGAGTCAACAATGGAGCAGTGTGATGAGACAATGGAGCAGTGAGGGCAACATGGAGCAGGGGGAGTACACAATGAGGCAGTGTGATAACACAATGGGGCACTGTGAGGACAACAATGGAGCAGTGTGAGGGCACAAGGAGCAGTGTGATGACACATGACTTGAGGGCACAATGAGGCAGGGTGAGGACAGAAATGGAGCAGTGTGAGGGCACAATGGAGGCAGTGTGAGGGCAATGGAGCCAGTGTGATGGCACAATTGAGCAGTGTGATGACACAATGGAGTACTGTGAAGACAAAATTGGAGCAAGTGTGAGGGCACAATGGAGAGTGTGGTGGGACAATGGAGCAGCGGGAGCACACAGTGGAGGAGTGTGAGGGCACAATTGAGTAGCGTGATGGCACAATGGATCATGTAAAGGCACAAGGCAGTGCCTGAGTGCACAATGGAGCAGTGTGGCTGGACAATGGAGCATCGTGATGACACAATGGAGGCAGAGTGAGGGCAAAATGGAGCAGAGATGAAAGGCACAAATTAGAAGGAACGTTGTGAGGGCAACAAAGTACTATGTGATGCCACATGGAGCAGTGTGATTACAATTGGGCAGTGTGAGGGCCAATGGAGCAATGTGATGGCACAATGGGCATACCGTGTGATGACAAATGGGGCACTGTGAAGAACAATTGATCTGTGTGGTAACACAATGGACAAGTGAGGGCACAATGGAGCAGTGAGAAAGGAAAGAAAAAGAAGCAAAATGTAACATTGTGAGGGCACAATGGAGCAGCTTTTGGGCAAAATGGAGCTGTGTATTGGCACATTGTAGCTGTGTGATGGCACATTGTAGCAGTATGATGACACAAATCAGCAGTGGGACGACACAAGGGAGCAGAATGAGGACACAAGGGAGCAGTGTTAAGACACAACGGATAGTGGTGATGACACATCGAACAGTGTGATGACACGATGAAGCAAGTGTGATGACACTATGGGGCAGTGTGAGGGCAACAATGGAGGTGTGTGAGGCACACAATGAAGAACTGTGAGGTACAATGGAGCACTCTGTGGGGTAAAATTCAACGTGTGAGGACACAATGGAGCAGTGTAGGGCACAGGGGACAGCGGTGAGGGCAAAAATGTGCATGTGGTGGCACTATGGAGCAGTGGGATGGCACTATGGGGCTGCATGGGCTCAGTGGAGCAGTGTGCTGGGACAGTGGAGGCAGCGTGAGCACACAATGGGAGGGCACAGTCAGTAGCGTGATGGACATGGAGCAGTGTGAAGGCACAAAGGAGCAGCCTGAGTACACAACAGAGCAGTGTGCTGGGACAATCGTGAGATGACAATGGAGCAGAGTGAGGGAACATGAGCAGTGTGTGGTCACAATGAGCAGTGTGATGGAGGCAATGGAGCAGTGTGATGAAACAATGGGACAAACTGTGAAGGCACAAATGGAGAAGTGTGAGGGCAACAATTGGAGCAGTGTGATGAGAAAATGGACCAGTGAGACGGCACATGGAGCAGTGTGAGGCAAAAGGGCAGTGTGAGGGCACAATGGAGGGCACAATGGAGGGCAACAATGGAGTTGTGATGGCACAATGGAGGAGTGTGATGTCACAATGAAGGACTGTGTGGCAAAATTGGAGCAGGGTGAGGGCAAATGAGCAGGGTGATGTCACAATTGAGGACTGTAATGACACAAAACAGCTGTGTGATGACACAGTGGATCAGCGTGAGGTCACAGTAGAGGAATGTGGATGGCATAATGGAGCAGTGTGAGGGCCAATGGAGCAGCGAGAGGGCACAAATTTGCACTGTGGGCAAATGGAGCAGTGTGAGGGACAATGGAGTAGTGTGAGGGGCAAAATGGAGCAGGGTGATTGCACAATAGAGCAGTGTGATGACACAATGGAGCCTGTGAGGGCAAAATGAGGCAGTGTGGAGCACAATGGAGCAGTTGATGACAAGGAGCAGTGTGATGACACAAATCATCAGTGTGATGACAAAGTAGAGCAGCGTGAAGGAACAATAGAGCAATGTGAATGAAAAATTGGAGCAGTGTGAAGGCGCAATGGAGGCAGAGTGATGTATTGCAAAATGGAGCAGTGTAGTTGCACAATGGAGCAGTGTGATGGCACATGGAGCAGTGTGAGTGCACAATGGAGCAGTGGGATGAAAAAATGGAGGACTGTAAGGGCACAATTGACAGGGTGAGGGGGCCAATGGAGCACGTTGAGGGCCACAAGGGAGCAGGCATGATGGAACAATTGAGCAGAGTGATGACACATAGAGCAGAATAGGCCGCATGGAGGCAGTGTGGAGGGCAACAATGGAGCAGGGTGAGGAAACAATTGATTGGGCACTAGTGTGGGGCACAAGGGCAGTGTGAGGGCACAATTGAGCATGTGAGGGCACATGGACAGTGTGATTACACACTATATGCAGAGTGAGGGCACAATGGAGCCTGTGATGGCAGAAAGCAATTGAGCAGTGTGGATCAAATGGAGCAGTGTGAGGGCAAATGTAACAGTGTGAGAAAGCAATGGAGCATTTTAAGGGACAGTGGACAACTGTGAGGGCACAAAAGGTGCAGTGTGAATGCAGAATGAAGTAGTGTGACGGCATAATCCTGCAGCGTGAGAGCAAAATAGAGGCAGCATGAGGGCAGAATGGAGGCAGAGTGATGACAAAGATTACAGTGTGATGAAGACAGTGGACACATGTTTGACAACAATGGAGCTGTGGAGGGCACAGGGGAGGCAGTGTGAGACACAGGGAGCAGTGTGAGGGCACAATGGAGTATTGTGATGAGAAAATGGAGTATTGTGATGGAACAATTGAGCACTGTGATGTTAAAATGGAGAAGTGTGATGGTATAATGGAGCTGTGTGATGGTGCAAGGGAGCAGTGTGAGGGGCACAATGGAGGAGGGTGATGGCACAATGCAATGGACCAGTCGGGCACAATGAGGCAAGTGTTAGAGGGCACAAGGAGTCAGTGTGATGGCACAATGGGCAGGGTGATGACACAAAGCAGCAGTGTGAGGAAAACAGTGGGAGCAGCGTGAGTGCACAGTAGAGCAATATGATGGAAAAATGGAGCACGTGCTGGGACAAGTGGATCAGTTTGAGTTTGAGCATGCAATGGAGTAATGTGAGGGCACAATTCAGTAGCGTGATGGCAAAATGGAGCAAGTCGGAGGGTACAATGGAGGTGGGGCAGCAGGAGGCACAAGTGCAACTGTGGTCAGCAATGGAGCAGTTTGATGCCACAGTGGAGTAGTGGTGAGGGGACATTGGAGCAGTGTGATGACACAATGGAGGCATGTGAGGGCCAACAATGTGGCAGTGTGATGGCACAATGTAGCATGTGGAATGACAGGAATGGAGTAAGTGTGGGACAAAATGGAGCAGTGTGAGGGCACATGGAGTAGGTTTTGGGCACAATGGAGTGCAGAGGATACAAAGTAGCAGTGGGTGGACACAGTGGAGGGCAGTGGAGCAGCGTGAGGGCACAGTAGAGCATGTGGATGGCAAATGGAGCATGTGAGGGCACAATGGAGGGCGCGTGAGGTACAAATGTGCACTGTGTGGGCACAATGGATCATTGTGATGCCAAAATGGGAATAGTGTGAGGGTACATTGGAGCAGTGTGAGGACACAAGGGAGCAGTTTGAGGGCAAGATGGAGCAGGTGGGGCCAAAATTGAGCAGCATGGTGACACAATATAGTAGCGGGATGAAACAATGGCTCAGCGTGATAACACAATGGCGTAGTGTGAGGACAAAATGGAACAGCGAGATGGCACAATGTAGCAGTGTGTGGGCAGAATGGAGCAGAGTGGTGACAGAAAGGACCAGTGTGTTATAGCAATGGAGCAGTGTGATGGTACAATGGACCAGTGTGATGGCACAATGGAGAAGCAGGAGTACACCATGGAGCAGATTGAGGGCACAAAGGAGCAGTGGTATGACACAATGACAACTGTGAGGGCAAAAATGGAGCAGTGTGATGACGACANATTGGCCACAGTGAGGGCACAATTGAGCTGTTCAGTGCACAATGTAACAGTGTGAGGGCACAATGGAGCTGGTTGAGGGCACAATGGGCGCCGTGTGTGACACAGTGCAGCACTGTGAGGGGCAGAATGGAGTAGTGTGCTGACACATTGGCGGCGTGTGATGACAGAATGGAGCAAGTGATGACAAATGGCGCAGTGTGAGGGCAACAATGGAGCTGTGTTTGGGCACATTGGAGCAGTGTGATTACATAGTCCGACTGGTAGGGCACAATGGAGTAGTGTGATGAAATTGGAGCAGTGTGATGACAGCAAGGATCCGATGAGCACAAAATGGGGCAGTGGGTGGGCACAATGGCGCAGCGTGAGGACACTAGAGCAGTGTGCTGGGGCCAATGGAGCAGTGTGATCACACAGTGGAGGAGTGTGAGGGCCAAATATAGTAGTGTGAGGCCACAATGGCTCCGTTGTGAGGGCACAAATAGAGCAGCGTGAGGGCACACCGGAGAAGTGTGCTGGGGAAAATGGGAGCATGTGAAGGACCACAATGGAGCAGCTGAGGGCACAACTGACCAGTGTGATGCCACAATGGAGCAGGGAGATGCCACAATGGTCAACTGTGATGGCACAATGGAGCAGTGTGATGACACAATGGGGCACGGTGTTAGGGCACAATGGAAGCAGTGTGTGGGCACCTTGGAGCAGTTGCGACGATGACCAATGGAGCAGTGTGCGGGAAAATTGCAACCGTGTGCGGACACAATTGAGCAGTGTGCGGGCGCACTATGGACAGTTGTGAGGGCACAAATGGCCAATGTGGATGGCAATGAAGAAGTGTGGTGGCACAATCCAGCAATGTGAGGGCAAAAAATGGAAGCCGAATGAGGCAGAATGGAGCAGGTGATGACACAATTGTAACGAGCATGATGACAAATGGAGCAGTTTGTTGACACAGTGGAGATGTGTGAGAGCAAAATGGAGAAACGTGAGAGAAAAATGGAGCACAGTGATGAAAAAATGAAGCAGAGTGATGGCAAAATGTAGCAGTGTGAGCGCCACAATGGCGCAGTATGAGGGCACAATGGATCATGGCGAGGGCACAATGGATCACGGCGTGGGCCCAATGGAGCGGTGTGATGGCTCTATGGAGCAGCGTGATGGCACAATGGAAGCATTGTGAGTGCACTATTGACCACTGTGATGGCACTATGGACCACGTGAAACACATTTTTGAGCCGCATGATGGCACAATGGAGCAGCATGTGGACCACAATGAGCCCGTGAGATGGCTCAGTGGAGTAGCGTGAGTGCACAAAAGAGCAGCGTGACGACACCAATGGAGGAGCGTGAGGGCCCAATGGAGCCGGTGATGGAACCATGGCGGGAGCCGTTAGGACACAATGGAGCAGCGTGAGGGACCAATGGAGAAGTGAGATGACTACAATGGCTGACTGTGAGGGCAAAATTGCACATGCGAGCAAATTGGAGCAGTGTGATTGCAAACTGGAGCAGTGTGCTGACACAAACCAGCGTGGGGGATGACAACGTTGCGCACATGAGGGCACCAGCGAGCAGTGTGTGCGCAACATGGAGCAGTGTGAGGGAGATGGGCATGTGATGGACACTTGAGCAGTTGTGAGGGGCATAATGGCGCAGCGTGATGGCACAATGGAGCAGGGTGATGGCGAAATGGAGCTGTTTGAGGGCACAATGGATCACTTTGATGGCACAATGGAGCAGTGTGTGGACAAAATTATCTGTGTTGGCAGGACAACATGGCACGTGTGATGGCCCATGGAGCAGTGTGAGGCCCAATGGAGCAGTGAGATTTCCAATGGAGCCGTGTGATGGCAACCAATGGAGCACTGTGAGGCACAATTGAGCAGGAGGAGGGCACAACAGAGCAGGGGATGCAATATTGGCTCATGTGATGACACAACCAGAGCAAAGGAGGGCACATATTGGGCCAGTGTGATGGCAAAATTGATCAATGTGATGCACAATGAGCCACATGCGGGCACAATGTAGCTGTGTGAGTGGCACAATGGAGCAGAGTGATGCAACTAGCAGCGTGTGATGTACAATGAAGCATTATGATGCGACAATGGAGAAGTGTGAGAACACAATGGAGCAGTGTGATGAAAACAATGGGGCAATGCGCGTAACAATGGAGCGTTTGATTGACACAATGGAGCCGTGAGCGCACAATGGAGCCGTGTGTTGGCACAATGGAGCCGTGTGGGGGCACAGTGGCAGGTGGAGGGCACAATGGAGCAGTGTGTGGGACAGTGAGCTGCGTGAGCACACAGTGGAGGAATGTGAGGCACAATCAGTAGCTTATGGCCACACTGACAGTGTGTTGACACAGTGGAGTAGTGTGCAGACAAAATGGAGCAGGTGAGGTCACAATTGAACAGGGTGAGGCCACAATGGCAGCAGCAGTGTGGGAACACAATGGAGCAGTGTCATACACACAATGGCGCAACGTGATGACACAGTGAAGCCGATGGGACAACAAAGGATGCGTGTGGGGCACAAAGGAGGGAGTGTGAGTGCACAATGGAGACATGTGAAGGCACAATGGAGAAGCGTGAGGGACAGTGGAGAAGAGTGAAGCACAATGGAGCAGTTGCGACACAATGGAGCAGTTTGAGGGCAAACTGGAGCAGTGGAGAGCACAATGGGACAGTGTGAAGACACAAAATCAGCAGTGTTATGGACAGTGGAAGCAGCGTGAGGGCACAACAGCGCCCGTGATGGAAAAATGGCGCAGTGTGAAGGCAAAATGGAGCATTTTGAAAGCACCTGTAGCAGAGGGGCACAGTGCAGCCGTGTGATGACACAATGGAGGACAGTGAGGGCCCATTAGCGTCTGAGGGCACAATGAGCAGCATGACGACACAATGGAGCAGAGAGAAAACACAGTGGAGCTGTGTGATAACACAAAGGATCAGCATGATGACACAATTGAATAGTGTTATTTCACAATGGAGCATTGTGACAACACAATGGATCAGTGTGATGACACAAATGGAGGACGTGAGGGCACAATGGAGCAGTGTGAATCCACAATTGCGCCAGTGTGATAATACAATGGATCAGTGTGAGGGCACCATGGAGCGATGTGAGTCACACGGAGCCATTGTAATGGACATGGAGCAGAATGATGACCCCATGGAATATCTGTGAGGTCACAATTGAGCCGTGTGAGGTAAAATGCGCATGATGATTGACACAATGACAGTGGATGACTCAAATTGACGATGCGAACACAATCGTAGCAGACTAAGCGCAATGGAGCAGTGTGCGCAGCCCAATTGCGCATTGTGAGGGCACAATGGCGGAGGGTGATGCCACCAAATGGAGCAGTTTGAGGGCAAAGTGGACAACTGTGAGTGCCCACCGGATTGAGCAGTTTGATGGCAGAATGAAGCTGTGGGAGGGCACAATCCCGCAGTGTGAGGGCAAAATGCAGCCGTACGAGGGCAGAATAGAGCAGAGTGATGAAAAATATAACAGTGTGATGACACAATGGATCAGTGAGTTGACAAAAGTGGAGCAGTGTAATGGGCCACCAAATGGAGGCAGTGTGCCGGGCAGATTGGAGCTGCCGTGAAGGCACATGGTGTCACGGAGAGGGCACAAGGACGTAGTGTAAGGGCACAAATTGGTCAGTGTGAGGGCACAATGGAGCCTGTGATGGCCAAAATGCGAGCAGTTTGATGACACCATGGAGCAGGGTGATGCACAATGGAGCCGCGTGAGGGCAAAATGGAGCACGGAAAGGGCACAATGGAGCCGGCCTGATGACACAATTGAGCAGAGTGCTGGGAACACAATAGAGCAGCATAAGACCGCAGTGGAGCAGAGTGAAGGCACAACGGTGCACTGTGTCCAAAATGGACGCATTGTGATGCCACACTGGGAGTGTGTGAGGGTACCACTGGAGCTGTGTGATGGCACATTGTAGCAGTGTTAGGACAAAAATGGAGCTGGGTGAGTGCACAATGGAGCATAGTGGTGAAACAATGGAGCAGTGTTGGCACAATGGTTCAGTGGGAGGGTGCAGTATGTGGGAACAATGGCGAAGTGTGAGGACACAATGGAAAAATGTAACATCAAAATTGACCACTGTAAGAGCACAATAGACAACTGTGAAAATACAATTGACAATTGTGAGGGCACAATTGCCCAGTGTGAGGCACAATGGAAGAGTGTGACGCGAAAAAATGGAGCCGTGTGATGCCACAATGGAGAAGCATGTGGACCACACAATGGAACCGAGTGAGGGCAAAAATGGAGGCCGTGTGATGACAAAATGAGCACTGAGAGGGCAAAACTGGAGCAGTGTGAGAGCACAATGGAGCCGTGTGATGGACAATGGCTTAGTTTGATGACACAAATCAGTAATTTGATGACAGTGTTGCAGCATGAGGGCAGAATTCGCGCCATGTGATGGCACAATGGAGGCCTACTGTGGGCACAAAGGAGCCGTGTGAGGGCAAAATGGAACTGTGTGAGGGTACAATGGGAGCAGTGTGAAGCCACAATGCAGCAGTGTGAGGTAACACTAGCGATCTGAGTGGACAAGGGAGCAGTGTGAGAACACAATGGAGCAGTGTGATGACACATGGGGCACTATGAGGGCACAACGGACCAGTGGGGCACAATGAGGAGTGTGATTACACAATGGAGCAGTGACGGCACAATGGAGCAGTGTGAGGACACAATGGAGCAGTATGATAACACGATGGAGCACTGTGAGTGCATAGTGGGGCAGTGTGATGCCACAATGGAGCAGTGTGATGACACAATTGAGCAGTGTGAGGGCACAATGGAGGAGTACTGTGATGACACATTGGATCAGTGTAACAACAGAATGGAGACGTGTGAGGCAACAATGGAGCAGTGTGAAGGCACAATGGAGCAGTGTGATGGGACAAAGGAGCAGCGTCCACAAACAATGGAGCAGTGTGAGAGCACACTGGAGCAGCGTGAGGGCACAATGGTGCAGTGTGCTGGGACAATGGAGCAGCGTGAGCACAATGTTAAGGAGTGTGAGGGCACAATTGAGTAGCTTGATGGCACAATGGATCAGTGTGAGGGCAAAATGGAGCAGGCTGAGTGCAAAACGAAGCAGTGTGCTGGGACAATGGAGCAGTGTGAGGGCAAAATGAGCAGTTTATTACACATGGAGCACTGTGAGTCAAAATGGACCGGTGAGGGCACATTACAAAATGGGCATTGTTAGTGACAACAATGGACGCATGTGATGGCACAATGGAGCAGGGTGAGGTACACAATGGAGCAGTGTGTTGACACAATGGAGCACTCTGGTGCACAATGAGCAATGTGAATGCACAATGTCAGTTGATGACACAATTAGGCAGTGTGAGGGCACAATGGAACCATGTGATAGCACAATGGAGCAGTGTGAGGACACAATGGAGCAGTGTGATGACACAATGGAGTAGACTGGGTGCATAATGGAGCAGTGTGATGGCACAATGTAGCAGTGCAATGACACAATTAAGCAGAGTGAGGGCACAATGGAACCATGTGATAGCACAATTGAGCAATGTGATGACACAATTGAGCAATGTGAGGGCATATTTGTGCAGTGTGAGGGCACAAGGAGCCGTGAGGAATCACAATTGACATTACAGGAGGCACAAAGTGGACCATTGTGAGGAAAAAATAAAGCACTGTGATGAACACTTGACATAGTGAGGCACAATGGAAGCAGTGTGAGGGACAATGGAGCTGTGACGGGCACAATGGAGGCAGTGTGATGACACAAGTAGCAGTAGTGAGGACAATTGGAAGGAGGTGAAAAATGAGAGTGAGATGACAATAGCAGTGAGATGAAACAAGTGACATTGATGAAACAAAGGACAGATAGGATAGCAATGGACAATGGAGCAGTTTTGCGGGGCACAATGGAGCAGTGTGAGGGCACAACACAGCAGTGTGCTGGGACAATGTAGCAGCGTGAGCACACAGTGGAGGACTGTGAGGGAACAATTGAGTAGCATGATGGCACAATGGATCAGTGTGAGGGCACAATGGAGCAGCCTGAGTTCACAACAGAGTAGTGTGCTGGGACAATGGAGGATGGTGAGGACACAATGGAGCAGAGTGAGGGCACAATGGACCAGTGTGGGGTCACAACTGGGTAGTGTGAAGGCACAATGGAGCAGTGTGGTGCCACAATGGAGCAGTGTGATGATACAATGGTCAGTGTGATGCCACAATGGAGCAGTGTGATGGTACAACGGGGCAGTGTGAGGGCACGAGGGAGCAATGTGTTGGCACAATGGAGCAGTGTGATGACACAATGGTGTACTGTGAGGGCACAATGGAGCGGTGTGTGGGCACATTGGAGCAGTGTGATGACACAATGGAACAGCGTGAGGCACAATGGAGCACTGTGAGGGCAAATGCAACAGTGTGAGGGAAATGGAGACTTGTGATGCCACAATGGAGTAGTGTGAGGGTACATTGGAGCAGTGTGATGACACAATGGAGCACTGTGAGGGCAAAATGCAGCAGGGTGAGAGCACAATGGATCAGCGTGGTGACAAAATGGAGCAGCATGATGACACAATGGCGCAGCGTGATGACACAATGGAGCAGCGTGAGGAAACAAAGGAGCAGTGAGATGGGAAAATGTAGCAGCGTGTGGGCACAGTAGAGCAGCGTGAAGACACAATGGAGGAGCGTGAGGACACAATGGAGCACTGTGAGGGCAAAATGGAGCAGTGTGAGAGCACAATGGAGCAGTGTGATGGCACAATGGAGCAGTGTGATGACACAAATCAGCAGTGTGATGACAAAGTGGAGCAGCATAAGGACAGAATAGAGCGATGTGATGGCAAAATGGAGCAGTGTGAGGGCAAAATGGAGCAGTGTGAAGGCACAATGGAGCAGAGTCAGGGTGCAATGGAGCTGTGTGATGGCACAATTGAGCAGTTTGATGGCACAATGGAGCAGTGTGAGGGCAAAATGGAGCTGTGTGAGGGTACAATGGAGCAGTGTGATGGTAAAATGGAGCATTGTGATGGGACAATGGAGCAGTGTGAGGAGACGATAGAGCAGTGTGACAGCAAAATTGAGAAGCACAAGGACATAGTGGAGCAGAGTGAGGACAAAATGGAGAAGTGAGATGACACAATGGAGCACTGTGAGTACAAAATGGAGCAATGTGAGAGCGAAATGGAGCAGTGTGATTACACAAAGCAGCAGTGTGATGACACAGTGGAGCCACGTGAGGGCAGAATAGAGCAATGTGATGGCAAAACGGAGCAGTGTGAGGCAAAATGGAGCAGTGTGAAGGCACAATGGAGCAGAGTGAGGGGACAATGGAGCACTGTGAGGGCAAAATGGAACAGTGTGAGGACAAAATGGAGTAGTGTGAGGGGACAGTGGAAAGCTGTGAGGGCACAAATGTGCAGTGTGATGGCAGAATGAAGCAGTGAGAGGGCAAAAATCCAGCAGTATGAGGGCAAAGTGGATCAGCATGAGGGCAGAATGGAGCAGAGTGATGAAAAAATGTAACAGTGTGATGACACAATGGAGCAGTGTGAGGGCACAATGGAGGAGTGTCAGGGCACAGTGGAGCAGTGTGAGGGTACAATGGAGCACCGAGAGGGCACAGTGGAGTAGTGTGAGGACACAATGGCGCAGTGTGAGGGCACAATGGAGCACTGTGAGGGCATAATGGAGCAGGGTGATGGCACAATGGAGAAGAGAGGGCACAATGGAGCAGTGTGATGGGACAATGGAGCAGCATGTGTACACAATGGAGCAGTGTGAGGGCACAATGGAGCAGCGTGAGGGCACAATAGAGCAGTGTGCTGGGACAATGAAGCAGCATGAGCACACAATGGAGGAGTGTGCAGGCACAATTGAGTAGCATGATGGCACAATGGTTCAGTGTGAGGGCACAATGGAGCAGCCTGTGTGCACAACGGAGCAGTGTGCTGGGACAATGGAGCATCGTGAGGACACAATGAAGCAGAGTGAGGGCACAATGGAGCAGTGTGAGGGCACAACGGAGCAGTGTGATGCCACAATGGAGCAGTGTGATGATACAACGGGGCAGTTTGTGAGCACAATGGAGCAATGTGATGGCACAATAGAGCAGTGTGATGACACAATGGGGCACTGTGAGGGCACAATGTTGGAGTGTGATGACACAATGGACTGGTGTGAGTGCCCAATGGAGCAGTGTGAGGACAAAATGGAGCAGTGGGAGTGCACAATGGAGCAGTATGATGACACACTGGAGTAGTGTGCAGACAAAATGGAGCAGTGTGAGGGCACAATGGAGCAGTGTGATGACACAGTGGAGCAGAGTAATGACACAATAGAGCAGAATAAGGCTGCAATGGAGCAGTGTGAGGGCACAATGGAGCAGTGTGAGGAAAAAATTGGGCACTATGAGAGCACAAGGGGGCAGTGTGTGGGCACAATTGAGCAGTGTGATGATATAATGGAGCAGTGAGGGCACATTGGAGCAGTGTGCGATCACAATGGAGCAGTGTTATTACAGAATGGATCAGTGTGAGGGCACAATGGAGCAGAGTGATGGCACAATGGAGCAGTGAGGTGACACAATGGAGTAGAGTGAGGGCACAATGGTGCCATGTGATGGCACAATGGAGCAGTGTGATGACACCACGGAGGACTGTGAGGGCCCAATTGAGCAGTGTGAGGGCACACTGGAGCAAGATTAGGGCACAATAGAGCTGAATGATGACACTATGGAGCAGAGTGTGGACACAATAAAGCAGAATAATGCCACAATGGAACAGTGTGAGGGCACAATGGAGCAGTGTGAGGGCACAATGGAGCAGTGTGCTGGGACAATGGAGCCACATGAGATCACAATGGAGCATCACGAGATCACAATGGAGCAGTGTGAGTGCACAATGGAGCAGTGTGATGCTACAGTGGAGCAGTGTGATGATACAATGGGGCAGTGTGAGGGCACAATGGACCAGTGTTATGGAACAATAGAGCAGTGTGATGACACAATGGGCACTGTGAGGGCACAATGGAGCAGTGTGAGGACAAAATGGAGCAGTGTGAGGGCACAATTGAGCAGTGTGAGGGCTCAATGGAGCAGTGTGATTACACAATATAGTACTGTGCAGACAAAATGGAGCAGTGTGAGGGCACAATGGAGCAGCATGATGACACAATTGAGCAGAGTGTTGACACTATAGAGCAGAATAAGGCCACCATGGAGCAGTGTGAGGGCACAATGGAGCAATGTGAGGAAAAAATTGGGCACTGTGAGGGCACAATGGGGCAGTGTGAGGGCACAATTGAGCAGTGTGATGACGCAATGAGCAGAGTGAGGGCACAATGGAGTTATGTGATGCACAATGGAGCAGTGTGATGACACAGTGGAGGATTGTGAGTGCACAATTGAGCAGTGTGAAAGTACAATGGTGCATGGTGAGGGCACAATGGAACAGCATGATGACACAATGGAGCAGAGTGAGGACAAAATAGAGCAGAAAAAGCCGCAATGGAACAGTGTGAGGGCACAACGGAGCAGTGTGAGGGCACAATGGAGCAGTGTGATGACACAATGGAACAATGTGATGACACTGATCAGCAGTGTGATGACACAATGGAGCACTGTGAGGGCACAATGGAGCTGGGTGATGCCACAATGAAGCAGTGTGAATGCACAATTGAGTACTGTGAGGGTAAAATTGAACAGTATTAGGACGCAATGGAACAGTGTGAGGGCACAGTGGAAAACTTTGAGGGCACAAATGTGCAGTGTGATGGCAGAATGAAGAAGTGGGAGGGCACAATCCAGCAGTGTGAGGGCAAAATGGAGCAGCATGAGGGCAGAATGAGGCAGAGTAATGACAAAATGTAACAGTGTGATGACACAATGTAGAAGAGTGTTGACACAATGGAGCAGTGTGAGGGCAAAATGGAGCAGTGTGAGGGCACAGGGGAGCAGTGTGAGGGCACAATGGAGCACCGAGAGGGCACAATGCAGCTGTGTGAGGGCAAAATGGCACAGTGTGAGGGCAAAATGGAGCACTGTGGTGGCACAATGGAGCACTGAGTGGGCATAATGGAGCAGGGTGATGGTACAATGGAGCAGTGTGATTACACAATGGAGTAGTGTGTGGACAAAACGGAGCAGTATGAGGGCACAATGGAGCAGTGTGATGGCACAATGGAGCAGTGTGATGACAAAAAGCCGCAGTGTGATGACACAGTGGAGCAGGGTGAGGGCACAGTAGAGCAATATGATGGCAAAATGGAGCAGTGTTAGGGCACAATGGAGCAGTGTGAGGGAAAAAAGGTGCACTGCGGGCACAATGGAGCATCGTGATGCCACAATGGAGTAGTGTGAGGGTACATTGGAGCAGTGTGATGACACAAAGCAGCAGTGTCATGACACAGTGGAGCAGGGTGAGGGCACAGTAAAGCAATATGATGGAAAAATGGAGCAGTGTGAGGGCACAATGAAGCAGCGTGAGGGCACAATGTGCACTGTGGGCACAATGGAGCATTGTGATGCCACAATGGAGAAGTGTGAGGGTACATTGGAGCAGTGTGATGACACAATGGAGCAGTGTGAGGGCACGATGGAGAAGGGTGAGGTCACAATGGAGCAGCGTGGTGACACAACGGAGCAGTGAGATGACAAAATGGCGCAGCGTGATGACACAATGGAGCAGCATGAGGACACAAAGGAGCAGTGAGATGGCACAGCGTAGCAACGTGTTGGCACAATACAGCAGCGTGAAGACAATGGAGGAGCGTGAGGACACAATGGAGCACTATGAAGGCAAAATGGAGCAGTGTGAGAGCACAATGGAGCAGTGTGATGGCACAATGGAGCAGTGTGATGACACAAATCAGCAGTGCTATGACACAGTGGAGCAGCATGAGGGCAGAATAGAGCGATGTGATGGCAAAATGGAGCACTGTGAGGGCAAAATGGAGCAGTGTGATGACACAATGGAGCAGTGAGGGCACAATGAGCAGTGTGAGGACACAATGGAGCAGTGTGAGGGCACAATGGAGCATCACAGAGATCACAATGGAGCAGTGTGAGTGCACAATGGAGCAGTGTGATGCTACAGTGGAGCAGTGTGATGATAAAATGGGGCAGTGTGAGGGCACAATGGACCAGTGTTATGGAACAATAGAGCAGTGTGATGACACAATGGGCACTGTGAGGGCACAATGGAGCAGTGTGAGGACAAAATGGAGCAGTGTGAGGGCACAATTGAGCAGTGTGAGGGCTCAATGGAGCAGTGTGATTACACAATATAGTACTGTGCAGACAAAATGGAGCAGTGTGAGGGCACAATGGAGCAGTGTGAGGGCACAATGGAGTACAGTGAGGGCACAATGGAGCACCGTGAGGGCACAATGGAGCAGCATGATGACACAATTGAGCAGAGTGTTGACACTATAGAGCAGAATAAGGCCGCAATGGAGCAGAGTGAGGGCACA
Source organism: Rhizomys pruinosus (assembly GCA_009823505.1). Taxonomy (NCBI): domain Eukaryota; kingdom Metazoa; phylum Chordata; class Mammalia; order Rodentia; family Spalacidae; genus Rhizomys; species Rhizomys pruinosus. The sequence goes on from VZQC01010445.1 coordinate 3,504,086, forward strand.
ATGGAGCAGTGTGAGGAAAAAATTGGGCACTGTGAGGGCACAATGGAGCAGTGTGAGGGCACGATGGAGAAGGGTGAGGTCACAATGGAGCAGCGTGGTGACACAACAGAGCAGTGAGATGACAAAATGGCACAGCGTGATGACACAATGGAGCAGCATGAGGACACAAAGGAGCAGTGAGATGGCACAGCGTAGCAACATGTGGGCACAATACAGCAGCGTGAAGACACAATGGAGGAGCGTGAGGACACAATGGAGCACTATGAGGGCAAAATGGAGCAGTGTGAGAGCACAATGGAGCAGTGTGATGGCACAATGGAGCAGTGTGATGACACAAATCAGCAGTGTTATGACACAGTGGAGCAGCATGAGGGCAGAATAGAGCAATGTGATGGCAAAATGGAGCACTGTGAGGGCAAAATGGAGCAGTGTGAAGGCACAATGGAGCAGAGTGAGGGCACAATAGAGCTGTGTGATGGCACAATTGATCAGTTGGATGACACAATGGAGCAGTGTGAGGGCAAAATGGAGCTGTGTGAGGGTACAATGGAGCAGTGTGATGACACAATGCAGCAGCGTGAGGGTAAAATGGAGCATTGTGATGGGACAATGGACCAGTGTGAGAACAAAATGGAACAGTGTGATGGCACAGCGGGTCACTGTTAGGGCACAATTTACCAGTCTGAGGGCAAAATGGAGCAGTGTGATGACACAATGGAGCAGTGAGGGCACAATGGAGCAGTGTGAGGACACAATGGAGCAGTGGGAGTGCACAATGGAGCACTGTGATGGCAAAATTGAGCAGTGTGATGACACAATTGAACAATGTGAAGGCACAATGGAGCCATGCGATGGCACAAGGGAGCAGTTTGATGACACAATGGATCATAGTGAGGGCACAATTGAGCAGTGACAGAGCACAATGGAGCAGAGTGAGGGCACAAGGGAGCAGTGTGATAGCACAATGGAATAGTGTGAAGGCACAATGGAGCAGTGTGATGACACAATGCAGCAGGGTGAGTGCACAATGGAGTAGTGTGATGACACATTGGAGCAGTGTGAGGCAACAATGGAGCAGCCTGTGTGCACAACAGAGCAGTGTGCTGGGACAATGGAGCATCGTGAGGACACAATGGAGCAGAGTGAGGGCACAATGGAGCAGTGTGATGCCACAATGAGCAATGTGATGATACAACGGGACAGGGTGAGAGCACAAAGGAGCAGTGTGATGGCACAATGGAGCAGTGTGATGACACAATGGGACACTGTGAGGGCAAAATGGAGCAGTGTGATGACACATGGACCAGTGTGAGGGCACAATGGAGCAGTGTGAGGACAAAATGGAGCAGTGTGAGTGCACAATGGAGCAGTGTGATGACACAATGGAGTAATGTGCAGACAAAATGGAGCAGTGCGAGGGCACAATGGAACAGTATGATGGCACAATGGAGCAGTGTAATGACACAATGGAGTAGTATGAGGGCACGATGGAACAAGGTGAGGACACAATGGAAGAGCGTAGTGACACAATGGAGCAGTGTGAGGACACAATGGAGAAGCGAGATGGCACAATGGAGCAGCGTGTGGACCAAAGGAGCAGCGTGAAGACACAATAGAGGAACTCGAGTTCACAATGGAGCAGTGTGAAGGCACAAAGGAGCAATGTGAAGGCACAGTGGAGAAGCGTGAGGACATATTGGAGCAGAGTCAGGGCAAAATGGAGCAGTGTGATGACACAGTGGAGCAGCGTGAGGGTACAATAGAGCGATGTGATGGCAAAAAGGAGCAGTGTTAGGGCAAAATGGAGCAGTTTGAAGGCACAATAGAGCAGAGTGAGGGTACAATGAAGCTGTGTGATGGCACAATGGAGCAGTGTGATGGCACAATGGAGTAGTGTGAGGGCACAATGGAGCAGAGTGATGACACAATGGAGGAGTGTGAGGGCACAATTGAGCAGAGTGATGACACAATAGAGCAGAATAAGGCCACAATGGAGCAATGTGAGGGCACAATGGAGCAGTGTGAGGAAAAAATTGGGCACTGTGAGGGCACAAGTGGGCAGTGTGAGGGCACAATTGAGCAGTGTGATGACACAATGGAGCAGTGAGGGCACAATGGAGCAGTGTGCGATCACAATGGAGCACTGTGATAACACAATGGATCAGTGTGAGGGCACAATGGAGCAGAGGGAGGGCACAATGGTGCCATGTGATGGCACAATGAAGCAGTGTGATGACACCATGGAGGACTGTGAGGGCACAATTGAGCAGGGAGAGGGCACACTGGAGCATGATTAGGGCACAATAGAGCAGCATGATGACACAATGGAGCAGAGTGCGGACACAATAGAGCAGAATATGCCCGCAATGGAACAGTGTGAGGGCACAATGGAGCAGTGTGAGGGGACAATGGAGCAGTTTGATGACACAACAGAGCAGTGTGATGACACTATGGAGCAGTGTGATGACAAAATGGAGCAGTGTGATGACAAAATGGAGCATTGTGAGGCATAATGGAGCACTGTAAGGGAAAATGGAGCACTGTGAGGGCAAAATGGAACAGTGTGAGGACACAATGGAGTAGTGTGAGGGCACAGAGGACAGTGTGCGAGCACAAATGTGCAATGTGATGGCAGAATGAAGCAGTGGGGGGCACAGTCAGGCAGTGTGAGGGCAAAATGGAGCAGCATGAGGGGTGAATGTAGCAGAGTGATGACACAATATAAGAGCGTGATGACACAATGGAGCAGTGTTTTGACACATGGAGCAGCGTGAGGACACAATGTAGCAGTGTGAGGACACAATGGAGCAGTGTGAGTGCACAATGGAGCAGTGTGATGGCACAATGGAGCAGTGTGATGACACAATTGAGCAGTATGAAAGCACAATGGAGCCATGTGATGGCACAATGGAGCAGCTTGATGACACAATGGAGCATAGTGAGGGCACAATTGAGCAGTGACAGAGCACAATGGACCAGAGTGAGGTCACAATGGAGCAGTGTTATAGCACAACGGAGTAGTGTGAGGGCACAATGGAGCAGTGTGATGACACAATGCAGCAGTGTGACGACAGAATGGAGCAGTGCGATGACACAATGGAGCAGTGTGAGGCAACAATGGAGCAGTCTGTGTGCACAATGGAGCAGTTTGCTGGGACAATGGAGCAGCGTGTGCAAACAATGGAGCAGTATGAGGGCACAATGGAGCAGCGTGAGGGCACAATGGAGCACTGTGGACACAAGGGAGCCTTGTTATGCCACAATGGAATAGTGTGAGGGTACATTGGAGTAGTGTGATAACACAATGGAGCACTTTGAGGGCAAAATGCAGCAGAGTGAGAGCACAATGGATCAGTGTGGAGACACAATGGAGCAGCATGATGACACAATGGCGCAGAGTGATGACACAATGGAGCAGCGTGAGGACACAATGGAGCAGCGAGATTGCAAAATGAAGCAGCATGTGGGCACAATAGGGCAGTGTGAAGACACAATGGAGGAGTGTGAGGGCACAATGGAGCAGTGAGGGCACAATGGAGCAGTGTGACGGCAAAATTGAGAAGGGTAAGTACACAGTGGAGCAGAGTGAGGGCAAAATGGAGAAGTGAGATGACACAATGGAGCACTGTGAGTGCAAAATGGAGCAGTGGAGGGCAAAATGGAGCATTGTGAAGGCACAATGGAGCAGAGGGAGGGGACAATGGAGCACTGTGAGGGCAAAATGGAACAGTGTGAGGACAAAATGGAGCAGTGTGAGGGGACAGTGGAAAGCAGTGAGGGCCCAAATGTGCAGTGTGATGGCAGAATGAAGCAGTGGGAGGGCAAAAATCCAGAAGTATGAGGGCAAAATGGATCAGCATGAGGGCAGAATGGAGCAGAGTGATGACAAAATGTAACAGTGTGATGACACAATGGAGCAGTGTGTTGAAACAATGGAGCAGTGTGAGGGCACAATGGAGCAGTGTGATGGCACAATGGAGCAGTGTAATGACACAATGGAGCAGTATGAGGGCACGATGGAGCAGGGTGAGGACACAATGGAGGAGCGTAGTGACACAATGGAGCAGTGTGAGGACACAATGGAGAAGTGAGATGGCACAATGGAGCAGCGTGTGGACCAATGGAGCAGCGTGAAGACACAATAGAGGAACTCGAGGGCACAATGGAGCAGTGTGAAGGCACAAAGGAGCAATGTGAAGGCACAATGGAGAAGCGTGAGGACACATTGGAGCAGAGTGAGGGCAAAATGGAGCAGTGTGATGACACAGTGGAGCAGCGTGAGGGCACAATAGAGCAACGTGATGGCAAAATGGAGCAGTGTTAGGGCAAAATGGAGCAGTTTGAAGGCACAATAGAGCAGAGTGAGGGCACAATGGAGCAGTGTGACAGAACAATGGAGGAGCATCAGGATAAATGCAGCAGTATGAGGGCACAATGGAGAAGTGTGATGACACAATGGAGCACTGTGAGGGCAAAATGCAGCAGTGTGAGAGCACAATGGAACAGTGTGATCACAAAATGGAGCAATGTGATGACACAAATCAGCAGTGTGATGACACAGTGGAGCAGCATGAGGGCACAATAGAGCAATGCGATGGAAAAATGGAACAGTGTGAGGGCAGAATGGATCACTGTGATGGCACAATTGAGCAGTGTGAGGGCACAATGGAGAAGTGTGTTGGCACAATGGAGCAGTGTGATGGCAGAATGGAGCATTGTGAGGAAAGAAATAAGCAGTGTGAGGACAGAATGGAGCAGTGTGTTGGCACAATGACCAATGTGATGGCACAATTGAGCAGTTTGATGGCACAATGGAGCAAAGTGAGGGCACAATGGAGCTGTATGTGGGTACAATGGAGCATTGTGATGGGACAATGGAGAAGTGTGAGAACACAATGGAGAGGTGTGATGACAAAATGGGGCACTGTGAGCTCACAATGGAGCAGTGTGATGAGACAATGGAGCAGTGAGGGCACAATGGAGCAGGGTGAGTACACAATGGAGCAGTGTGATAACACAATGGGGCACTGTGAGGACAAAATGGAGCAGTGTGAGGGCACAATGGAGCAGTGTGATGACACAATGGACATGTGAGGGCACAATGGAGCAGTGTGAGGACAAAATGGAGCAGTGTGAGGGCACAATGGAGCAGTGTGAGGGCACAATGGAGCAGTGTGATGGCACAATGATGCAGTGTGATGACACAATGGAGTACTGTGAAGACAAAATGGAGCAGTGTGAGGGCACAATGGAGCAGTGTGGTGGGACAATGGAGCAGCGGGAGCACACAGTGGAGGAGTGTGAGGGCACAATTGAGTAGCGTGATGGCACAATGGATCAGTGTAAAGGCACAATGCAGTTGCCTGAGTGCACAACGGAGCAGTGTGCTGGGACAATGGAGCATCGTGATGACACAATGGAGCAGAGTGAGGGCACAATGGAGCAGAGTGAGGGCACAATGGAGCAGTGTGAGGGCACAAAGTACTAGTGTGATGCCACAATGGAGCAGTGTGATGATACAATTGGGCAGTGTGAGGGCCAATGGAGCAATGTGATGGCACAATGGACCAGTGTGATGACAAAATGGGGCACTGTGAAGGAACAATGGAGCTGTGTGGTAACACAATGGACAAGTGAGGGCACAATGGAGCAGTGTGAGGACAAAATGGAACAGTGTGAGGGCACGATGGAGCAGTTTGAGGGCACAAAGGAGCGGTGTGATTGCACAATGGAGCAGTGTGATGACACAAATCAGCAGTGTGAGGACACAGTGGAGCAGAATGAGGACACAATGGAGCAGTGTGTCAGCACAATGGAGTAGTGTGATGACACAATCGAACAGTGTGATGACACTATGAAGAAGTGTGATGACACTATGGAGCAGTGTGAGGGCACAATGGAGGTGTGTGATGCCACAATGAAGAACTGTGAGGGTACAATGGAGCACTGTGAGGGTAAAATTCAACAGTGTGAGGACACAATGGAGCAGTGTGAGGGCACAGTGGACAGCTGTGAGGGCAAAAATGTGCAGTGTGATGGCATAATGAAGCAGTGGGATGGCACTATGGGGCTGCATGAGGGCTCAGTGGAGCAGTGTGCTGGGACAGTGGAGCAGCGTGAGCACACAATGGGAGGGCACAATTCAGTAGCGTGATGGCACAATGGAGCAGTGTGAAGGCACAAAGGAGCAGCCTGAGTACACAACAGAGCAGTGTGCTGGGACATCGTGAGATCACAATGGAGCAGAGTGAGGGAACAATGGAGCAGTGTGTGGTCACAATGGAGCAGTGTGATGGCACAATGGAGCAGTGTGATGACACAATGGGACACTGTGAGGACACAATGGAGAAGTGTGAGGGCACAATGGAGCAGTGTGATGATAAAATGGACCAGTGACGGCACAATGGAGCAGTGTGAGGACAAAATGGAGCAGTGTGAGGGCACAATGGAGCAATGTGAGGGCACAATGGAGAAGTGTGATGGCACAATGGAGGAGTGTGATGTCACAATGGAGTAGTGTGTGGACAAAATGGAGCAGTGTGAGGGCAAAATGGAGCAGTGTGATGTCACAATTGAGGACTGTAATGACACAAAACAGCTGTGTGATGACACAGTGGATCAGCGTGAGGTCACAGTAGAGGAATGTGATGGCATAATGGAGCAGTGTGAGGGCCAAATGGAGCAGCGAGAGGGCACAAATTTGCACTGTGGGCAAAATGGAGCAGTGTGAGGGCACAATGGAGTAGTGTGAGGGCACAATGGAGCAGTGTGATTGCACAATAGAGCAGTGTGATGACACAATGGAGCACTGTGAGGGCAAAATGGAGCAGTGTGAGAGCACAATGGAGCAGTGTGATGGCACAATGGAGCAGTGTGATGACACAAATCATCAGTGTGATGACAAAGTAGAGCAGCGTGAAGGCACAATAGAGCAATGTGATGACAAAATGGAGCAGTGTGAAGGCTCAATGGAGCAGAGTGATTGCAAAATGGAGCAGTGTAGTTGCACAATGGAGCAGTGTGATGGCACAATGGAGCAGTGTGAGTGCACAATGGAGCAGTGGGATGACAAAATGGAGGACTGTAAGGGCACAATTGAGCAGGGTGAGGGCACAATGGAGCACCGTGAGGGCACAATGGAGCAGCATGATGACACAATTGAGCAGAGTGATGACACAATAGAGCAGAATGAGGCCGCAATGGAGCAGTGTGAGGGCACAATGGAGCAGTGTGAGGAAACAATTGGGCACTGTGTGGGCACAATGGGGCAGTGTGAGGGCACAATTGAGCAGTGTGAGGGCACAATGGAGCAGTGTGATTACACAATATAGCAGAGTGAGGGCACAATGGAGCCATGTGATGGCACAATTGAGCAGTGTGGGATCAAAATGGAGCAGTGTGAGGGCAAAATGTAACAGTGTGAGAAAGCAATGGAGCAGTGTTAGGGCACAGTGGACAACTGTGAGGGCACAAATGTGCAGTGTGATGGCAGAATGAAGTAGTGTGACGGCATAATCCTGCAGTGTGAGAGCAAAATAGAGCAGCATGAGGGCAGAATGGAGCAGAGTGATGACAAAAGATTACAGGGTGATGACACAGTGGAGCACCATGTTGACACAATGGAGCTGTGTGAGGGCACAGTGGAGCAGTGTGAGGACACAGTGGAGCAGTGTGAGGGCACAATGGAGCACCGAGAGGGCACAATGGAGCAGTGTGAGCACACAATGGCGCAGTGTGAGGACAAAATGGAGCACTGTGATGGCACAAGGGAGCAGTGTGAGGGCACAATGGAGGAGGGTGATGGCACAATGGACCAGTCAGGGCACAATGGAGCAGTGTTAGGGCCCAATGGAGCAGTGTGATGGCACAATGGAGCAGTGTGATGACACAAAGCAGCAGTGTGATGAAACAGTGGAGCAGCGTGAGTGCACAGTAGAGCAATATGATGGCAAAATGGAGCACTGTGCTGGGACAGTGGAGCAGTTTGAGCATGCAATGGAGGAATGTGAGGGCACAATTCAGTAGCGTGATGGCAAAATGGAGCAGTCTGAGGGTACAATGGAGCAGCAGGAGGGCACAAAGTGCACTGTGGTCACAATGGAGCATTTTGATGCCACAGTGGAGTAGTGTGAGGGTACATTGGAGCAGTGTGATGACACAATGGAGCAGTGCGAAGGCACAATGTGGCAGTGTGATGGCACAATGTAGCAGTGTGATGACAGAATGGAGTAGTGTGTGGACAAAATGGAGCAGTGTGAGGGCACAATGGAGTAGTGTTTTGGCACAATGGAGCAGAGGGATGACAAAAAGTAGCAGTGTGATGACACAGTGGAGCAGCGTGAGGGCACAGTAGAGCAATGTGATGGCAAAATGGAGCAATGTGAGGGCACAATGGAGCAGCGTGAGGTACAAATGTGCACTGTGTGGGCACAATGGATCATTGTGATGCCACAATGGAGTAGTGTGAGGGTACATTGGAGCAGTGTGATGACACAAGGGAGCAGTTTGAGGGCAAGATGGAGCAGGGTGGGGCCAAAATGGAGCAGCATGGTGACACAATATAGTAGCGGGATGAAACAATGGCTCAGCGTGATAACACAATGGCGTAGTGTGAGGACAAAATGGAACAGCGAGATGGCACAATGTAGCAGCATGTGGGCACAATAGAGCAGCGTGAGGGCACAATGGAGCAGTGTGATGGTACAATGGACCAGTGTGATGGCACAATGGAGAAGCATGAGTACACCATGGAGCAGATTGAGGGCACAATGGAGCAGTGTGATGACACAATGGACAACTGTGAGGGCAAAATGGAGCAGTGTGATGACACAAAGCAGCTGTGTGATGACACAGTAGAGCACCGTGAGGGCAGAATAGAGCAATGTGATGGCAAAACGGAGCAGTGTGAGGGCAAAATGGAGCAGTGTGAAGGCACAATGGAGCAGAGTGAGGGCAGAATGGAGCAGTGTGATGGCACAATGGAGCAGTGTGAGGGCACAATGGAGCTGTGTGAGGGCACAATACAGCAGTATGATGACACAATGCAACAGTGTGAGCATACAATGGAGCATTGTGATGGGACAATGGAGCAGTGTGAGAACACAATGGAGCAGTGTGATGAATGTGAGGGCACAATGGAGCAGTGAGATGACACAATGGAGCAGTGAGGGCACAATGGAGCAGTGTGAGGACACAATGGATCAGTGTGGTAACACAATGGAGCAGTCTCAGTGCAAAATGGAGCAGTGTGATGACACAATTGAGCAGTATAAGGGCACAATGGAGCACTGTGAGGGCACAATTGTAGAGTGCGAGGGCACAATGGAGCAGTGTGAGGGCACAATGGAGCAGTGTGATGACACAATGCAGCAGTGTGAGGGCACAATGGAGTAGTGTGATGACACATTGTAGCAGTGTGGTGACAGAATGGAGCAGTGTGATGACACAATAGGTCACTGTGAGGGCACAATGGACCTGTGTGAGGGCACAGTAGAGCAGTGTGTTGACAAAATGGAACAGTCAGGGCAAAATGGTGCAGTGTGAAGACACAATGGAGCCGTGTGATGACAAAATGGAGCAGTCTCAGTGCACAATGGAGCAGCGTGATGGCACAATGCAGCAGTATGATGACACAATTGAGCAGTGTGAGGGCAAAATGGAGCAGTGTACTGGGACAATGATGCACCGTGAGCACATAATGGAGAAGTGTGAGGGCACAAAGAAGCAGTGAGAGGGCACAATGGAGCAGTGTCCTGGGACAATGATGCACCGTGAGCACATAATGGAGCAGTGTGAGGGCACAAAGAAGCAGTGAGAGGGCACAATGGAGCAGTGTCCTGGGACAATCATGCACCGTGAGTACACAATGGACCAGTTTGAGGGCACAGTGGAGCAGTGTGTGGGCAAAATGGAGCAGTGTGATGGGACAATGGAGCAGTGTAATGACACAAGGGAGCAGCGTGATGATGCAATTGAGCAGCATGAGGACATAATGGAACAGTGTGATGACACAATGGCTACTATGAGGACACAATGGAGCAATGTCAGAGCAAAATGGAGCAGTGTGATGGCACGATGGAGCAGCGTGATGGCACATTGGAGCAGTGTGAGGGCAAAATGGAGCACTGTGAGGGAAAAATGGATCAGTGTGAGGGCAGAATGGAGCAAAGTGATGGCACAATGGAGCAGTGTGATGGAGGAATGGAGCACTGAGTGGGCACAATGGAGCTGTGTGAGGACAAAATGGAGCAGAGTGAGGACAAAATTGAACAGTGTGACGGCACAATTGAGCAGCGTTAGGGCCCAATGGAGCATTGTCATAGAATAATGGAGCTACGTGATGGTACAATGGAGCAGTGTGGGGGGAAAATGGAGCACTGTGAGGGCACAATAGAGCAGTGTGACGGCACAAAGGAGCACCGTGATGGCACAATTGAGCAGTGTGAGGAAAAAATGGAGCAGTGTCTGGACAAAAACGAGCAGTGTGATAGCACAAGTGAGCAGTGTAAACACCCAATGGAGCAGTGTGATGCCATGATGGAGCAGTGTGATGACAAAATGGTGCTGTGTGAGGGTACAATGGTGCAGCGTGAGGGCACAATGGAGCAGTGTGAGGGCTCATTGGAGAAGTGTAAGGGCACAATGGAGCAGTGTGTGGGCACAAGGGAGCAGGGTGAGGACAATATAGAGCAGCGTGAGGACACAATGGAGCAGCCTGATGGCACACTGCAGCAGCGTAAGGGCACAATGGAATAGCATGAAGACAAAAATGAAGCAGTGTGAGGGCACAATGAAGCAGAGTGAGGGCACAATTGAGAAGTCTGATGACACAAAGGAGCAGTGTGTTTACACTATTGAGCAGTGGGTTGAGAAAATGGAGCAGGGTAAGTACACAATGGAGCAGTTTGAGGGCACAATGGAGCACTGTGAGGGCACAATGGAAAAATGTGAGGGCACAATGGAGCAGTGTGATGGCACAATGGAGCAGTGTGATGACATAATGGAGCAGTGTTCAGACACAATGGAGCAGAGTGGGGGCACAATGGAGCAGAGTGATGATGCAAAGGAGTACTGTGAGGGCACAATGGAGCAGTGTGAGGGCACATTGGAGCAGTGTGATGACAGAATGGAGCAGTGTGAGAGCATAAGGGATACCTGTGATGGCACAATGGAGCAGTGTGATGACACAATGGAGCAGTATGAGGGCACAATGGTGCAGGGTGATGAGACAATGGAGCAGTGTGAGGGCACATTGATGCAGTGTGATTGTACAATGGAGGGGCATGATGGCACAATGCAGCAGAGTCAGGGCACAGGGATCAGTGGGATGGCACAATAGAGCAGTGCGATGACACAATGGAGCAGTGTGATGACACAATGGAGCAGTGTGAGGGCACAATGGAGAAGTGTGATGGCAAAATGGAGTAGTGTGAGGGCATAATTGAGCAGTGTGAGGGCATATTGGTGCAGTGTGATGGCAGAATGGAGCAATGTGATGGCACAAGGGATTCCTGTGATGGCACAATGGAGGAGTGTGATGACACAATGGAACAGTATGAAGGCACAATGGCACAGGGTGATGACACAATGCAGCAATATGAGGGCATAATGGTGCAGTGTGATTGTACAATGGAGGGGCATGATGGCACAATGCAGCAGAGTTGGGGCACAGGGATCAGAGTGTTGGTACAATACAGCAGCGTGATGACACAATGGAGGAGTATGAGGGCACAATGGCGCAGTGTGATGACACAATGGAGGAGTGTGAGGGCACAACAGAGCAGTGTGATGGCACAATGGAACACTGTGATGACACAATGGAACACTGTGAGTGGAAAATGGAGCAATGTGATGACATAATGTAGCAGTGTGATAACAAAATGGAGCAGGATGAGGACATAATTGAGCAGTGTGTGGGCACAGTGGATCAGTGTGAGGGCACAATGGAGCAGAGTGATGTCACTGTTCAGCAGTGTGAGTGCAAAATGGATCACCGTGAGGGCACAATGGAGCAGTGTGATGACACAATGGAGCAATATGAGGGCACAATGGGGCAGTGTGATGACACAATGGAGCAGTGTGAGGGCACAATGGCGCAGTGTGATGACATAATGGAGCACTGTGAGGGCACAATAGAGCAGTGTGATGGCACAATGGCACAATGTGATGACACAACATAGCAGTGTGATGACACATTGGAGCACTGTGAGGGCACAATTGAGTAGTAAGTGGGCACAGTAGATCACCGTGAGGGCACAATAGAGTAGAGTGATGGCAGAGTTGAGCAGTGTGAGTGCAAAATGGAGCAGTGTGAGGGAACAATGGTGCAGTGTGATGGCACAATGGAGCAGCGTGATGGCAAAATGGAGCAGTGTGAGGGCACAGGGATCAGTATGATGTCACAATGGAGCAGTGTGATCACACAATGGAGCAGTATGAGGGCACAATGGCACAGTGTGATGACACAATGGAGCAGTGAGAGGGCATAATACAGCAGTGTGATGGCACCATGGAATAGTGTGATGACAAAATGGAGCAATGTGAAGGCAAAATGGAGCAGTGTGATGACAAAATGGAGCAGTTTGATGACATAATGGAGGAGTGTGAGGGAAATGGGAGCAGTGTGATGACACAATGGAGCAGTGTGATGGCAGAATGGAGCAGTGGGAGGGCACAATGGATCACGGTGAGGGCACAATGGAGCAGTGTGAGGACAAAATGGAGCAGTGTGAGGACAAAATGGAGCAGGTTGATGGCAAAACTGAGCAGTGTGAGGGCCCAATGGAGCAGAGTGATGGCACAATGGAGCAGTGTGTTGGCACAATGGATCAGTGTGATGACACAATGGGGTAATGTGAGGGCACAATGGATCACTGTGATGGCACAATGGAGCAGTGTGTTGGCACAATGGATCAGTGTGATGACACAATGGGGTAATGTGAGGGCACAATGGATCACTGTGATGGCACAATTGAGCAGTGTGAAGACACAATGGGCCACTGTGAGGGCAACATGGAGCAGTGTGAGTGCAAAATTGAGCAGTGTACTGACACATTGGATCAGTGAGGGCACAATGAAGCAGTGTGATGGCACAATGGAGCAGTTTGATGACAAAATGGAGCACTGTGAGGGCACAATTGAGCAGTGTGAAGGCACAATGGAGCAGGGTGAGGGAACAATGGTGCTGTGTGATGGTACAATTGAGCAGTGTGAGGGCATGATGGATCTGTGTGAGGGCACAAAGGAACAGTGTGATGACACAATTCACCAGTGTGAGTGCACAATGGAGCAGTGTGATAACAGAATGGAGCAGTGTTAGGACACAATGGAGCAGTGTGAGAGCAGAATGGAGCAGCATGTTGCCACAATGTAGCAGTGTGATGACACAACAGAGCAGCATGATGACTCAATGGAGCAGTGTGATGGCACAATGGAGCAGTGTAATGACACAAGGGGCACAGTGAGGGCACAATGGAGCAGTGTGAGGTGAAAATGGAGCAGTCTGATGTTACAATGGAGCAGCGAGAACACAATGGAGCAGTGTGATTACCAAAAGGAGCGGTGTGAGGGCACAATGGAGCAGTGTGAGGGCACAGCGGAGCAGTGTGATGGCACAATGGAGCAGTATGTTGACAAAATGGAGCAGAGTTTGGACACAATGGAGCAGTGTGAGGGCCCAACGGAGCATTGTGAGGGCAAAATGGAGCAATGTGAGGGCACAATGGAGCAATATTAGGAGACAGTGTAGTAGAGTGATGATGCAGTGCAGCACTGTGAGGGCACAATGGAGCAGTGTGACGGCACAGTGGAGCAGTGTGATGGCACAATGGAGAAGTGTGATGGCACAATGGAGCAGTGTGAGGGCACATTGGAGCAGTGTGAGGGCACATTGGAGCAGTGTGATGGCAGAATGGAGCAGTGTGAGGGCGCAAGTGATCCCTGTGATGGCAAAATGGAGCAGGGTGATGACACAATGGAGCAGTGTGAGGGCACAATGACGCAGTGTGATTGTACAATGGAGGGGTGTGATGGCACAATGTAGCAGTGTGAGGGCACAGGGATCAGTGTGATGGCACAATGGAGCAGTATATGGGCACAATGGCGCAGTGTGATGACACAATGGAGCAGTGTGAGGGCACAATGAACAGTGTGATGGAACAATGGAACAGGGTGACGACACAATGGAACACTGTGAGGGCAAAATGGAGCAAGGTGATGACACAATGTAGCAGTGTGATGACACAATGGAGCACTGTGAGGGCACAAATGAGCAGTGTGTGGGCACAGTAGATCAGTTTGAGGGCAAAATGGAGCAGAATGATGGCACAGTTTGGCAGTGTGAGTGCAAAATGAGCAGTGTAAGGGCATAATGGAGCAGTATGTTGGCACAATGGAGCAGTGTGATGGCACAATTGAGCAGTGTGATGACACAATGGAGCAGTATGAGGGCACAATGGGGCAGTGTGATGACACAATGGACCAGTGTGAGGGCACAATTTAGCAGTGTGAGGGCAAAGTGGAGCAGTGTGCTGGGACAATGGAGCAGTGTGATGACACAATAGAGCAGTATGATGACACAATGGAGCAGTATGATGACACAATGGAGCAGATTGAGGGCATAATGGGAATGTGATGACACAATGGAGCAATGTGAAGGCAAAATGATGCAGTTTGATGTTCCAATGGAGCACTGTGATGGCACAATGGAACACAGTGAGGACACAATGGAGCAGCGTGAGGGCACAATTGAGCACCGTGAGTGCAGAATGGAGCAGGATGAACACACAATGGAGCAGTGGGAGGCCACAATGGAGCAGCCTGACGGCACAATAGAGCAATGTGCTGGACAATAGAGCACCGTGAGCACAAAATCGGGCACTGTGAGGGCACAATGGAGCAGTGTGAGGAGAAAATGGAGCAGTGTGATGAAATAATGGAGCAGTGAGGGCACAATGGAGCAGTGTGAGGACACAAAGGAGCAGTGTGAAGGCACAATGCAGCGGAGTGAATTCACAATGGAGCAGTGTGAGGGCACAATGGAGCAATGAGAGGGCACAATGAAGCAGAGTGATGACACAAAGGAGTACTGTGAGGGCAAAATGGAGCAGTGTGAGGGCACATTGGAGCAGTGTGATGACAGAATGGAGCAGTGTGAGGGCACAAGGGATACCTGTGATGGCACAATGGAGCAGTGTGATGACACAGTGGAGCAGTATGAGGGCACAATGGCACAGGGTGATGAGACAATGGAGCAGTGTGAGGGCACATTGATGCAGTGTGATTGTACAATGGACGGGCATGATGGCACAATGCAGCAGAGTCAGGGCACAGAGATCAGTGTGATGGCATAATAGAGCAGTGTGATGACACAATGGAGCAGTGTGATGACACAGTGGAGCAGTGTTCGGACACAATGGAGCAGTGTGAGGGCACAATGGAGAAGTGTGATGGCAAAATGGAGTAGTGTGAGGGCATAATTGAGCAGTGTGAGGGCATATTGGAGCAGTGTGATGGCAGAATGGAGCAATGTGATGGCACAAGGGATTCCTGTGATGGCAAAATGGAGGAGTGTGATGACACAATGGAGCAGTATGAGGGCACAATGGCACAGGGTGAGGACACAATGCAGCAGTATGAGGGCACAATGGCACAGTGTGATTGTACAATGGAGGGCCATGATGGCACAATGCAGCAGAGTCAGGGCACAGGGATCAGTGTGTTGGCACAATAGAGCAGTGTGATGACACAATGGAGCAGTATGAGGGCACAATGGTGCAGTGTGATGACACAATGGAAGAGAGTGAGGGCACAACAGAGCAGTGTGATGGAACAATGGAACAGTATGATGACACAATAGAACACTGTGAGGGGAAAATGGAGCAATGTGATGACATAATGTAGCAGTGTGATGACAAAATGGAGCAGGATGAGGGCACAATTGAGCAGTGTGTGGGCACAGTGGATTAGTGTGAGGGCAAAATGGAGCAGATTGATGGCACTGTTCAGCAGTGTGAGTGCAAAATGGAGCAGTGTGAGGGCACAATGGAGCAGTGTGATGACACAATGGAGAAATATGAGGGCACAATGGGACAGTGTGATGACAAAATGGAGCAGTGTGAGGGAACAATGGAGCAGTGTGATGGCACAATGGAACACAGTGATGACACAATGGAACAGTGTGAGGGCACAATTGAGCAGCGTGAGCAAAGAATGGAGCAGCATGATGAGACAATGGAGAAGTGTGCTGACACAAAATATCCATGTGATGACTCATTGTAGCAGTGTGATGGCACAATGGAATAATGTGATGGCAGAATGGGGCACTGCGAGGGCACAATGGAGCAGTGTCAGGCCACAATGGAGCAGTGTGATGACACAATGGAGCAGTGTTGGCAAAATGGAGCAGTGTGATGACACAAGGGAGCACTGTGAGGGCAAAATGGAGCAGTGGGAGAGCACAATGGAGAAGTGTGATCGCACAGTGGAGCAGTGTGATAACACAATGGAGCAGTGTGGTGGCACAATGGAGCAGTGTGCGGGGACAATGGAGCAGTGTGAGAGCAGAATGCAGCAGCATTATGCCACAATTTAGCAGGGTGATGACACAACGGAGCAGCGTAATGACTCATTGGAGCAGTGTGATGGCACAATGGAGCAGTGTGATGACACAATGGGGAACTGTGAGGGCAAAATTGAGCAGTTTAAGGTGAAAATGGAGCAGTGTGATGACAAAATGGAGCAGTGTGGCACAATAGAGCAGTGTGAGGACACAAAGGAGCGGTGTGAGGGCACAATGGAGCAGCGTAACTTCAAAATGGAGCAGGGTGAGGACACAATGGAGCAATGTGAGGGCACAATGGAGCAGAGTGATGACACAATGGAGCACTGTGAGGGCACAATGGAAAAATGTGAGGGCACAGTGGAGCAGTGTGATGGCACAATAGAGCACTGGGAGGGCACAATGGAGCAGTGTGAGTACACATTGGAGCAGTTTGATGGCAGATTGTAGCAGTGTGAGGGCACAAGTGATCCCTGTCATGACACAATGGAGCAGTGTGATGACACAATGGAGCAGTGTGAGGGCACAATGACGCAGTGTGATTGTACAATGGAGGGGTGTAATGGCAGAATGCAACAGTTTGAGGGTACAGGGATCAGTGTGATGGCACAAGAAAGCAGGGTGATGACATAATAGAGCAGTACGAGGGCACAATGGTGCAGTGTGATGACACAATGGAGCAGTGTGAGGGCACAATGGCACAGTGGGATGACACAATGGAGCAGTGTGAGGGCACAATAGAGCAGGGTGATCGCACAATGGAGCAGTGTGATGACAAAATGGAACACTGTGAGGGCAAAATGGTGCAATGTGATGACACAATGTAGCATTGTGATGACAAAATGGAGCACTGTGAGGGCACAATTGAGTAGTGTGTGGGCACAGTGGATCACTGTGAGGACACAATGGAGCACAGTGATAGCAGAGTTGAGCAGTGTGAGTGCAAAATGGAGCAGTGTGAGGGCACAATGGTGCAGTGTGATGGCAGAATGGAGCAGAGTGATGATACACTGGAGCAGTATCAGGGCAAAATGATACAGTGTGATGACAAAATGGAGCAGTGTGAGGGCACAATGATGCAGTGTGATGACACAACGGAGCAGCTTGATGGCACAATGGAGCAGTGTGAGGGCACAAGGATTAGTGTGATGGCACAATGGAGCATTGTGATCACACAATGGAGCAGTATGAGGGCACAATGGCACAGTGTGATACAACAATGGATCAGTGAGAGGGCACAATACAGCAGGTTGATGGCACCATGGAATAGTGTGATGACACAATTGAACACTGTGAGGGCAAAATGGAGCAGTATGATGACAAAATGTAGAAGTGTGATGGCAGAATGGAGCAGTAGGAGGGAACAATGGATCACCGTGAGGGCACAATGGAGCAGGGTGTGGACAAAATGGAGCAGTGTGAGGACACAATGGAGCAGGTTGACAGCACAATTGAGCAGTGCGAGGACCCAATGGAGCAGTGTGATGGCATAATGGAGCAGTGTGATGACAAAAGGGAACACTGTGAGAGCAGTGTGAGGGCACAAGAGAGCAATGTGATGGCAGAGTGGAGCAGTGTGATGCCAAAATGGAGCAGTGTGATGACACAACGGGGTAATGTGAGGGCACAATGGAGCACTGTGATGGCACAATTGAGCAGTGTGAAGACAAAATGGGACACTGTGAGGGCACAATGGAGCAGTGTGAGTGCAAAATTGAGCAGCATAATGACACATTGGATCAGTGAGGGCACAATGAAGCAGTGTGATGGCACAATGGAGCAGTTTGATGACAAAATGGAGCACAGTGAGGGCACAATTGAGCAGTGTGAAGGCACAATGGAGCAGGGTGTGGGCACAGTGGTGCTGTTTGATGGTACAATTGAGCAGTGTGAGGGCAGGATGGATCTGTGTGAAGGCACAATAGAACAGTGTGATGACACAATTCACCAGTGTGAGTACACAATGGAGCAGTGTGATGACACATTGGAGCAGTGTGATAACAGAATGGAGCAGTGTTAGGACACAATGGAACAGTGTGAGGGGACAATGGAGCAGCGTGAGAGCAGAATGGAGCAGAATGTAGCCACAATGTAGCAGTGTGATGACACAAGAGAGCAGCATGATGACTCATTGGAGCAGTGTGATGGCACAATGGAGCAGTGTGATGACAGAAGGGGCACAGTGAGGGCAAAATGGAGCAGTGTGAGGCGAAAATGGAGCAGTGTGATGACACAATTTAGCAGTGAGGACACAATGGAGCAGTGTGATTACACGAAGGAGCAGTGTGATGACACAATAGAGCAGTGTGATGACACAAGGGAGCAGTATGATGAGACAATGGAGCAGTATGAGGGCATAATGGGGCAATGTGATGACACAATGGAGCAGTGTGAGGGCACAATGGAGCAGAGTGATGATGCAAAGGAGCACTGGGAAGGCAAAATGGAGTAGTGTGTGGGCACATTGGAGCAGTGTGATGACAGAATGGAGCAGTGTAAGGGCACAAGGGATACCTGTGATGGCACAATGGAGCAGTGTTATGACACAATGGAGCAGTATGAGGGCACAATTGTGCAGGATGATGACACAATGGAGCAGTGTGAGGGCACATTGATGCAGTGTGATTGTACAATAGAGGGGCATGATGGCACAATGCAGCAGAGTCAGGGCACAGGGATCAGTGTGATGGCACAATAGAGCAGTGTGATGACACAATGGAGCAGTGTGGTGACACAATGGAGCAGTGTTCAGACACAATGGAGCAGTGTGGGAGCACAATGGAGAAGTGTGATGGCAAAATGGAGCAATGTGTGGGCACAATTGAGCAGTGTGAGAGCACAATGGAGAAGTGTGATGGCAGAATGGAGCAGTGTGAGGGCACAATTGAGCAGTGTGAGAGCATATTGGAGCAGTGTGAGGGCAGAATGGAGCAATGTGAGAGCACAAGGGATTCCTGTGACAGCACAATGGAGGAGTGTGATGACACAATGGAGCAGTATGAGGGCACAATGGCAGAGTGATGGCAGAGTTGAGCAGTGTGAGTGCAAAATGGAGCATTGAGAGGGAGAAATACAGCAGTGTGATGGCACCATGGAATAGTGTGATGACACAATGGAGCAATGTGATGGCAAAATGGAGCAGTGTGATGACATAATGGAGCAGTTTGATGACATAATGGAGCAGTGTGAGGGCAAAATAGAGCAGTGTGATGACACAATGGAGCAGTGTGATGGCAGAATGGAGCCGTGGGAGGGCACAATGGATCACCATTAGGGCACATGGAGCATGTTGACAGCACAACTGAGCAGTGTGTGGGCCCAATGGAGCAGTGTCATGGCACAATGGAGCAGTGTTGACAAAAGGGAGCACTGTGAGATCAAAGTTGAGCAGTGTGAGGGCACAAGAGAGCAGTGTGATGGCACAGTGGAGCAGTGTGATGCCACAATGGAGCAGTGTGATGACACAACGGGGTAATGTGAGGGCACAATGGAACACTGTGATGGCAAAATTGAGCAGTGTGAAGACACAATGGGGCACTGTGAGGGCACAATGGAGCAGTGTGAGTGCAAAATTGAGCAGTGTAATGACACATTGGATCAGTGAGGGCACAATGAAGCAGTGTGATGGCACAATGGAGCAGTTTGATGACAAAATGGAGCACAGTGAGGGCACAATTGAGCAGTGTGAAGGCACAATGGAGCAGGGTGAGGGCACAATGGTGCTGTGTGATGGTACAATTGAGCAGTCTGAGGGCACGATGGATCTGTGTGAGGGCACAATGGAACAGTGTGATGACACAATTCACCAGTGTGAGTGCACACTGGAGCAGTGTGATGACACATTGGAGCAGTGTGATAACAGAATGTAGCAGTGTTAAGACACAATGGAGAAGTGTGAGGGGACAAAGGAGCAGCGTGAGAGCAGAATGGAGCAGCATGTTGCCACAACGTAACAGTGTGATGACACAACAGAGCAGCATGATGACTCATTGGAGCAGTGTGATGGCACAATGGATCAGTGTGATGACACAAGGGGCACGGTGATGGCACAATGGAGCAGTGTGAGGCGAAAATGGAGCAGTGTGATGACAATGGAGCAGTGAGGACACAATGGAGCAGTTTGATTACACAATGAGCGGTGTGAGGGCACAATGGAGCAGTGTGAGGGCACAGTGGAGCAGTGTGATGGCACAATGGAGCAGTGTTTGGACACAATGGAGCAGTGTTCGGACAAAATGGAGCAGTGTGAGGGCACAATGGAGCAATGTGAGGAGACAATGTAGCAGAGTGATGATGCATTGGAGCAGTGTGATGGCCCAATAGAGCAGTGTTCGGGCACAGTGGAGCAGTGAGAGGGCAAAATGGCGAAGTGTGATGGCACAATGGAGCAGTTTGATTGCAGAATAGAACCGAGTGATGACACAATGTCGCAGTGTGATTGTACAAAGGAAGGATGTGATGACACAATGTAGTAGTGTGAGGGCACAATGGCGCAGTGTGATGGCACAACGGAGCACTGTGAGGGAAAAATAGAACAGTGTGATGGCACAATGGAACAGTGTAATGACAAAATGGAACACTGTGAGGGCAAAACGGTCCAATGGGATAACACAATGTAGCAGTGTGATGACACAAAGGAGCACTGTGAGGGCAGAAAGGAACAATATGAGGGCATAGTGGGGCAGTATGATGGCACAATGGTGCATTATGATGACACAATGGAGCAGTGTGATGACACAATGGAGCAGAGTGACGGCACAATGGAGCAGTGTGAGGGCAAAATAGAGCAGTGTGATGGCACAATGGAACAGTGTGATGACAAAATGGAACACTGTGAGAGCAAAATGGTCCAATGGGATGACACAATGTAGCAGTGTGATGACACAAGGGAGCACTGTGAGGGCACAAAGGAAAATATGAGGGCACAGTGGGGCAGTATGATGGCACAATTGTGCAGTATGATGACACAATGGAGCAGTGTGATGACACAATGGAGCAGAGTGACGGCACAATGGAGCAGTGTGAGTTCACATTGGAGCAGTTTGATGGCAGAATGTAGCAGTGGGAGGGCACAAGCGATCTCTGTCATGACACAATGTAGCAGTGTGATGATACAATGGAGCAGTGTGAGGGCACAATGATGCAGTGTGATTGTAAAATGGAGGGGTGTAATGGCAGAATGCAGCAGTGTGAGGGCACAGGGATCAGTGTGATGGCACAATAGAGCAGGGTGATGACACAATGGAGCTGTATGAGGGCAAAATGGTGCAGTGTGATGACACAATGGAGCAGTGTGAGGGCACAATGGCGCATTGTGATGACACAATGGAGCACTGTGAGGGCAAAATAGAGCAGTGTGATGGCACAATGGAACAGTGTGATGACACAATGGAGCAGTGTGATGACACAATGCAGCAGAGTTCGGACACAATGGAGCAGAGTGAGGGCACAGTGGAGCAGTGTGATGGCACAATGGAATAGTGTGAGGGCATAAGGGATCCCTGTGCTGGCACAGTGGAGCAGTGTGAGGACACAATGGAGCAGTATGAGGGCACAATGGCACACAGTGATAACACAATGGAGCAGTGTGATGACAAAATGGAGCAGTGTGAGGGCAAAATGGAGTAGTGTTATGACACAACGGAGCAGTGTGATGGCAGAATGGAGCAGTTGGAGGGCACAATAGATCACCATGAGGGCACAATGGGAGCAGTGTGAGGACAAAATGGAGCAGTGTGAGGACACAATGGAGCAGATTGATGGCAAAATTGAGCAGTGTGAGGGCCCAATGTAGCAGAGTGATGGCACAATTGAGCAGTGTGATGACAAAAGGGAGCACTGTGAGAGCACAATTGAGCAGTGTGAGGGCACAGTGGAGCAGTGTGATGGCACAATGGAGCAGTGTGATGACACAGTGGAGCAGTGTTCGGACACAATGGAGCAGTGAGAGGACACAATGGTGCACTGTGATGGCACAATGGAGCAGTGTGAGGGCACAATGGGGCAGTGTGAGGGAACATTGGAGCAGTGTGATGGCAGAATGGAGCAGTGTGAGGGCACAAGGGATACCTGTGATGGCACAATGGATCAGTGTGATGACAAAATGGAGTGGTGTGAGGGAATGATGGCAAAGTGTGATGACACAATGGAGCAGTGTGAGGTCACAATGACACAGTGTGATTGTACAATGGAGGGGCGTGATGGCACAATGTAGCTGTGTGAGGGCACACGGATCAGTGTGATGGCACCATGGAACAGTATATGGGCACAATGGCGCAGTGTGATGACACAATGGAGCAGTGTGATGGCACAATAGAGCAGTGTGATGGCACAATGGAACAGGGTGATGACACAATTGAACACTGTGAGGGCAAAATGGAGCAAGGTGATGACACAATGTAGCAGTGTGATGACACAATGTAGCAGTGTGATGACACAATGGAGCACTGTGAGGGCACAATTGAGCAGTGTGTGGGCACAGTAGATCAGTGTGAGGGCAAAATGGAGCAGAATGATGGCAAAGTTCAGCAGTGTGAGTGCAAAATGAGCAGTGTGAGGGCACAATGGAGCAGTATGTTGGCACAATGGAGCAGTGTGATGGCACAATTGAGCAGTGTAATGACACAATGGAGCAGTATGAGGGCACAATGGGGCAGTGTGATGACACAATGGACCAGTGTGAGGGTACAACTTAGCAGTGTGAGGGCAAAGTGGAGCAATGTGATGGGACAATGGAGCAGTGTGATGACAAAATGGAGCAGTATCAGGGCATAATGGGGCAATGTAATGACACAATGGAGCAGTGTGAGGGTAAAATTACGCAGTGTGGTGTTCCAATGGAGGAGTGTGATGACACAGTGGAGCACTGTGAGGGCACAATTGAGTAGTGGGTGGGCACAGTGGATCACTGTGAGGGCACAATGGAGCAGTGTGATGGCACAATGGAGCAGTGTGACGGCACAATGGAGCAGTTTGATTGCAGAATAGAGCCGAGTGATGACACAATGACGCAGTGTGATTGTACAATGGAGGCACGTGATGGCACAATGAAGTAGTGTGAGGGCAAAGGGATCAGTGTGATGGCACAATGGAGCAGTATATGGGCACAATGGCACAGTGTGATGACACAATGGAGCAGTGTGAGGGCACAATAGAACAGTGTGATGGTACAATGGAACAGGGTGATGACACAATGGAACACTGTGAGGGCAAAATAGAGCAAAGTGATGACACAATGTAGCAGTGTGATGACAAAATGGAGCACCGTGAGGGCACAATTGAGCAGCGTGTGGTCACAGTGGATCAGTGTGAGGGCAAAATGGAGAAGAGAGATGGATCCATTTCAGCAGTGTGAGTGCAAAATGAGCAGTGTGAGGCCATAATGGAGCAGTATGTTGGCACAATGGAGCAGTGTGATGGCACAATTGAGCAGTGTGATGACACAATGGAGCAGTATGAGGGCACAATGGGGCACTGTGATGACACAAGGGACCAGTGTGAGGGCACAATTTAGCAGTGTGAGGGCAAAGTGGAGCAGTTTGATGGGACAATGGAGCAGAGTGATGACACAATGGGGCAGTGTGATGACACAATGGAGCAGTATGAGGGCATAATGGGGCAATGTAATGACACAATGGAGCAGTGTGAGGGCAAAATGACACAGTGTGATGTTCCAATGGAGGAGTGTGATGACACAATGGAGCACTGTGAGGGCACAATTGAGTAGTGTGTGGGCACAGTGGATCACTGTGAGGGCACAATGGAGCAGAGTGATGGCAGAGTTGAGCAGTGTGAGTGCAAAATGGAGCAGTGTGAGGGCACAATGGTGCAGTGTGATGGCAGAATGGAGGACTGTGTTAACAGAATGGAGCAGTATGAGGGCAAAATGACGCAGTGTGATGACACAATGGAGCAGTCTGAGAGAACCATCATGCAGTGTGATGGTACAATGGAGCAGCGTGAAGGCACAAAGGAGCAGTGTGAGGGCACAGGCATCAGTGTGATGGCACAATGGAGCAGTGTGATCACACAATGGAGCAGTATGAGGGCACAATGGCACAGTGTGATGACACAATGGAGCAGTGAGAGGGCACAATACAACAGTGCGATGGCACCATGGAATAGTGTGATGACACAATGGAGCAATATGGTGGCAAAATTGAGCAGTGTGATGACAAAATGGAGCAGTTTGATGACATAATGGAGCAGGTTGAGGGCAAAATGGAGCAGTGTGATGACACAATGGAGCAGTGTCATGGCAGAATGGAGCCGTGGGAGGGCACAATGGATCACCGTGAGGGCACAATGGAAGCAGTGTGAGGATAAAATGGAGCAGTGTGAGGACACAATGGAGCAGGTTGACGGCACAATTGAGCAGTGTGAGGGCCCAATGGAGCAGAGTGATGGCAAAATGGAGCAGTGTGATGACAAAAGGGAACACTGTGAGAGCACAATTGAGCAGTGTGAGGGCAGAGTGGAGCCGTGTGATGCCACAATGGAGCAGTGTAATGACACAATGGGGTAATGTGAGGGCACAATGGAGCACTGTGATGGCACAACTGAGCAGTGTGAAGACACAATGGGACACTGTGAGGACAAAATGGAGCAGTGTGAGTGCAAAATTGAGCAGTGTAATGACACATTGGATCAGTGAGGGCACAATGAAGCAGTGTGATGGCACAATGGAGCAGTTTGATGACAAAATGGAGCACTGTGAGGGCACAATTGAGCAGTGTGAAGGCACAATGGAGCAGGGTGAGGGCACAATGGTGCTGTGTGATGGTACAATTGAGCAGTGTGAGGGCACAATGGATCTGTGTGAGGGTACAATGGAACAGTGTGATGACACAATTCACCAGTGTGAGTGCACAATGGAGCAGTGTGATGACACATTGGAGCAGTGTGATAACAGAATGGAGCAGTGTTAGGACACAATGGAGCAGTGTGAGGGGACAATGGAGCAGTGTGAGAGCAGAATGGAGCAGCATGTTGCCACAATGTAGCAGTGTGATGACACAAGAGAGGAGCATGATGACTCATTGGAGCAGTGTGATGGCACAATGGAGCCGTGTGATGACAGAAGGGGCACGGTGAGGGCACAATGGAGCAGTGTGAGGCAAAAATGGAGCAGTGTGATGATGCAATGTAGCAGTGAGGACACAATGGAGCAGTGTGACTACACAAAGGAGTGGGGTGAGGGCACAATGGAGCAGTGTGAGGGCACAGTGTAGCAGTGTGATGGCACAATGGAGCAGTGTGATGACACAAATGGAGCAGATTTCGGGCACAGTGGAGCACAGTGAGGGCACAATGGAACATTATGAGGGCACAATGGAGCAATGTGAGGGCACAGTGTAGCAGAGTGATGATGCAATGGAGCATTGTGAAGGCACAATGGAGCAGTGTTAGGGCACAGTGGAGCAGTGTGAAGGCACAATGGAGCAGTGTGATGACACAATGGAGCAGTGTTCGGACACAATGGAGCAGTGAGAGGGCAAAATGGAGAAGTGTGTTAGCACAATGGAGCAGTGTGAGGGCACAATGGAACAGTGTGATAGCACATTGGAGCAGTTTGATGGCAGAATGGAGCAGTGTGAGGGCACAAGGGATCCCTGTGATGGCACAATTGAGCAGTGGGATGACACAATGGAGCAGTATGTGGAAACAATGGCACAGTGTGATGACACAATGGAGCAGTGTGAGGACACACACGCAGTGTAATTGTACAATGGAGGGGTGTGATGGCACAATGTAGCTGTGTGAGGGCACAGGGATCAGTGTGATGGCACAATGGTGCAGTGTGATGACACAATGGAGCAGTGTGAGGGCACAATAGAGCAGTGTGATGGCACAATGGAACAGGGTGATGACAAAATGGAACACTGTGAAGGCAAAATGTAGCAGTGTGATGACACAATGTAGCAGTGTGATGACACAATGGAGCACTGTGAGGGCACAAGTGAGCAGTGTGTGGGCACAGTGGATCAGTGTGAGGGCAAAATGGAGCAGAGTGATGGCATGGTTCAGCAGTGTGAGTGCAAAATGAGCAGTGTGAGGGCACAATGGAGCAGTATGTTGGCACAATGGAGTAGTGTGATGGCACAATTGAGCAGTGTGATGACACAATGGAACAGTATGAGGGCACAGTGGGGCAGTGTGATGACACAATGGACCAGTGTGAAGGCACAATTTAGTAGTGTGAGGGCAAAGTGGAGCAGTGTGCTGGGACAATGGAGCAGTGTGATGACCCAATAGAGCAGTGTGATGACACAATGGAGCAGTGTGATGATACAATGGAGCAGTGTGAGGGCATAATGGGGCAATGTGATGACACAATGGAGCAGTGTGAGGGCAAAATGATGCAGTGTGATGTTCCAATGGAGCAGTGTGATGGCACAATGGAACACACTGATGACACAATGGAGCAGTGTGAGGGCACAATTGAGCACCGTGAGCTCAGAATGGAGCAGCGTGAACACTCAATGGAGCAGTGAGAGGGCACAATGGAGCAGCCTGATGGCACAATGGAGCAATGTCCTGGGACAATAGAGCACCGTGAGCACACAATGGGGCACTGTGAGGGCACAATGGAGCAGTGTGAAGAGAAAATGGAGCAGTGTGATGAAACAATGGAGCAGTGAGGGCACAATGGAGCAGTGTGAGGACACAAAGGAGCAGTGTTAGGTCACAATGCAGCAGACTGAATTCACAATGGAGCAGTGTGGGGGCACAATGGAGCAATGTGAGGGCACAATGGAGCAGAGTGATGATGCAAAGGAGCACTATGAGGGCCCAATGGAGCAGTATGACGGCACAGGAGCAGTATGATGATGCAAGTGAGCAGTGTTCGGACACAATGGAGAAGAGTGAGGGCACAATGGAGCAGTGTGAGGGCACAATGGAGCAGTTTAGGGGCACGATGGAGCAGTTTAAGGGCATATTGGAGCAGTGTGATGAGAGAATGGAGAAGTGTGAGGGCACAAGGGATACCTGTGATGGCACAATGACGCAGTGTGATGACACAATGGAGCACTGTGTGGGCACAATTGAGCAGTGTGTGGGAACAATGGATCGGTGTGAGGGCACAATGGAGCAGAGTGATGGCACAGTTGAGCAGTGTGAGTGCAAAATGGAGCACTGTGAGGGCACAATGGAGCAGTATTTTGGCACAATGGAGCAGTGTGATGGCACAATGGAACACAGTGAGGACACAATGGAGCAGCGTGAGGGCACAATTGAGCACCGTCACCGCAGAATGGAGCAACGTGAACACACAATGGAGCAGTAAGAGGGCACAATGGAGCAGCCTGATGGCACAATGGAGCAATGTCCTGGGACAATAGAGCACCATAAGCACACAATGGGGCACTGTGAGGGCACAATGGAGCAGTGTGAAGAGAAAATGGAGCAGTGTGATGAAACAATGGAGCAGTGAGGGCACAATAGAGCAGTGTGAGGACACAAAGGAGCAGTGTGAGGGCACAATACAGTGGAGTGAATTCACAGTGGAACAGTGTGAGGGCACAATGGAGCAATGTGAGGGCACAATGGAGCAGAGTGATGACACAAAGGAGCACTGTGAAGGCACAAAGGAGCAGTGTGATAGCACAGTGGAGCAGTGTGATAGCACAAGGTAGCAGTGTTTGGACACAATGGAGAAGTGTGAGGGCACAATGGAGTGGTGTGAGGTGAAAATGGAGCAGTGTGATGAAACAATGGAGCAGTGAGGGCACAATGGAGCAGTATGAGGACACAAAGAAGCGGAGTGAGGGCACAATGGAGCAGTGTGAGTTTACAATTTAGCAGTGTGAGGGCACAATGGAGCAATGTGAGGGCACAATGGAACAGAGTGATGATGCAATGGAGCACTGTGAGGGCACAATGGAGGAGTGTGAGGGCACAGTGGAGCAATGTGATGGTACAATGGAGCAGTGTGATGACACAATGGAGCAGTGTTCAGACACAATGGAGCAGTGTGAGAGCACAATGGAGAAGTGTGATGCCACAATGGAGCAGTGTGATGACACAATGGAGCAGTGTTCGGACACAATGGAGCAGTGTGAGAGCACAATGGAGAAGTGTGATGCCACAATGGAGCAGTGTGAAGGCACAATGGAGCTGTGTGAGGCCACATTGGACCAATGTGATGGCAGAATGGAGCAATGTGAGGGCACATGGGTTCCCTGTGATGGCAAAATGGTGCAGTGTGATAACACAGTGGAGCAGTATGAGGGAACAATGGTGCAGTGTGATGACACAATGGAGCACTGTGAGGGCACAAGGGAGCAGTGTGATGATACAATGGAGCATTGTGAGAGCACAATGGAGCAGTGTGGTGGCAAAATGGAGCAGTGTGAGGGCATAATGTAGCAGTGTGAGGGCACATTGGTGCAGTGTGATGAGAGAATGGAGAAGTGTGAGGGCACAAGGGATACCTGTGATGGCACAATGGAGCAGTGTGATGACACAATGGAGCACGGTGTGGGCACAATTGAGCAGTGTGTGGGAACAATGGATCGGTGTGAGGGCACAAGGGAGCAGAGTGATGGCACAGTTGAGCAGTGTGAGTGCAAAATGGAGCACTGTGAGGGCACAATGGAGCAGTGTGAGGGCACAGTGGAGCAGTGTGATGGCACAATGGAGAAGTGTGATGACACAATGGAGCAGTGTGAGGGCACAATGGAGCAGTGTGAGGGCAAATGGAGCAGTGTGAGGGCACAATGGAGAAGTGTGATGGCTTGATGGAGAAGTGTGATGGCTCAATGGAGCAGTGTGAGGGCACAATGGAGCTGTGTGAGGGCACAATGGAGCAGTGTGAGGGCACAATTGAGCAGTGTGAGGGCACAAGGGTTCCCTGCGATGGCACAATGGAGCAATGTGATAACACAATGAAGCAGTGTGAGGGAACAATGGTGCAGTGTGATGACACAATGGAGCACTGTGTGGGCACAATTTAGCAGTGTGAGGGCACAATGGAGCACTGTGAGGGCACAATGGAGCAGTCTGAGGACACAAAGGAGCAGTGTGAGAACACAATGCAGCAGAGTGAATTCACAATGGAGCAGTGTGAGGGCATAATGGAGCAATGTGAGGGCACAATGGAGCAGAGTGATGATGCAAAGGAGCACTGTGAGGGCACAATGGAGCAGTGAGACGGCACAATGGAGCAGTGTGATGGCACAAGGGAGCAGTGTTCGGACAAAATGGAGCAGTGTGAGGGCACAATGGAGCTGTGTGATGGCACAATGGAGCAGTGTGAGGGCACATTGGAGCAGTGTGATGAGAGAATGGAGAAGTGTGAGGGCACAAGGGATACCTGTGATGGCACAATGGAGCAGTGTGATGACACAATGGAGCAGTATGAGGTCACAATGGTGCAGGGTGATGACACAATTGTGCAGTATGAGGGCACATTGATGCAGTGTGATTGTACAATGGAGGGGCATGATGGCACAATGCAGCAGAGTCAGGGCACAAGGATCAGTGTGATGGCACAATAGAGCAGTGTGATGACACAATGGAGCAGTGTGATGAAACAATGGAGCAGTGTTCGTACACAATGGAGCAGTGTGAGGGCACAATGGAGAAGTGTGATGGCAAAATTGAGCAGTGTGAGGGCACAATTGAGCAGTGTGAGGGCATATTGAAGCAGTGTGATGGCAGAATGGAGCAATATGAGGGCACAAGGGATTCGTGTGATGGCGCAATGGAGGAGTGTGATGACACAATGGAGCAGTATGAGGGCACAATGGCACAGGGTGTTGACACAATGCAGCAGTACGAGGGCACAATGGCGTAGTGTGATGACACAATGGAGGAGCGTGAGGGCACAACAGAGCAGTGTGATGGCACAATGGAACAGGGTGATGACACAATGGAAGTGTGAGGGGAAAATGGAACAATGTGATGACATAATGTAGCAGTGTGATGACAAAATGGAGCAGTATGAGGGAACAGTTGAGCAGCGTGTGGGCACAGTGGATCAGTGTGAGGGCACAATGGAGCAGAGTGATGGCACAGTTGAGCAGTGTAAGTGCAAAATGGAGCAGTGTGAGGCCACAATGGAGGAGTATGTTGGCACAAAGGAGCAGTGTGATGGCACAATTGAGCAGTGTGATGACACAATGTAGCACTATGAGGGCACAATGGGGCAGTGTGATGACACAATTGACCAGTGTGAAGGCACAATTTAGCAGTGTGAGGGCAAAGTGGAGCAGAGTGATGGGACAATGAAGCAGGGTGATGACACAATAGAGCAGTGTGATGACACAATGGAGCAGTGTGATGATACAATGGAGCAGTATGAGGGCATAATGCAGTAATGTGATGACACAGTGGAGCAGTGTGAGGGCAAAATGACGAAGTGTGATGATCCAATGGAGCAGTGTGATGGCACAATGAACACAGTGAGGACACAATGGAGCAGCGTGAGGGCACAATTGTGCACCGTGAGTGCAGAATGGAGCAGCATGAACACACAATGGAGCAGCGAGAGGGAACAATGGAGCAGCCTGATGGCACAATGGAGCAATGTCCTGGGACAATAGAGCACAGTAAGCACACAATGGGTCATGTGAAGGGAAAATGGAGCAATGTGATGAAACAATGGAGGAGTGAGGGCACAATGGAGCAGAGTGAGGACACAAAGGAGCAGTGTGAGGGCACAATGCAGCAGAGTGAATTCACAATGGAGCAGTGTGAGGGCACAATGGAGCAATGTGAGGGCACAATGGAGCAGAGTGATGATGCAAAGGAGCACTGGGAGGGCACAATGGAGCAGTGTGACGGCACAGTGGAGCAGTGTGATGGCACAAGGGAGCAGTGTTCAGACACAATGGAGCAGTGTGACAGCACAAGGAAGCAGTGTGATGGCACAATGGAGCAGTGTGAGGGCACAATGGAGCAGTGTGAGGGCACATTGGAGCAGTGTGATGAGAGAATGGAGAAGTGTGAGGGCACAAGGGATACCTGTGATGGCACAATGGAACAGTATGATGACACAATGGAGCTGTATGAGGGCACAATGGCGCAGGGTGATGATGCAATGGAGCAGTGTGAGGGCACTTTGATGCAGTGCGATTGTCCAATGGAGGGGCATGGTGGCACAATGCAGCAGAGTCAGGGCACAAGGATCAGTGTGATGGCACAATACAGCAGTGTGATGACACAATGGAGCAGTGTGATGACACAATGGAGCAGTGTTCGTACACAATGGAACAGTGTGAGGGCACAATTGAGCAGTTTGAGGGCATATTGGAGCAGTGTGATGGCAGAATGGAGCAATTTGAGGGCACAAGGGAGGGCACAATGGCACAGGGTGATGACAAAATGCACCAGTATGAGGGCACAATGGCGCAGTGTGATTGGACAATGGAGGGGCATGATGGCACAATGCAGCAGAGTCAGGGAACAGGGATCAGTGTGATGGCACAATAGAGCAGTGTGATGACACAATGGAGCAGTATGAGGCCACAATAGCGCAGTGTGATGACACAATAGAGGAGCATGAGGGCACAACAGAGCAGTGTGATGGCACAATGGAACAGGGTGATGACACAATTGAACACTGTGAGGGGAAAACAGAGCAATGTGATGACATAATGTAGCAGTGTGATGACAAAATAGAACAGTATGAGGGCACAATTGAGCAGTGTGTGGGCACAGTGGATCAGTGTGAGGGCACAATGGAGCAGAGTGATGGCATAGTTAAGCAGTGTGGGTGCAAAATTGAGCAGTGTGAAGGCACCATGGAGCAGTATGTTGGCACAATGGAGCAGTGTGATGGCACAATGGAGCAGTGTGATGACACAATGGAGCAGTATGAGGGCACAATGCAGCAGTGTGATGACACAGTGGAGCAGTATGATGGCACAATGGAGCAGTGTGAGGCCACAGTGGAGCAGTGTGATGGCACAATGGAGCAGTGTGAGGCCACAGTGGAGCAGTGTGATGGCACGATGGAGCAGTGTGATGAAACAATGGAGCAATATGAGGACACAATGGGGCAGTCTGATTACACAATGGAACCATGTGAGGGAACAATGGAGCAGTGTGATGGCACAATGGAACACAGTGAGGACACAATGGAGCAGCGTGAGGGCACAATTGAGCAGTGTGAGCAAAGAATGGAACAGCGTGATGCCACAATGGAGAGGTGTGATGACACAAAATATCAACGTGATGACCCATTGTAGCAGTGTGATGGCACAATGGAGTAGTGTGATGGCACAATGGGGCACTGTGAGGGCACAATGGAGCAGTGTGAGGCCACAATGGAGCAGTGTGATGACACAATGGAGCAGTGAGTGCACAATTGAGCAGTGTGGAGACACAATGGAGTGCTGTGTGGCCACAATGGAGCAGCGTCAATTCACACTGGAGCAGTGGGAGGGCACAATGGAGCAGTGTGAGAGCACAATGGAGCAGAGTGATGACACAATGGAGCACTGTGATGGCAAAATGGATCAGTGTTATTGCACAATGGAGCAGTGTGGTGACAAAATGGCGCAGTATGTGGACACAATGGAGCAGTGTGAGGGCACAATGGAGAAGTGTGATGGAAAAATGGAGCAGTGTGAAGGCAAAATGGAGCAGTGTAAGGGCAAAATGGAGCAGTGTGATGGCAGAAAGAGCAGTGTGAGGGCACAAGTGATCCCTATGACGGCACAATGGAGCAGTGCATTGACACAATGGAGCAGTATGAGTGCAAAATGGCGCAGTGTGATGACACAATTGAGCAGTGAGAGGGCACAAGGATGTAGTGTGCAGGCAAAATGGAGCAGCGTAATGGCACAATGGAGCAGTGTGAGGGCACAGCGATCAGTGTGATGCCACAATGGAGCAGTGTGATGACACAATGGAGCAGTATGATGGCACAATTGAGCAGTGTGATGACACAATGGAGCAGTGAGAGAGCACAATACAGCAGTTTGATGGTGTAATGGAACACTGTTATGACACAATGGAGCAATGTGAGGGCAAAATGGAGCAATGTGATCACAAAATGTAGCAGTGTGATGACACAATGCAGCAGTGTTAGGGCACAATGGAGGAGTGTGATAACACAATGGAGCAGTATGAGGGCACAATGGTGCAGTGTGATGACACAATATAGCAGTGTGAGGGCACAACGGAGCAGTGTGATGGCACAATGGCGCAGCATGAGGTCACAATGGAGCAGTGTGATGGGAAAAAGGAGCAGCGTGTGCACACAATGAAGAAGGGTGAGGGCACAACGGAGATGCCTGATGGCACAATGGCTCAGTGTGCTGGGACAATGGAGCATTGTTATGACATAATGGAGCAGTTTGTGGACACAATGGAGCAGTGTGAGGGCACAATGGAGCAGTGTGAGGGCACAATGGAGCAGCGTGATGACACAATGGAGCAGTGAGGGCACAAGGAGCAGTGTGTGGACACAATGCAGCAGTGTGAGTGCACAATGGAGCAGATTGAGGTCACAATGGAGCCGTGTGAGGGCACAATGGAGGAGAGTGATGACACAATGGTGCACTGTGAGGGTACAATGGAGCACTGTCAGGGCAAAATGGAGCAGTATGATGGCACAATGGAGCATTGTTATGACACATTGGAGCAGTGTGCAGACAAAATGGAGCAGTGTGAGAGTACAATGTAGCAGTGTGAGGGCACAATGGAGCATTGTGATGGCATAATTGAGCCATGTGATGACACAATGGAGCAGTATGAGGGCACAATGGTGCAGTGTGATGACACCATGGAGCAGCGTGATGGCAAAACGGAGCAGCCTGGAGGCAATAGGGAGCAGTGTGAGGGCACAGAGATCAGGGTGATGGCACAATGGCGCAGTGTGATGACACAATGGAGCAGTTAGAGGGCACAATACAGCAGTCTGGTTGCACAAAGGAACAGTGTGAAGACACAATGGAGCAATGTGAGTTCAAAATGGAGCAGTGTGGGGGCTGGAGAGATGGCCTAGTGGGTAAGAGCGCTGACCGCTCTTGCAGAGGACCCAGGTTTGATCCCCAACACCCACATGGCGGCCGAGAACCGTCTGAAACTTCAATTCCAGGACAACCCCAGTTCCAGGGGAATCCGAGACCCTCTTCTGACCTCCACGGCATTGTGTGACACGGGTGCACAGACTAGCATGCAGACAGTACATTCATACACATACAGAAATAAATAAAATTAAATAAAAAATGGAGCAGTGTGATGACAAAATTGAGCAGTGTGATGACATAATGCAGCAGTGTGAGGGCACGATGGATCAGTGTGATGACACAATTGATCAGTGTGATGGCAGATTGGAGCAGTGGGAAGGCACGAAAGAGCAGCTTGAGTTCACAATGGAGCAGTGTGAGGGCACAATGGAGCAGAGTGGTAACACAATGGAGCACTGTGAGGGTACAATGGAGCAGGTCAGGGAACATGGAGAAGTGTGATGGCACAAAGGAGCATTGTAATGACACACTGGAGCAGTGTGTGGACACAATGGAGCAGTGTGCGGGCACAATGTTGCAGTATGAGGTCAAAATGTTGCAGTGTGAGGGCACAATGGAGCAGTGTGATGGCACAATGGAGCAGTGTGATGGCACAATGGAGCAGTATGATTGCAGAATAGAGCTGAGTGATGACACAATGGAGCCGTATGAGGGCACAATGGCGCAGTGTGATGACACAGTGGAGGAATATGAGGACACAGTGATGCAGTGTTATGGTAAAAAGGAGCAGTGTGATGGCCCAATGGAGTGGTGTGAGGGCACAGGGATCAGTGCAATGGCACAATGGAGCAGTGTGATGACACAATGGAGCAGTATGAGGGCACAATGGAGCAGTGTGTTGACACAATGAAGCAGTGAGAGGGCACAATGGAGAAGTGTGATGGCACAATGGAACAGTGTGATAACACAATGGAGCAATGTGAGTGCAAAATTGAGCAGTATGATGACAAAATGGAGCAGTGTGATGACACAATGCAGCAGTGTGAGGGCACAATGGAGCAGTGTGATGACACAGTGGAGCAGTGTGATGGCAGAATGGAGCAGTGGGAGGGCACAATGGATCACCGTGTGGGCACAATGGAGCAGTGTGAGGAAAAAATGGAGCAGTGTGAGGACAAAATAGAGCAGGTCGACGGTACAATTGAGCACTGTGATGGCACAATGGAGCAGTGTGATGGCACAATGGAGCAGTGTGATGACACAACAGAGCACTATGAGGTCACAATGGAGCTGTGTGAGGGCACAGGGAGCAGTGTGATGTCACAATGGAGGAATGTGATGCCACAATGGAGCAGTATATTGACACAATGTGGTAGTGTGAGGGCAAAATGGAGCACTGTGATGGCACAATTAAGCATGGTGATGATACAATGGGGCACTGTGAGGGCACAATGGAGCAGTGTCAGTGTATAATTGAGCAGTGTGATGACACAATGGAGCAGTGAGGGCACAATGGTGCAGTGTGAGGACACAAGAGAGCAGTGTGATAACACAATGGAGCAGTATGATGGCACAATGGGGTAGTGTGATGGCACAAAATGCAGTGTGTTGACACAATGGCGCAGTGTCAGGGCATAATGGAGCCGTGAAATGGCACAATGAAGCAGTGTCATGACAAAACGGAGCACTGGGAGGGCACAATGGAGCAGTGTAAGGGCACAATGTAGCAGAGTGTTGGCACAATTGAGCAGTGTGAGTACACAGTGGAGCAGCCTGTGGGCACAATGAAGCTGTGTGATGCCACAATTGTGCAGTCTGAGGGCACAGTGGAGCTGTGTGTGGACAAAATGGAGCAATTTGATGACACAATCCAGCAGTGTTTGGGCACAATGGAGCACAGTGATGAAACAATGGAGCAGTGAGAGGGCACAAAGGAGCAGTGTGATGACAGAATGGAGAATGGTGATGACACAATAGAGCAGTGTGATGACAGAATGGAGTAGCATGATGGCACAATGGAGCAGTGTGATGGCACATAAAGCAGGGTGTTGACACAATGGAGCAGTGTGATGACACAATGGAGCAGTGTGATGACACAATGGAGCAACGTGAGGGCACAATGGAGCCGTGTGATGGGACAATGGAGAAGCGTGAGCACACAATGGAGGAGTGTGAGGGCACAATGGAGCAGATTGATGGCACAATGGAGCAGTGTTCACAGACAGTGGAGCACCGTGAGCACACAATGGAGCAGTGAGAGGGCACAATGGAGCAGTGTCAGGGCACAATGGAGCAGTGTGATGACAGAACGGAGCAGCATGATGCCACAATGGAGCACTGTGATGACACAGTGGAGCAGTATGAGGGCACAATGGAGCAGTGTGATGACACAATGGAGCAGTGTGAGGGCAAAATACAGCAGTTTGATGATGTAATGGAACAGTGTTATGACAAAATGGAGCAATGTGAGGGCAAAATGGAGCAGTGTGATCACAAAATGGAGCAGTGTGATGACACAATGCAGCAGTGTGAGGGCACAATAGAGGAGTGTGATAACACAATGGAGCAGTATAAGGGCACAATGGTGCAGAGTGATGACACAATATAGCAGTGTGAGGGCACAATGGAGCAGCATGAGGCCAAAATGGAGCAGTGTCATGGGAAAAAGGAGCATTGTTATGACATAATGGAGAAGTGTGAAGACACAATGGAGCAGTGTGAGGGCACAATGGAGGAGTGTGATGACACAATGGAGCAATGAGAGCACAACGGGCAGTGTGTGGACACAATGGAGCAGTGTGAGGGCACAATAGCGCAGTGGGAGGACAAAATGGAGCACTGTGAGGGCACATTGGAGCAGAGTGAGGGCACAGTTGAGCAGTGTGAGTGCAAAATGGAGCAGTGTGAGGGCACAATGGAGCAGTGGGAGGGCACAATGGATCACTGTGTGGGCACAATGGAGCAGTGTGAGGACACAATAGAGCAGGTCGACAGCACAATTGAGCAGTGTGTGGGCCCAATGGAGCAGTGTGATGGCACAATGGAGCAGTGTGATGACACAACAGAGCACTGTGAGGGCACAATGGAGCTGTGTGAGGGCACAAGGGAGCAGTGTGATGTCACAAGGGAGGAATGTGATGCCACAATGGAGCAGTGTATTGACACAACGTGGTAGTGTGAGGGCAAAATGGAACACTGTGATGGCACAATTGAGCATGGTGATGATACAATGGGGCACTGTGAGGGCACAATGGAGCAGTGTCAGTGTACAATTGAGCAGTGTGATGACACAATGGAGCAGTGAGGGCACAATGGTGCAGTGTGAGGACACAATAGAGTAGTGTGATAACACAATGGAGAAGTATGATGGCAAAATGGTGCAGTGTGATGGCACAAAATGCAGTGTGTTGACACAATGGAGCAGTGTGAGGGCACAATGGAGCCGTGAAATGGCACAATGAAGCAGTGTGATGACAAAATGGAGCACTGGGAGGGCACAATGGAGCAGTGTAAGAGCACAATGTAGCAGAGTGTTGGCACAATTGAGCAGTGTGAGTACACAATGGAGCAGTGTGTGGGCACAATGGAGCTGTTTGATGCCACAATTGTACAGTCTGAGGGCACAGTGGAGCTGTGTGGGGACAAAATGGAGCAGTTTGATAACACAATCCAGCAGTGTGTGGGCATAATGGAGCACAGTGATGAAACAATGGAGCAGTGTGATGACAGAATGGAGCAATGTGAAGACACAATGGAGAAGTGTGAGGGGACATTGGAGCAGCATAAGGGCAAAATGGAGCAGTGTGATGGCACAAAAAGCAGGGTGTTGACACAATGGAGCAGTGTGATGACACAATGGAGCAGTGTGAGGGCACAATGGAGCCATGTGATGGGACAATGGAGAAGCGTGAGCACACAATGGAGGAGTGTGAGAGCACAATGAAGCAGATGGATGGCACAATGGAGCAGTGTTCACAGAGAGTGGAGCACCATGAGCACACAATGGAGCAGTGTGAAGGCACAATGGAACAGTGTCAGGGCACAATGGAGCAGTGTGTTGAGAGAACGGAGCAGCATGATGCCACAATAGAGCAGTGTGATGACACAATGGAACAGTGTGAGGGCACAATACAGCAGTTTGATGATATAATGGAACAGTGTTATGACACAATAGAGCAATGTGAGGGCAAAAACTGGAGCAGAGTGATCACAAAATTGAGCAGTGTGATGACACAATGCAGCAGTGTGAGGGCACAATAGAGGAGTGTGATAACACAATGGAGCAGTATGTGGGCACAATGGTGCTGAGTGATGACACAATATAGCAGTGTGAGGGCACAATGGAGCAGCATGAGGCCAAAATGGTGCAGTGTGGTGGGAAAAAGGAGCAGTGTGAGCACACAATGGAGAAGTGTGAGGGCACAATGGAGAAGCCTGATGGCACAATGGAGCAGTGTGCTGGGACAATGGAGCATTGTTATGACATAATGGAGCAGTGTGCAGACACAATGTAGCAGTGTGAGGGCACAATGGAGCAGTGTGATGACACAATGGAGCAGTGTGAGGGCACAATGGAGCAGTGTGAGGGCANCACAATGGAGCAGTGTGAGGGCACAATGGAGCAGTGTGATGACACAATGGAGCAGTGAGAGCACAACGGGCAATGTGTGGACACAATAGAGCCGTGTGAGGGCACAATGGAGCAGTGGGAGGACAAAATGGAGCACTGTGAGGGCACAATGGAACAGAGTGAGGGCACAGTTGAGCAGTGTGAGTGCAAAATGGAGTGGTGTGAGGGCACAACAGAGCAGTGTAATGGCAGAATGGAGCAGTGTGATGATGCAATGGATCAGTATGAGGGCACAATGGAGCAGTGTGATGGCAGAACGGAGCAGTGTGATGACACAATGGATCAGTGTGAGGGCACAATGACGCTGTGTGATGACACAATGGAGCAGTGTGAGGGCACAATGACACAGTGTGATGGCACAATGGAGCAGCATGATTGCACAATGGAGCACTGTGAGGCCACAGGGATTAGTGTGATGGCACAATGGAGCTGTGTGATCACACAATGGAGCAGTATGAGGGCACAATGGCACAGTGTGATGACACAATGGAGCAGTGAGAGGGCACAATACAGCAGAGTGATGGCACCATGGAATAGTGTGATGACACAATGGAGCAGGATGATGGCAGAATTGAGCAGTGGGAGGTCACAATCGATGACCGTGAAGGTACAATGGAGCAGTGTCTGGAAAAAATGGAGCAGTGTGAGGACACAATGGAGCAGTTTGACAGCACAATTGAGCAGTGTGAGGGCACAAGAGAGCAGTGTGAGGGCACAAGGGAGCAATGTGATGTCACGATGGAGCAGTGTGATGCCACAATGGAGCAGTGTGATGACAAAATGGGGTAATGTGAGGGCACAATGGAGCACTGTGATGGCACAATTGAGCAGTGTGAAGACACAATGGGGCACTGCGAGGGCACAATGGAGCAGTGTGAGTGCACAATTGAGCAGTGTGATGTAACATTGGAACAGTGAGGGCACAATGGAGCAGTGTGATGGCACAATGGACCAGTGTGATGACAAAATGGAGCACTGTGAGGGAACAATTGAGCAGTGTGAAGGAAAAATGGAACAGTGTGAGGGCACAAAGGTGCTGTGTGATGGCACAATTGAGCAGTCTGAGGGCACGATAGAGCTGTGTGATGGCACAATGGAACAGTGTAATGACACAAAACACCAGTGTGAGTGCACAATGGCGCAGTGTGATGACACAATAGAGCAGTGAGGGCACAATGGAGCAGTATGAGGACACAAAGAAGCAGTGTGAGGGTACAATGGAGCAGCGTGAGTTCACAATTTAGCAGTGTGAGGGCACAATGGAGCAATGTGAGGACACAATGGAGCAGAGTGATGACGCAATGGAGCACTGTGAGGGAACAATGGAACAGTGTGAGGGCACAGTGGAGCAGTGTGATGGCACAATGGAGCAGTGTGGTGACACAATGGATCAGTGTTCAGACACAATGGAGTAGTGTGAGGGCACAATGGAGAAGTGTGATGGCACAATGGAGCAGTGTGAGGGCACAATGGAGCAGTGTGAGGGCACAATGGAGCCGTGTGAGGGCACATTGGAGCAGTATGGTGGCACAAGGAAGCAGTGTGAGGGCACAAGGGTTCCCTGTGATGGAGCAGTGTGATAACACAATGGAGCAGTATGAGGGAACAATGGTGCAGTGTGATGACACAATGGAGCACTGTGTGGGCACAATTGAGCAGTGTGTGGGAACAATGGATCAGTGTGAGGGCACAATGGAGCAGAGTGATGGCACAGTTGAGCAGTGTGAGTGCCAAATGGAGCACTGTGAGGGCACAATGGAGCAGTATGTTGGCACAATGGAGCAGTGTGATGGCACAATTGAACAGTGTGATGACACAATGGAGCAGTATGAGGGCACAATAGGGCAGTGTGATGATACAATGGAGCAGTATGTGGGCACAATTTAGCAGTGTGAGGGCAAAGTGGAACAGGGTGATGGCACAATGGAGCAGTGTGATGACACAATAAGGCAGTGTGATGACACAGTGGAGCAGTGTGATGACACAATGGAGCAGTATGAGGGCACAATGGAGCAGTGTGAGGGAAAAATGGAGCAGTGTGATGGCACAATGGAACACAGTGAGGACACAATGGAGCAGTGTGAGGGCACAACTGAGCAGCATGAGCACAGGATGGAGCAGCGTGAACACACAAAGGAGCAGTGAGAAGGCACAATGGAGCAGCCGGACGGCACAATGGAGCAGTTTGCTGGAACAATAGAGCACCGTGAGTACACAATGGGGCATTGTGAGGGCACAATTTAGCAGTGTCAGGGCACAATGCAGCAGTGTGATGACACAATGGAGTAGTGAGGGCACAATGGAGCATTGTGAGGTCACAATGGAACAGTGTGAGGGCACAATGGAGCAGTTGGATGGCACAATGTAGCTGTGTGATGACACAATGGAGCAGACTGATGGGACAATGGAGTAGCGTGAGCACACAATGGAACTGTGTGAGGGCACAGTGGAGCAGCATGAGGGCACAGTGGAGCAGTGTGCTGGGACAGTGGAGCATCATGAGCACTCAATGGAGCAGTGTGAAGGCACAATGGAGCACTGTGAGGGCACAATGGAGCACTGTGAGGGCACAATGGAGCACTGTGAGTGCAAAATGGAGCACTGTGTGGGAACAATGGAGCAGTGTAAGGGGACAATTGAGCAGTGTGATGGCACAATGGAGCAGTTTGAGGGCACAATGGCGCAGTGTGATGAAACAATGGAGCAGTGTGATGGCACAATGGAGCAGTGGGATTGCAGGATGGAGCAGCGTGAGGGCACAATGGAGCAGCGTGAGGGCACAATGGAGCAGTGTGATGGCACAATGGAGCAGTGTGATGGCACAATGGAACACAGTGAGGACAAAATGGAGCAGCGTGTGGGCACAATGGAGTGGCATGAGGGCACAATGAAGCAGCATGAGAGCAGAATTGAGCAGCGTGATGCCACAATGGGGCAGTGTGATGACACAACGGAGCAGTGAGGGCACAAAGGAGCAGTGGAAAGACACAATGGAGCAGTGTGAGGTCACAAGGGAGCAGCGTCATTTCACAATGGAGCAGTTTGAGGGCACAATGGAGCAGAGTGATGACACAATGGAGCACTGTGGGGGCACAATGGAGCAGAGTGAGTGCACAATGGAGCAGTGCGATTGCACAATGGAGCAGTGTGCAGACACAATGGAGCAGTGTGCAGGCACAATGGAGCTGTGTGCTGGCAAAATTGAGCAATGTGCGGGAACAATGGAGCAGTGGAGGGTACAATAGAGCAGTATGAGGGCACAAATGAGCAGTGTGATGACACAATGAAGCAGTATGAGGGCACAATGGTGCAGTATGATGACACAATGGAACAGTGTGAAGGCACAATGATGCAGTGTGATGGCACAATGGAGCAGTATGAGGGCACAATGGCTCAGTGTGATGACACAATGAAGCAGTGATAGGGACAATACAGCAGTGTGATGGGACAATGGAACAGTGTGATGACACAATAGAGCAATGTGTGGGCGAAACGGAGCAGTGTGATGACACAATTGAGCAGTGTGTGTGATGACACAATGGAGCAGTGAGAGGGAACAATGGAGCAGGGTGAGGGGACAATGAAGGAGTGTGGAGGCACAATGGAGCAGTGTGTGGACACAATGGAGCAGTGTGAGGGCAAATGTAGCAGTTTGAGGGCACAAAGGAGCAGTGTGATGACACAATGGAGCAGTGACAGTACAATGGAGCAGTGTGTGGACAAAATGGAGCAGTGTGAAGTCAAAATGGAGCAGCTTGAGGTCACAATGGAGCAGTGTGAGGGCAAAATGGAGTAGCGGTATGGCACAATGGAGCAGTGTGATGACACAATGGATCACAGTGTGGGCACAATGGAGCAGTGCAAGGGGACAAAGGAGCAGTGTGATGGCACAATGGAGCAGTGTGATGACACAGTGGAGCAGTATGAGGGCACAATGGGGCACTGTGATGACATAATTGAGCAGTGCGAGGGCAAAATGACGCAGTGTGATGGCACAATGGAGCAGTGTGATGGAACAATGGAGCAGTGTGAGGGTACAATGGAGTAGTGTGATGGCACAATGGAACACAGTGAGGACACAATGGAGCCACGTGAGGACACATGCAGAAGTTGATCAGGATGTCGACCATGCCTCTGGGTTGCCTGGGAAGATTGTGAGTATGCCAACTAGGCCTCTGGATTGCCTGGAAAGACAGTCAGGATGCTGACCAGTCCTCTTGATGGCCAGGGAAGATGGTCGGGATTCTGACCAACTTTCTGGATTACCTGGGAGGATGGTCAGAATGCTGATCAGGCCTCTGGATTGCCTGGGAGGATGGTCAGGATGCGGACCAGACCTCGGGATTGCCTGAGAAGATGGCCAGCATGCTGAACATATGCCTGGATTACCTGGGAAGATAGGCAGGATGCTGAACAGGCCTCTGGATTGCCTGGGAAGATGGTCAGGATGCTGCCCAAGCCTCTGGACTACCTGGGATGTTAGTCAGGATACTGAACTGTACTCTGGACTGCCAGGGAATACAGTCAGGATGCTGAACAGGCCTCTGTTTTGCAGGACCAGGCCTCTCGCCTTCCTGGGAGTATGGTCAGGATGCTGACCTGTCCTCTGGACTGCCTGGGAATTTGGTCAGGAGGTTGACCAGGCCTCTGGATTGCCTGGGAAGTTGGTCAGGATGCTGATCAGTCCTCTGGACTTCCCGGGAAGATGGTCAGGATGCTGACCTGTCCTCTGGGCTGCCTGGGAATATGGTCAGGATGCTGAACAGGCCTCTGGATTGCCAGGAAAGTTGATCAGGATGCTGACCTGCCATCTGGAATGCCTGGGAAGATGATCAAGATGTTGACTTGGCCTCTGGATTGCCAAGAAAGATTTTCAGGATGCTGACCTGTCCTCTGGACTGCCTGGAAAGATGGTCAGGATGATGACCATGCCTCTGGTTTGCCTTTTAAAATGGCCAGGATGCTGAACAGGCTTCTTCACTATGGGGGAAGATGTTCAGGATGCTGACTGGGCCTCTGGATTCCCTGGAAAGATGGTCAGCGTGATTACCTGGCCTCTAGATAGCCTTGGAAGATAGGATGTCGACCATGCCTCTGGG
Source organism: Rhizomys pruinosus (assembly GCA_009823505.1). NCBI lineage: Eukaryota > Metazoa > Chordata > Mammalia > Rodentia > Spalacidae > Rhizomys > Rhizomys pruinosus. The sequence goes on from VZQC01010445.1 coordinate 3,548,294, forward strand.
TTGCCTGGGAAGATGGTGAGTATGCCGACCAGTCCTGTAGATTGCCTGGGAAGATGGTCAGGATGCTGCCCAGGCCTCTGGATTGCCGGGGAAGATGGTCAGGATTCTGATCAGCCTTCTGGATTACCTGGGAGGATGGCCAGGATGCTTATCAGGCCTCTGGATTGCCGGGGAAGATGGTCAGGATGTGGACCAAGGCTCTGGATTACCTGGGAGGATGGTAAGGATACAGACCAGGCCTCGGGATTGCCTGTGACGATGGCCAGTATGCTGAACATGAATCTGTATTACCTGGGAAGATTGTCAGGATGGTGACCAGGCCTCTGGATTGCCTGGGAAGATGGTCAGGATGCTGACCAGGCCTGTGGAATACCTGGGAGATTGTCAGGATGACGACCAGGATTCTGGATTGCATGGGAAGATGGTCAAGATGATGACCAGGCTTCTGGATTGCCAGGGAAGATGGTCGGGATTCTGACCAGCCCTCTGGATTACCTCGGAGGATGGTCAGGATGTTGATCAGGCCTCTGGATTGCCTGGGAAGATGGTCAGGATGATGACCAGGCCTCTAGATTACCTGGGAGATTGCTCAGGATGTGGACCAGGAATCTGGATTGCCAAGCCTCTGGACTACCTAGGAGGATGGTCACTGTGCTGACCTGTACTCTGGACTGCCTGGGAATACAGTCAGGATGCAGACCGGGCCCCTGAATTTCCAGGAAATATGGTCAGGATGCTGACCAGGCCTCTGGCCTTCCTGGGAGGATGGTCAAGATGCTGACCACCTCTCTGGACTGCCTGGAAAGATGGTCAGGATGCTGACCAGGACTCTTGATTGCCTTGGAAGTTGGTAAGGAAGTCGACGATGCCTCTGGCTAGCCTGGGAAGATCATCAGCATGCTGAACAGGCCTGTGGATTGTCTTGGAAGTTGGTCAGGATATCGACCATGACTCTGGATTGCCTGCAAAGTTGGTCAGGATGCTGACCAGGCCTCTGGATTGCGTGGGAAGATGGTCAGGATGCTGACCATACCTCTGGATTGCCTGGTAAAATGGCCAGGATGCTGAACAGGCCTCTGCACTACCTGTGAAGATGGTCAGGATGCAGACTGGCCCTCTGGATTGTCTGGGAAGATGGTCAGGATGCTGACAAGTCCTCTGGATTGCCTGGGAAGATGCTTGGGATTCTGACCAGCCTTCTGGATTAATAGGGAGGATGGTCAGAATGCTGATCAGGCCTCTGGATTGCCTGGGAAGATGGTCAGGATACGGACCAGGCCTCTGGATTACCTGGGAGGACAGTCAGGATGTGGACCAGGCCTGGGGATTGCCTGAGATGGCCAGCATGCTGAACATACACCCGGATTACCTGGGAAGATAGTCAGGATGCTGACCAGTCCTCTGGATTGCCTGGGAAGATGGTCATAATGCTGCCCAAGCCTCTGGACTACCTAGGAGGATGGTCACTGTGCTGACCTGTACTCTGGACTGCCTGGGAATACAGTCAGGATACAGACTGGGCCCCTGAATTTCCAGGAAATATGGTCAGGATGCTGACCAGGCCTCTGGCCTTCCTGGGAGGATGGTCAAGATGCTGACCACCTCTCTGGACTGCCTGGAAAGATGGTCAGGATGCTGACCAGGACTCTTGATTGCCTTGGAAGTTGGTAAGGAAGTCGACGATGCCTCTGGCTAGCCTGGGAAGATCATCAGCATGCTGACCAGGCCTGTGGATTGTCTTGGAAGTTGGTCAGGATATCGACCATGACTCTGGATTGCCTGCAAAGTTGGTCAGGATGCTGACCAGGCCTCTGGATTGCGTGGGAAGATGGTCAGGATGCTGACCATACCTCTGGATTGCCTGGTAAAATGGCCAGGATGCTGAACAGACCTCTGCGCTACCTGTGAAGATGGTCAGGATGCAGACTGGCCCTCTGGATTGTCTGGGAAGATGGTCAGGATGCAACCTGTCCTCTGGACTGCCTGAGAAGATGGTCAGCATGCTGACCATGCCTCTGGATTGCCTGGGATGATGTTCAGGATGCTGACCAGGCCTCTGTATTGCATGGAAAGATTGTCAGGCTTCGGACCAGTCTTCTGGATTACCTGGGAAGATGTTCAGATGCTGACCAGGCCTCTGGATTGTATGGGAATGTGGTCAGGATGCAGACCAGGACTCTGGATTATGAGGGAGGATGGTCAGGATGAGTACCAGTCATCTGGATTGCCTTGGAAGTTAGTCAGGATGTCAATGACGCCTCTTTGTTGCTGGGAAGATGGTCTGGATGCAGAGCAGACCTCTGGATTGCCTGGGAAGATAGTCAGGCTGCTGACTAGGCCTCTGGATTTCCCGGGAAGATGGTCAGGATTCTGGCCAGACTTCTGGATTTCCTGGGAGGATGGTTAGGATGATGACCAGGCCTCTGGGCTACCAGGGAAGATGTTCGGGATGCTTTCCACCACTCTGGACTGCCTGGTAAGATGGCCAGGATGATGACCAGGCCTCTGGAATGCCTGGTACAAAGGTCAGGTTGCCAACCAGGCTCCTCCTGGATTTCCTGGGAACATGGCCAGAATGTTGACCAGGCCTCTAGATTGCCTGAGAAGATGGGCAGGATGATTATTAGGCCTCTGGATTACCTGGGATGTTGGTCAGGATGCTGACCAGGCCTCTGGATTGCCTGGGAAGATGGTCAGCATGGTGACCAGGCCTCTGGATTGCTGGGGAAGATGGTTGGGATTCTGAGCAGCCCTCTGGATTACATGGGAGGATGGTCAGGATGCTAATCAGGCCTCTGGATTGCCTGGGAAGATGGTCAGGATGCTGACCAGGACTGTGGAATACCTGGGAGATGTTCAGGATGACGAACAGAATTCTGGATTGCCTGGGAAGATGACCAGGATGATGACTAGGCTTCTGGATTACTGGGGAAGATGGAGGGGATTCTGATTAGCCCCGTGGATTACCCGGGAGACTGGTCAGGATGTGGACCATTCTTCTGGATTGCCTGGGAAGATGGCCAGCATGCTGAACATGCCTTTGGATTACCTGGAAAGATGGTCAGGATGGTGACCCGGCTTCTGGATTGCCTGGAAAGATGGTCTGGATGGTGACCAGGCCTCTGGATTGCCTTGGAAGATGGTCAGGATGGTGATCAGTCCTCTGGATTGCCTGGGATGATGTTCAGGATGCTGACCAGGCCTCTGTATTGCATGGGCAGATCGTCAGGCTTCAGACCAGTCTTCTGGATTATGTGGAAAGATGTTCATATGCTGTCCAGGCCAATGGATTGTCTGAGAAGATGGTCAGGATGCAGACCAAGAAGCTGGATTATGAGGGAGGATGGTCAGGATGAGTACCAGTCATCTGGATTGCCTTGGAAGTTAGTCAGGATGTCAACGATGCCTCTTTGTTGCTGGGAAGATGGTCTGGATGCAGAGCAGACCTCTGGATTGCCTGGGAAGATTGTCAGACTTCTGACTAGGCCTCTGGATTTCCCGGGAAGATGGTCAGGATTCTGGCCAGACTTCTGGATTTCCTGGGAGGATGGTTAGGATGCTGACCAGGCATCTGGACTACCAGGGAAGATGGTCAGGATGCTTTCCACCACTCTGGACTGCCTGGTAAAATGGTCAGGATGATGACCAGGCCTCTGGATTGATTGGTATGTAGGTCAGGATGCCAACCAGGCTTCTGGATTGCCTGGGAACATGGCCAGAATGTTGACCAGGCCTCTGGATTGCCTGGAAAGATGGGCAGGATGATTATTAGGCCTCTGGATTACCTAGGATGTTGGTCAGGATGCTGACCAGGCCTCTGGATTGCCTGGGAAGATGGTCAGCATGCTGACCAGGCCTCTGGACTGCCTGGGAAGATGGTCAGGATAATGATCAGGCCTGTGGATTGCTTTGGAAGTTGGTCAGGATGTAGACCCTGCCTCTGCATAGACTGCGAAGGTGGTCAGGATGCTGACCAGGCCTCTGTACTACATGTGACGATGGTGAAGATGCAAAGCAGGCCACTGGATTATCTTGGAAGATGGTCAGGATGATGACCAGGCTTCTGGACTACATGTGAGGATGGTCAGAATGCTAACTAGGCTTCTGGATTGCCTGGGTAGAAGATCAGGATACTGACCAGGCCTCTGGACTCCTAAGAATCTGGACAGGATGCTGACCAGTCCTCTGGACTTCCTGGGAAGATGGTCAGGATGCATTCCAGGCCTCTGGATTGCCTGGGAAGTAGGTCAGGATGCTGACAGGAGTTCTGAATTTCTTGGGAGGATGGTTAGGATGCTGACCAGACCTATGGATTACCTGGTAAGATGGTCAGGATGCTGATCAAGCCTCTGTATTGCCTGGGAGGATATTCAGGATGCTGACCAGGAATCTGAATTGCCTGGAAGGATGGTCAAAACGTTGACCAGGTCTCTAGATTGCCTGGGAAATTGGTCATGATCCTGACCAGGCCTCCAGATTGCTTTTGTGGATGTTCAGGTTGCTGACCAGGACTCTGAATTTCCTGGGAGGATGGTCAGGCTTCTGACCGGGCCCCTGGATTGCCTGGGAAGATGGTCAGGATGTTGCCCCCTTGGACTCTGGATTGCATTGGAGAGTGGTCAGGATGCTGACCAGGCCTTGGTTTGCCTGGCATGATGGTCATGATGGTGACAGGGCATATGGATTGCTTGGGAAGACGGTCAAGATGCTGACCTGGTTTCTGGATTGCCTGGTAAGATGGTCTGGATGCTAACTGTGCCTCGACTTTACCTGGGACGATGGTCAGAATGTGGACCAGTCCTCTGGATTGGCTGGTACAATAGTCAGGAAGCTGGCCAGATCTCTGGAATACCTGGGAGGATAGTCAGGATGCTGAATAGGCCTCTCGATTGCCTTTGTAGATGGTCAGGATGACGACCAGGCCTCTGGATTACCTGGGTCTTGGTCAGGAGGCCGACCAGGTCTCTGGATTTCCTGGGAAGATGGTTAGGTTGCCGAGCAGGCCTCTGGATTGCTTGGCAAGTTGGTCAGGATACCGACCAGGCCTCTGTCTTGCCTGGAAAGATGGTCAGGATGCTGACCAGGACCCTGGATTGCCTGGGAAGATGGTCAGGATGGTGACCAGGCCTCTGGATGACCTAGGAAGCTGGTCAGGATGCTGAATGGGCCTCCTGACTGCCTGGTAAGATGGTCAGGATGCTGACCAGGCCTCTGGATTGCCTGAGAAGATGGTCAGGATGCAGACCAAGACTTTGGATTACCTGGGAAGATCAGGATGCTGACTGTGCCTCTGAATTGCCTGGGAGGATGGTCAGGATGCTGACTGGGCCTCTGAATTGCCTGGGAAACTTGTCAGGATGCTGACCGGGCCTCTGGATTGCCTGAGAGGATGGTCAGGATGACGACCAGGCCTTTGCATTGCCTGGGAAGACTCTGAGGATGCCGGCCACATCTCTGGATTGCCTAGGAAGATGGTCAGGATGCAGAACAGGCCTCTGGATTTCCAGGAAAGATGGTCAGGATGCTGAGGCAGCTTCTGGACTACCTGGGAGAAGGTTAGGATGCTGGCCAGGCCCCTGGATTCCCTGGAAATATGGTCAAGATACTGATCAGGCCTCTGCATTGCCTTGGAAGATGGTCAGGATGCTGACCAGGCTTTTGAATTGCCTGAGAAGTTGTTCAGGATGCTGAAGAGGACTCTGGATTGCCTGGCAAGATGGTCAGGATGCTGAACAGACCTCTGGATTCCCTGGGAAGATTGTCAGCCTTCTGAACAGGAGTCTGGATTACGTGGAAAAATGTTCAGATGCTGAACATGCCTCTGGATTACCTGGGAAATTTGTCAGGATTCTGACCAGGCGTCTGGATTGCCATGGAAGATGGTCAGGATGCTGACCAGGCCTCTGGACTTCCTGGGAAGTTGGTCAGGATGCTGACCACCTCTATGGACTGCCAGGGAAGATTTACAGGATGCCGACCAGGCATCTGGATTGACATAGGAGTTTGTTAGGATGTCGACAATGCCTCTAGGTAGACTATGAAGATGGTGAGAATGACGACCAGGCCTCTGGATTGACTTGGAAGTTGGTGAGGATGTCAACCATGCCTCTGGGTTGACAGGGAAGATGGCCAGGATGCTGACCAGGCCTCTGGATTGCCAGGGAAGATGGTCAAGATTCTGTCCAGGCCTCTGGATTACATGGTAGAATGGTCAGGATACCAAACAGGCCTCTGCAATGCCTGGGAAGATGGTCAGGATGCTGAACAGGCCTCTGTACTACATGTGAGGAAGGTCATGATGCTGACCAGACCTCAGGAGTACTTGTGAAGATGTTCAGGATGCTGACCAGGCCTCTGGACTACCAGGTAACATGGTCAGGATGCTGAGCGGGCCTCTGGAATAACTGAGAACATGGTCATGATGCTGTCCAGCCTCTGGATTGCCTGGGAAGATGTTCAGGATGCTGACCAGGCCTCTGGATTGCCCAGGAAGATGGTCAGGATGTTGACCAGGCTGCTAAATTGCCAGAGAGGATGGTCAGGATGATAACCAGGCCTCTGGATTGCATGGGAGGATGGTCAGGATGATAACCAGGCCTCTGGATTTCCTGGGAAGATGGTTAGGATGCCAACCAGGCCTCTGGATTGCATGGGAAGATGGTCAGGATGCTTACCAGGCCTCTGGATTACCTGTGAAGATGGTGAGGATCATGTACGGGCCTCTGGACTGTCTGGGAAGATGGTCAGGATACTCACCATGCCTCTGGATTACCAAGGAGGATGGACAGGATGTTGATCAGGCCTCCAGATTGCCTGGGATGATGGCCAGTATGCTGGACATGCCTCTGGATTACACGGGAGGATGGTCAGGATGTGGACCAGGCCTCGGGATTGCCTGGGAAGATGGACAGGATGCTGAAAATGCCTCTGGATTACATAGGATGATGGTCAGCATACTGACCTGGACTCTGAATTGCCTGGTAAGATGTTCAGGATGCCGACTAGGACTCTGGATTTCCTTGGAAGTTGGTCAGGATGTGTACCTTGCCTCTGTGTTTCCTGGGAAGATGGTCAGGATGCCGACCAGGCCTCTGGATTGCATTTGAAGTTGGGCAGGATGTCGACCCTGACTCTGCGTTGTATGGGAAGGTGGTCAAGATGCTGAACAGGCCTCACGACCACAGTGAGGATGATCACGATGCCAACCAGACCTCTGGAGTACCTGTGAAGATGGTCAGGATGCTGACCAGGCCTCTGGACTACCAGGGAACATGGTCAGGATGCTGAGCAGGCCTCTGGATTAACTGGGAAGATGGTCAGGATGCTGTGCAGCCTATGGATTGCCTGGGAAGGTGTTCAGGATGCTGACCAGGCCTCTGGATTTCCTGGGAGGAGGGGCAGGATGATAACCAGGCCTCTGGATTGCCTGGGAAAATGGTCAGGATGCTAACCGGGCCTCTGGATTGCTGGGAAGATGGTCAGGATGCCGACCAGGCCTGAGAATTGCCTGGGAAATTGTCAGGATGCGGACCAGGCCTCTGGATTGCCAGGGAAAATGGTCCAGATGCTTTCCAGGCCTCTGGACTACCTGGGAGGATGGCCAGGATGCTGACCGGGCCTCTGTACTACCTGGGAGGATTGTCATAATGCTGACCAGACCTCTGGATTGCCTGGGAAGAGGGCCAGGATGGTGAACAGACCTCTGGATTACATGGGAAGATGGTCAGGATGCTGACCAGGCCTCTGGACTACCTGGGAGTATGATCAGGATGCTCACCAGGCCTCTGGAATGCCTGGGAAGATGGTCATGATGCCAACCATGCCTCTGTACTACTTGGGAGGATCGTCAGCATGCTGGCCAGGCATCTGGATTGCCTGGGAAGAGGGCCAGGATGCTGAACAGGCCTCTGGATTACATGGGAAGATGGTCAGGATGCTGACCAGGCCTCTGCATTGTCTGCGAGGATGGTAAGGATGTTGGCCAGGCATATGGACTAACTGGGAGGATGGTCGGGATGCTGAGCAGGCCTCTGTATTGCCTGGGACGATGGCCAGTATGCTGAACATGCCTCTGAATTACTGAGGATGATTGTCACGATGGTGACGGGGCCTCTGGATTGCGAGGGAGGATGGTCAGGACGCTGACCAGGCCTGTGGAATACCTAGGAGTTGGTCAGGATAACCAGATTTCTGGATTTCCTGGGCAGATGTTGAGGATGCAGACCAGGCTTCTGGATTGCCTGGAATGATGGTCAGAATGGTGACCCAGGTTCTGGATTGCCAGGGAAGATGGTCAGGATGCTGCCCAGGCCTCTGTATTGCCAGGGAAGGTGGTTGGGATTCTGACCACCTTCTGGATTACCTGGGAAGATGGTCAGGATGCTGATCAGGCCTCTGGATTGCCTTGGAAGATCGTCAGGATTATGAATAGGCTTCTAGATTACCTGGGAGATTGGTCAGGATGCCAACCAGGCCTCTGGATTGCCTGGCAAGATGGTCAGGATGGTGACCCAGCATTTGGATTGCCTGGGAAGATGGTCAGGATGCTAACCAGTACTCTATATTGCCGGAAGATGGTCAGGATGCTGACCAGGCCTCTGGATTGCCTTTGAAGTTGGTCAGGATGTCGACCCCGCCTCTGGGTTGCCTGAGAAGATGGTCACGACGCTGAACAGGCCTCTGGACTACATGTGAGGATGGTCACAATGCTGACCAGACCTGTGGAGTACCTGTGAAGATGGTCAGGATGCTGACCAGGCCTCTGGACTATCAGGGAACATGGTCAGGATGCTGAGTAGGCCTCTGGATTAACTGGGAAGATGGTCAGGATGCTGTCCAGTCTCTGGATTGCCTGGGAAGATATTCAGGATGCTGAACAGACCTCTGGATTGCCTGTGAAGATGGTAAGGATGTTGGCCAGGCATCTGGACTAACTGGGAGGATGGTCAGGATGCTGAGCAAGCCTCTGGATTGCCTGGGAAGATGGTAAGGATGTGGAATAGGCCTTTGGATTACCTGAGAGGATAGTCAGGATGCTGACCAGCCCTCTGGACTGCCTGGGAGGATGGTCAAGATGCCGACCATGCCTCTGTACTACCTCAGAGTATCATCAGGTTGCTGACCAGACCTCCAGGTTGCCTGGGAAGAGGTCCAGGATGCTGAACAGGCCTCTGGATTATATGGGAAGATGGTCAGGATGTTGACCAGGCCTCTACATTGCCTGCAAAGATGGTAAGGATGTTGGCCAGGCATCTGAACTAACTGGGAGGATGGTCAGGATGCTGAGCAGACCTCTGGATTGCCTGTTAAGATGGTAAGGATTTGGACTAGGCCTCTGGATTACCTTGGAGGGTGGTCAGGATGCAGAAGAGGCCTCAGGATTGCCTGGGATGGTGGCCAGTATGCTGAACATGCCTCTGAATTACCGGGGAAGATTGTCACGATGGTGACCAGGCCTCTGGATTGCCTGAGATGGGCAGGATGCTGACCAGGCCTGTGGAATACCTGGGAGATGGTCAGGATGACGACCAGACTTCTGGATAGCCTGGGCAGAGAGTGAGGATGCAGACCAGGCTTCTGGATTGCCTGGGAAGATGGTCGGGATGATGACCAGGCCTCTGGATTGCTGGGGAAGATGGTCGGGATTCTGACAAGCCCTCTGGATTACATGGGAGGATGGTCAGGATGCTGATCAGGCCTCTGGATTGCCTGTGGAGATGGTCAGGATGATGACTAGGCCTCTAGATTACCAGAGAGATTGGTAAGGATGCGGACCAGGCATCTGTATTGCCTGGGATGATGGTCAGGATGGTCACTCGGCCTCTAGATTGCCAGGGAAGAGGGTCAGGATGTTGCCCAGGCCTCTGGATTGCTGGGGAAGGTGGTCGGGATTCTGACCATCTTCTGTATTACCTGGGAGGATGGTCAGGATACTTATCAGGCCTCTGGATTGCATGGGGAGATGGTAAGGAAGCTGACTAGGGCTCTGGATTACCTGGGAGGATGGTCAGGATGCAGACCAGGCCTCCAAATTGCCTGGGATGATGGCCAATATGCTGAACATGCCTCTGAATTTCCTGGGAATATTGTAACGATGGTGACCAGGCTTCTGAATTGCCAGGGAAGATGGGAAGGATGCTGGCCAGGCCTCTAGATTACCTGGGAGATTGGTCAGGATTTGGTCCTGTCTTCTGGACTGCCTGGGAAGATGGCCAGGATGCCGATCAAGACTCTGGATTGCCTTGAAAGTTGGTCAGCATGTGTAACTTGCCTCTGTGTTTCATGGGAAGATGGTCAGGATGCCGACCAGGCCTCTGGATTGCCTTTGAAGTTGGGCAGGATGTAGACCCTTCCTCTGCGTTGCCTGGGAAGATGGTCAGGATGCTGAACAGGTCTCATGACTACATGTGAGAATGGTCACAATGCTGACCCGATCACTGTAGTACCTGTAAAGATGGTCAGGATGCTGACCAGGCCTCCAGACTACCAGGGAACATGGTCAGGATGCTGAGCAGGCCTCTGGATTAACTGGGAAGATGGTCAGGATGCTGTCCAGCCTCTGGATTGCCTGGGAAGATGTTCAGGATGATGACCAGGCCTCTGGATTGCCTGGGAGGATGGTCAGGATGATGACCAGGCCTCTGGATTGCCTGAGAAGATGGTAAGGATGCTGACTGGGCCTCTGGATTGCCTGGGATCATGGCCAGGATGCTGAACAGGCCTCTGTGGTATATAAGAAGATGGTCAGGAGGCTGACCAGGACTTTGCATTGCCTGCGAATATGGAAAGTATGCTGGACAGGCATCTGGATTACCTGGGAGGATGGTAAGGATGCAGACCAGGCCCCTGGATTGCCTGGGAAGTTGGCCAGCAGGCTGAACATGCCTCTGGATAGCCTCAGAAGATTGGTAGGATGCAGGCCCGGCCTCTGCATTGCCTAGGAAGATGGTCAGGATGCTGACCGGGACTCTGGATTACCTGGGAAGATGGTCAGGATGCTTAACAGGCCTCTGGACTGCCTGGGAAGATGGTCAGGATGCTCACAACGCCTCTGGATTACCAGGGAGGATGTTGAGGATGTTTACCAGGCCTCTGGACTGCCTGGGAAGATGGTCACGATGATGAACAGGCCTCTGGATTGCCTGAGAAATGGTCAGGATGCAGACCAATCCTCCGCATTACCTGGGAAGGTGGTCAGGATTCTGACCGTTCCTCTGAATTGCCTGCGAGGATGGTCAGATGTTCTCCTCACCTCTGAATTGCCTGGGAAGATGGTAAGGATGCTGACTGGACCTCTGGATTGCCTGGGAGGATGGTTAGGATGACAACCAGGCCTCTGAATTGCCTGGTAAGTCTCTCAGGGTGATGATCAGGACCCTGGATTGCCTGGAAAGATGGTCACGATGCCGACTGGGAATCTGGATTACTGGATGCTGAAGAGGTCTCTAAATTGCGTGGGAAGATGGTCACAATGCCGACTGGGAATCTGGATTAATGGGAACATGGTCTGGATGCTGAAGAGGTCTCTGGATTGCGTGGGAAGATGGGCAGAATGCTGACAAGGCCTCTGGATTGCCAGGTAAATTGTGAGGATTATGTTCTGGCCTCTGGATTACCTGGAATGATGGTCAGGATAAGGAAAAGCCCTCTGGACTGCCTAGGAAGATTGTCCGGATGCTGACCAGGCATCTCCAAAGCCTGGGAAGATGGTCAGGATGATGACCAAGCTTCTGGACTACCTGGAAAGATGGTCAGGATGCTGACCAGGCCTCTGGACTGTCTGGGAGGGTGGTCTCGATGCCGAACATGCCTCTGTACTACCTGGGAGGATCATCAGGATGGTGGCCAGACCTCTGGATTGCCTGGGAAGAGGGCCAGGATGCTGACCAGGACTCTGCATGGCCTGTAAAGATGGTTAGCATATTGGCCAGGAATCTGGACTAACTGGGAGGATGGTCAGGATGCTGAGAAGGCCTCTGGATTGCCTGAGAAGTTGGTAAGGTTGTGGAATAGGCCTCTGGATTATGTGGGAGGATAGTCAGGATGCAGAACAGGCATCAGGATTGACTGGGACGATTGGCAGTATGCAGAACATGCCTCTGAGTTACCTGGGAAGATTGTCACGTTGGTGACCAGGCCTCTGGATTGCCTGGGAAGATGGTCAGGATGCTGACCAGGCCTGTGGAATACCTGGGAGATGGTCAGGATAACGACCAGACTTCTGGATTGCCTGGGCAGATGGTGAGGACACAATCCAGGCTTCTGGATTGCCTGGGAAGATGGTCAGGATGATGACCAGGCCTCGGGATTGCCAGGGAAGATGGTCAAGATGATGACTAGGCCTCTAGATTACCAGAGAGATTGGTGAGGATTCAGATGAGACCTCTGGATTGCCTAGGAAGATGGTCAGGATGGTGACCTGGATTCTGGATTGCCTGGGAAGATGGTCACGATGCTGACCAGTCCCCTGTATTTCCTGCAAAGATGGTCAGGATGCCAACCAGGCCTCTGGATTGCCTTTGAAGTTGGGCAGGATGTCGACCCTGCCTCTCGGTTGCCTGGGAAGATGGTCACGATGCTGAACAGGCATCTGGACTGCATGTAAGGATGGTCAGGATGCTGTCCAGACCTCTGGAGTACCTGTGAAGATGGTCAGGATTCTGAACAGGCCTGTGGACTACCAGAGAAAAAGGTCAGCATGATGAGCAGGTGTCTGCAATACCTGGGAAGATGGTCATGATGCTGTCCAGCCTCTGGATTACCTGGGAAGATGTTCAGGATGCTGAACAGGCCTCTGGATTGCCTGGGAGGATGGTCAGGATGGTGACCAGGCCTCTGGATTTCCTTGGAAGATGGTCAGAATGCCGACCGGGCCCTCTGAATTGCAGGAAATATGCTCCGGATGCTGATCAGGCCTCTGAATTGCCTGGGAGGATGCTCGGGATGATGACCTGGTCTCTGGATTGCCTGGGAAGATGGTCCAGATGCTGACCGGGCCTCTGGCTTGCCTGGGAGGAGGTCAGGATGGTAACCAGGCCTCCGCATTGCCTGGTAAGTCTCTCAGGATGCCAATCAGGACTCTGGATTGCCTGGGAAGATGGTCAGGATGTTGACAAGGCCTCTTAATTGCCTGGGAAGATGGTCGGGATTCTGACTAGCCCTCTGGATTACCTGGGAGGATGGTCAAGATGCAGTGCAGGCTTCTGGATTAACTGGGAAGATGGTCAGGATGCTGACCAGGCATCTGGATTGCCTTGGAAGTTGGTCAGAATGTCTACCCTGCGTCTGTGTTGCTTGAGAATTGGTCAGGATGCTGACCAGGCCTCTGGATTGATTTTTAAGTTGGTCAAGATGTCAACCCAGCCTCTGGGTTGCCTGGGAAGATGGTCAAGATGCTGAACAGGCCTCTGGACTACATGTGAGGATGGTCACGATGCTGAACAGACCTCAGGAGTACCTGTGAAGATGGTCAGGATTCTAACCAGGCCTGTGGACTACCAGGGAACAAAGGTCAGGATGCTGAGCATGCCTCTGGACTACCAGGGAACATGATCAGGATGCTGAGCATGCCTCTGGATTACCTGGGAAGATGGTCAGGATGCTATTCAGCCTCTGGATTGCATGGAAAGATGTTCAGGATGCTGAGCAGGCCTCTGGGTTGCCTTGGAGGATGGTCAGGATGATGATCAGGCCACTGGATTGCCTGGAAAATTGTCAGGATGAGGACTATGCCTCTGGATTGGCTGGGAAGATGGTCCAGATGATTACCAGGCCACTGGATTACCTGTGGAGATGGCCAGGATGCTGAACAGGCCTCTGGACAGCCTGGGAAGATGGTCAGTATACTCACCATGCCTCTGGATTACCATGGAGGATGTTGGGGATGTTGACCAGGACTCTGAACTGCCTGGAAAGATGGTTAGGATGCTGACCTGGCTTCTGGATTGCCTGGGAAGATGGTCAGGATGCTAACCGGGCCTCTGAATTGCCTGGGAGGATGGTCAAGATGCTGACCTGGCCTCTGGATGGCCTGGGAAGATGGTCAGGATGCTGTCAGGGCTTCGGGCATGCCTGGGAGGATGGTCAAGATGATAACCAGGCCTCTGCATTGCCTGGTAAGACTCTCAGGATGCCGATCACGACCCTGGATCACCTGGGAAGATCGTCAGGATGCTGACCAGGCCTCCTAATTGCACGGGAAAATGGTCAGGATTCTGACTAACCCTCTGGATTACGTGGGAGGATGGTCAGGATGTTGATCAGGCCTCTGGATTGCCTGGGAAGATGGTCAGGATGATAACCAGGCCTCTAGATTATCTGGGAGGATGGTCAGGATTTGGACCAGGCCTCTGGATTGCCTGGGAAGATGGCCAGCATGCTGAACATGCTTCTAGATTACCTGGGAAGATTGTCAGGATGCTGACCCGGCATCTGGATTGCCTGGGAAGATCGTCAGGATGCTGAACGGGCCTCTGGATTGCCTGGGAAGATGATCAGGATTCTGTTCTGGCCTCTGGATTACCTGTAAGGCTGGTCAGGATAATGAACAGGCCTCTGGACTGACTGGGAAGATCATCCGGATACTGGCCAGGCTTCTGCAATGCCTGGGAAGATGGTCAGGATGCTGAACAAGCCTCTGGCCTACCAGGGAGGATGGTCAGGATACTGACCAGGCATCTGGACTGCCTGGGAGAATGGTCAGGATGCCGACCAGGCCTCTGTACTACCTGGGAGTAAGATCAGGATGCTGACCAGGCCTCTGGTTTGCCTTGGAAGTTGGTCAGGATGTCTACCATGCCTCTGTGTTGCCTGGCAAGATGGTCAGGATGCCAACCAGGCCTCTGGATTGCATTTGAAGTTGGTCAGGATGTCAACCCCACCTCTGGGTTGCCTAGGAAGATGGTCACGATGCTGAACAGGCCTCTCGACTACATGTGAGGATGGTCACAATGTTGACCAGACCTCAGGAGTACCTGTGAAGATGGTCAGGATGCTGACCAGGCCTCTAGGCTACCAGGAAACATGGTCATGATGCTGAGCAGGCCTCTGGATGATTTGGGAAAATGGTCAGGATGATGCTCAGCATCGGGATTGTCTGGGAAGATGTTCAGGATGCTGAACAAGCCTCTGGTTTGCCTGGAAGGATGGTCAGGATGATGACCAGGCCTCTGGATTGCCTGGAATGATGGTCAGGATACCGACCAGGCCTCTGGATTGCTGGGAAGATGTTCAGGATGCCGACCAGGCCTCTGGATTCCCTGGGAAATTGTCAGGATGTGGACCAGGCCTCTGGATTGCCTGGGAAGATGGTGCGAATGCTTACCAGGTCTCTGGATTAAATGTACAGATGATCAAGATGCTTAATGGGCCTCTTGACTGCCTGGGAAGATGGTCAGGATACTCCCTATGCCTCTGGATTACCAGGGAGGATGATGAGGTTGTTGACCAAGCATCTGGACTGCCTGGGAAGATGGTCAGGATGCTGAACAGGTCTCTGGATTGCCTGAGAAGTTGGTTAGGAGGCAGACCAAGCCTCTGGATAACCTGGGAAGATGGTCAGGATGTTTGATCGTGCCTCTGCATTGCCTGGGAGGATGTCAAGATGCAGACTGAGCCACTGGATTGCCTGGGAAGATGGTCAGTATGCTGACTGGGCCTCTGGATTGCCTCACAGGATGGCAAGGATGATAACCAGGCCTCTGCATTGCCTGGTAGATCTCAGGATCCTGATCAGGACTCTGAATTGCCTGGAAAGATGGTCAGGACGCCGACTGTTCATCTGCATTACTGCAAACATGGTCAGGATTCTGAGGATGAATCTGGATTGCCCGGGAAGATGGTCAGGATGATGACCAGGCCTCCAGATTGCCGGGGAAGATGGTCAGGATTCTGAACAGTCCTCTGGATTACCTGGGAGGATGGTCAGGATGCTGATCAGGCCTCTGGATTGCCTGGGAAGATGGTCAGGATTATGATGAGGTCTCTGAATTACAAGGGAGGATGGTCAGGATGCAGACCAGGCCGCTCGATTGCCTGGAACCATTTTCAGGATGCTGACCAGGCCTCTGGATTGCCAGGGTAGATCATCAGGCTTTGGACCTGGCTTCTGCATTGCCTGGGAAGATGGTCAGGATGCTGACCAGGCCTCTGTATTGCCTGGGATCATGGCCAGGATGGCGAACAGGCCTCTGTAGTACATGAGAAGAGGGTCAGGAGTTTGACCAGTCCTTTGCATTGCCGGGGAAGATGGTAAGGATGCTGGCCAGGCCTCTCTATTACCTGGGAGGATGGTCAGGATGCGGACCAGGCCTCTGGATTGCCTGGAATGATGGCCAGCATGCTGAACATGCCTCTGGATTACCTAAGAAGATGGTTAGGATGCTGATCCGGCCTATGGATGGCCTGGGAAGATGGTCAGGATGCTGACCAGGTTTCTGGATTGCCTAGGAAGATGGTCAGGATGCTGACAAGGCCTCTGTATTGCCTGGGATCATGGCCAGGATGGTGAACAGGCCTCTGTAGTACATGAGAAGAGGGTCAGAAGTTTGACCAGTCCTTTGCATTGCCGGGGAAGATGGTAAGGATGCTGGCCAGGCCTCTCTATTACCTGGGAGGATGGTCAGGATGCGGACCAGGCGTCTGGATTGCCTGGAATGATGGCCAGCATGCTGAACATGCCTCTGGATTACCTAAGAAGATGGTTAGGATGCTGATCCGGCCTATGGATGGCCTGGGAAGATGGTCAGGATGCTGACCAGGTTTCTGGATTGCCTAGGAAGATGGTCAGGATGCTGACAAGGCCTCTGTATTGCCTGGGATCATGGCCAGGATGGTGAACAGGCCTCTGTAGTACATGAGAAGAGGGTCAGAAGTTTGACCAGTCCTTTGCATTGCCGGGGAAGATGGTAAGGATGCTGGCCAGGCCTCTCTATTACCTGGGAGGATGGTCAGGATGCGGACCAGGCATCTGGATTGCCTGGAATGATGGCCAGCATGCTGAACATGCCTCTGGATTACCTAAGAAGATGGTTAGGATGCTGATCCGGCCTATGGATGGCCTGGGAAGATGGTCAGGATGCTGACCAGGTTTCTGGATTGCCTAGGAAGATGGTCAGGATGCTGACAAGGCCTCTGTATTGCCTGGGATCATGGCCAGGATGGTGAACAGGCCTCTGTAGTACATGAGAAGAGGGTCAGAAGTTTGACCAGTCCTTTGCATTGCCGGGGAAGATGGTAAGGATGCTGGCCAGGCCTCTCTATTACCTGGGAGGATGGTCAGGATGCGGACCAGGCATCTGGATTGCCTGGAATGATGGCCAGCATGCTGAACATGCCTCTGGATTACCTAAGAAGATGGTTAGGATGCTGATCCGGCCTATGGATGGCCTGGGAAGATGGTCAGGATGCTGACCAGGTTTCTGGATTGCCTAGGAAGATGGTCAGGATGCTGACAAGGCCTCTGTATTGCCTGGGATCATGGCCAGGATGGTGAACAGGCCTCTGTAGTACATGAGAAGAGGGTCAGGAGTTTGACCAGTCCTTTGCATTGCCGGGGAAGATGGTAAGGATGCTGGCCAGGCCTCTCTATTACCTGGGAGGATGGTCAGGATGCGGACCAGGCATCTGGATTGCCTGGAATGATGGCCAGCATGCTGAACATGCCTCTGGATTACCTAAGAAGATGGTTAGGATGCTGATCCGGCCTATGGATGGCCTGGGAAGATGGTCAGGATGCTGACCAGGTTTCTGGATTGCCTAGGAAGATGGTCAGGATGCTGACAAGGCCTCTAGATTGCCTAGGAAGATGGTCAGGATGCTAACCTGTAGTCTGGACTACCTGGGAAGATGGTCAAGATGCCGACAAGGTCTCTAGATTGCCTTTGAAGTTGGTCAGGATGTCGACCCTGCCTCTGGGTTGCCTGGGAAGATGGTCAGGTTGCTGAACCTGACGACTACAGGTGAGGATGGTTAGGATGCTGACAAGGCCTCTGGATTGCCTGGGAAGAGGGCCAGGATGCTGACCAGGACTCTGCATGGCCTGTAAAGATGGTTAGGATATTGGCCAGGAATCAGGACTAACTGGGAGGATGGTCAGAATGCTGAGCAGGCCTCTGGATTGCCTGGGAAGTTGGTAAGGTTGTGGAATAGGCCTCTGGATTACCTGGGAGGATGATCAGGATGCAGAACAGACATCAGGATTGACTGGGACGATGGGAAGTATGCAGAACATGCCTCTGAGATACCTGGGAAGATTGTCACGATGGTGACCAGGCCTCTGGATTGCCTGGGAAGATGGTCAGGATGCTGATCAGGCCTGTGGAATACCTGGGAGATGGTCAGGATGATGACCAGACTCCTGGATTGCCTGGGCAAATGGTGAGGAGGCAGACTAGGCTTCTGGATTGCCTGGGAAGATGATCAGGATGATGACCAGGCCTCTGGATTGCCAGGGAAGATGGTCGGGATTCGGACCAGCTCTTTGCATTTCCTGGAAGGATGGTCAGAATGTTGATCAGGCCTCTGGATTGCCTGTAAAGATGGTCAAGATGATGACTA
This sequence comes from Rhizomys pruinosus, assembly GCA_009823505.1. NCBI lineage: Eukaryota > Metazoa > Chordata > Mammalia > Rodentia > Spalacidae > Rhizomys > Rhizomys pruinosus. The sequence goes on from VZQC01010445.1 coordinate 3,566,849, forward strand.
GGCCTCTAGATTACCAGAGAGATTGGTGAGAATTCAGACCAGGTCTCTGGATTGCCTGGGAAGATGGTCACGTTGCTGACCATTCCCCTGTATTTCCTGCAAAGATGGTCAGGATGCCAATCAGACCTCTGGATTGCCTTTGAAGTTGGGCAGGATGTCGACAGTGCCTCTTGGTTGCCTGGGAAGATGGTCACGATGCTGAGCAGTCATCTGGACTACATGTAAGGATGGTCAGGATGCTGACCAGACCTCTGGAGTACATGTGAAGATGGTCAGGGTTCTGAACAGGCCTGTGGACTACCAGAGAACAAGGTCAGGATGCTGAGCAGGCCTCTGCAATACCTGGGAAGATGGTCATGATGCTGTCCAGCCTCTGGATTACCTGGGAAGATGTTCAGGATGCTGAACAGGCCTCTGGATTGCCTGGGAGGATGGTCAGGATGATGACCAGGCCTCTGGATTTTCTTGGAAGATGGTGAGGATGCTGACCGGGCCTCTGGATTGCCAGGAATATGCTCCAGATGCCAATCAGGCCTCTGGATTGCCTGGGAAATTGTAAGGATGCAGACCAGGCCTCTGGATTACCTGTGAAGATGGCCAGGATGTTGAACGGTCCTCTGGACTGCCTGGGAAGATGGTCAGGATACACACGTTGTCTCTGGATTACCAGAGAGGATGTTGAGGATGTTGACCAGGCCTCTGTAGTGCCTGGGAAGATGGTCAGGATGCTGACGAGGCCTCTGGATTGCCTTTGAAGTTGGTCAGGATATCTACCATGACTCTGTCTTGCCTGCGAAGATGGTCAAGATGCCGACCAGGCATCTGGATTGATTCTGAATTTGGTCAGGATGTCGAACTAGCCTCTGGGTTGCCTTGGAAGATGGTCACGATGCTGGACAGGACTCTGGACTATGTTTGAGGATGTTCATGGTGCTGACCAGATCTCAGGAGTACCTGTGAAGATGGTCAGTTTTCTGACCAGGCCTGTGGATTACCAGGGAACAAGGTCAGGATGTGTACCAGGACTCTGGACTACAAGGGATCATGGTCAGCATGCTGAGCAGGCCTCTGGATTACCTGGGAAGATGGTCAGGATGCTGTCCAGTCTCAGGATTGCCTGGAAAGATGTTCAGGATGCTGACCAGGCCTCTGGATTGCCTGGGAAGATGGTCAGGATGGCGACCAGGCTTCTGGATTGCCTGGAAAATTATCAGGATGAGGACTAGGCATCTGGATTGCCTGGGAAGATGGTCAAGATGCTTACCAGGCATCTGGATTACCTGTGAAGATGGTCATAATGCTGATCTGGAATCTGGACTGCCTGGGAAGATGGTCAGGATACTCACCATGCCTCTGGATTACCAGGGAGGATGTTGAGGAGGTTGATGAGGATTCTGCACTGCCTGGGAAGATGGTCAGGATGCTGAACAGGCCTCTGGATTGCCTGAGAAGAAGGTCAGGATGCAGACCAATCCTCTGGATTAACTGGGAAGATGGTCAGGAAGCTGACCAGGCTTCTGCATTGCCTGGTAAAACTCTCAGGATGCCAATCAGGACTCTGGATTGCCTGTTAAGATGGTCAGGATGCTGACCAGGCCTCTTAATTGCGTGGGAAGATGGTCGGGATTCTGACTAGCCCTCTGGATTACCTGGGAGGATTGTCAAGATGCTGTGCATGCCTCTGGATTAACTGGGAAGATGAACAGGATGCTGACCAGGCCTCTGGATTGCCTTGGAAGTTGCTCAGAATGTCTGCCATACCTCTGTGTTGCCTGGGAATTGGTCAGGATGCCAACCAGGTCCCTCTGGATTGATTTTTAAGTTGGTCAAGATGTCAACCCAGCCTCTGGGTTGTCTGGGAAGATGGTCACGATGCTGAACAGACCACTGACTATATGTGAGGATGGTCAAGATGATGAACAGACCTCAGGAGTACCTGTGAAGATGGTCAGGATTCTGGCCAGGCCTGTGCACTACCAGGGAACAAGGTGAGGATGCTGACCAGGCCTCTGGACTACTAGGGAACATGGTCAGGATGCTGACCATGTCTCTGGATTACCTGGGAAGATGGTCAGGATGCTATCCAGCCTCTGGATTGCATGGAAAGATGTTCAGGATGCTGACCAGCCCTCTGGATTGCCTAGGAGGATTTTCAGGATGATGACCAGGCAACTGTATTGCCTGGGAAGATGGTCAGGATGCCGACCAGGGATCTGGATTGCCTGGGAAATTGTCAAGATGAGGGCTATGACTCTGGACTACCCGGAAAGATGGTCCAGATGATTACCAGGCCTCTGGATTACCTGTGGAGATGGCCAGGATGCTGAACGGGCCATTGGACAGCCTGGGAAGATGGTCGAGATAATCACCATGCCTCTGGATTACCAGGGAGGATGTTGAGGATGTTGACCAGGACTCTGAACTGCCTGGAAAGATGGTCAGGATGCTGACCTGTCCTCTGAATTGCCTGGGAAGATGATCAGGATGCTGACCAGGCCTCTGAATTGCCTGGGAGAATGGTCAGGATGCTGACTTGGCCTCTGGATGGCCAGGGATGATGGTCAGGATGCTGACAGGTCCTCTGGCATGCCTGGGAGGATGGTCAAGATGGAAACTAGGCATCTGCATTGCCTGGTAAGACTCTCAGGATGCCGATCACGACTCCGGATTGCCTGAGAAGATGGTCAGGATGCTGACCAGGCCACTTAATTGCACGGGAAAATGGACGGGATTCTGACTAGCCCTATGGATTACCTGAGAGGATGCTCAGTATATTGATCAGGCCTCTGGATTGCCTGGGAAGATGATCAGGATGATAACCAGGCCTCTAGATTATCTGGGAGGATGGTCAGGATTGGGACCGGGCCTTGGGATTGCCTGGGAAGATGGCCAGCATGCTGAACATGCTTCTAGATTACCTAGAAAGATTGTCAGGATGCTGACCCGGCCTCTGGATTGCCTGGGAAGATCGTCAGGATGCCGAACGGACCTCTGGATTGTCTGGGAAGATGATCAGGATTCTGTCCTGGCCTCTGGATTAACAGGGAGGCTGGTCACGATAATGAACAGGCCTCTGGACCGACAGGGAATATGATCCGGATGCTGACCAGGCATCTGCAATGCCTGGGAAGATGGTCAGGATGCTGACCAATCCTTTGGACTACCAGGGAGAATGGTCAGGATGCTGACCAGGCCTCTGGACGGCCTGGGAGTATGGTCAGGATGCCGACCAGGCCTCTCTACTACTTGGGAAAATCGTCAGGATGCTGACCAGGCCTCTGGATTGCCTGGGAAGAGGGTCAGGTTGCTGAACAGGCCTCTGGATTACATGGGAAGATGGTCAGGATGCTAACCAGGCCTCTGCATTGCCTGCAAAGATGGTAAGGATATTGGCCAGGCCTCTGGACAAACTGGGAGGATAGTCAGGATGCTGAACAGGCATCTGGATTAAGTGCGAGGATTTTCAGGATGCTGTCCAGCCTCTGGATGGCCTGGGAAGAGTTTCAGGATGCTGACCTGTCCTCTGGACTGCCTACGAAGATGGTCAGGATGCTGGCCAGGCCGCTGGATTGCCTTAGAAGTTGGTCAGGATGTCTACCATGCCTCTGTGTTGTCTGGGAAGATGGTCAGGATGCCAACCAGGCCTCTGGATTGATTTGAAATTGGTCAGGATGTCGACCCCGCCTCTGGGTTGCCTAGGAAGATGGTCACGATGCTGAACAGGCCTCTGAACTACATGTGAGGATGGTCACAATGTTGACTGGACCTCAGGAGTACCTGTGAAGATGGTCAGGATGCTGACCAGGCCTCTGGGCTACCAGAGAACTTGGTCTGGATGTGAGCAGGCCTCTGGATGATTTAGGAACATGGTCAGGATGATGTTCAGCCTTGGGATTGCCTGGGAAGATGTTCAGGATGATGAACAGGCCTCTGGTTTGCTTGGGAGGATGGTCAGGATGATGACCAGGCCTCTGGATTGCCTGGAATGATGGTCAGGTTGCTGAACGGGCCTCTGGATTGATGGGAAGATGTTCAGGATGTCGACCAGGCCTCTGGACTCCCTGAGAAATTGTCAGGATGATAACCAGGCCTCTGGATTGCCTGGAATGATGGTCAGGATGCTGAACGAGCCTCTGGATTGCTGGGAAGATGTTCAGGATGACGACCAGGACTCTGGACTCCCTGGGAAATTGTCAGGATATGGACCAGGCCTCTGGGCTGCCTGGGAAGATGTTCAGGATGCCGACCAGGCCTCTGGACTCCCTGGGAAATTGTCAGGATGTGGACCAGGCCTCTGGACTGCCTGGGAAGATGGTGCAGATGCTTACCAGGCCTCTGGATTACCTGTACAGATGATCAGGATGCTGAATGGGCCTCCCGACAGCCTGGGAAGATGGTCTGGATACTCGCTATGCCTCTGGATTACCAGGGAGGATGATGAGGATGTTAACCAGGCCTCTGGACTGCCTGGGAAGATGGTCAGGATGCAGTCCAAACATCTGGATAACCTGGGAAGATGGTCAGGATGTTGACCGGGCCTCTGCATTGCCTGGGAGGAAGGTCAGGTTGCAGACTGAGCCACTGGATTGCCTGGGAAGATGGTCAGTATGCTGACTGGGCCTCTGTATTGCCTCACATGATGGTGAGGATGATAACCAGGCCTCTGCATTGCCTGGTAAGTCTCTCAAGATGCTGATCAGGACTCTGGATTGCCTGCAAAGATGGCCACCATGCTGAACATACCTCTGGTTTACCTAGGAAGATGGTTAGGTTGCTGACCCAGCCTCTGGATGGCCTGGGAAGGTGGTCAGGATGATGACAAGGCCTCTAGATTGCCTAGGAAGATGGTCACGATGCTGACCTCTCGTCTGGACTGCCTGGCAAGATGGTCAGGATGCCGACCAGTACTCTGGATTGCCTTGGACGTTGGTCAGGATGTCTACAATGCCTCTGGTTTGCCTGGGAAGATGGTCAGGATGCCGACCAGGCCTCTGGATTGCCTTTGAAGTTGGTCAGGGTGTCGACCCTGTCTCTGGGTTGCCTGGGAAGATGGTCAGATTGCTGAACAGGCCTGACGAGTACAGTTGAGGATGGTCAGGATGCTGACCAAGCCGTTGGATTGCCTTGGAAGATGGTCAGGATGGTGACCAGGATTCTAGACTGCATGCGAGAAGGGTCAGGATGCTGACCAGGCATCTGGATTGCCTAGAAAGATGGCCAACATGCTGAAAAGGCCGTTGGATTGCCTACGAATATGGTCAGGATGCCGACCAGGCTTCCAGATTGCCTGGGAAGAAGGTCATGATGTTGACCAGAGCTCTGGACTTACTAGGAAGATGGTCAGAATGCAGACCAGTCCTCTGGACTGCTTAGGAAGATGGTCAGTATGCCTTTCAGGCCTTTGCTTTGCCTGAGAAAATGGTCAGGATGCTGAACGGAGTTCTGAATTTCTTATGAGGATGGTTAGGGTGCTGACTGGGCCTATGGATTACCTGGCAAGATGGTCAGGTGCTGACGAGGCCTCTGGATTGACTGGGAGGATATTCAGGATGCTGACCGGGAATCTGTATTGCCTCGGAGGATGGTCAGGATGCTGACCAGGCCTACAGCTTTCCTGGGAAAATGTTCAGGATGTTGACAAGGCCTCTGGATTGCTTTTGTGGATGATCAGGGTGCTGACCAGGACTCTGGATTGCCAGGGAGGATGGTGAGGATGCTGACCGGGCATCTGGATTGCCTATGAGGATGGTCAGGATGTGGAATTGGACTCTGCATTGCAGTGGAGAGTGGTCAGGATGCTGACCAGGCCTTGGATTGCCTGGCACGATTGTCAGGTTGGTGACTGGGCCTCTGGATTGCCTGAGAAGACAGTCAGGATGCTGACCTGGGGTTTGGATTGCATGGTAAGATGGCGTGGATGCTGACAGGGCCTCGGCATTATCTGGGACGATGGTCAGAATGGTGACCAGGCCTCTGGATTGCCTGCGAGGATGGTCAGGATGCTGACCCGTTCTCTGGAATACCTGGGAGGATGGTCAGGATGCTGAATAGGTCTCTCGATTGCCTTTGTAGATGGTCAGGATGCTGAACAGGTCCCTGGAATACTTGGCAGGATGGTCAGGATGCTGAATAGGCCTCTTGATTGCCTTTGTAGATGTTCAGGATGCCGACCAGGCCTCTGGATTACCAGGCTCTTGGCCAGGAGGTGGACTGGATCTCTGGGTTGCCTGGGAAGATGGTCAGGATGCTGAGCAGACCTCTGGATTGCCAGGCACATTGGTCAGGATACCGACCAGGCCTCTGGATTGCCTGGGAAGATGGTCAGGATCCTGACCGTGCCTCAGGATTACATGGAAGTATGTCATGATGACAAACAAGCCTCTGGATTAACTTGGAAGAATGTCAGGATGATGACCAGGCCTCTGGATTGCCTGGGAAGATGGTGAGGATACTGATCGGGCCTCTGGCTTGCCTGGGAAGATGGTCAGGATTCTGTCCTGGCCTCTGGATTACCTGGGAGGATGGTCAGGATAATGAACAGGCCTCTGGAATACCTGGGAAGATCATCCAGATGCGGACCAGGCATTTGCAATGCCTGGGAAGATGTTCAGGATGATGACCAAGACTATGGACTATCGGGAAGGATGGTCAGGATACTGACAAGGCATCTGTACTACCTGGGAGGATCGTCCGGATACAGACCAGGCCTTTGGATTGCATGGGAAGAGGGCAAGGATGCTGAACAGGCCTCTGGATTACATGGGAAGATGGTCAGGACAATGACCAGGCCTCTGCATTGCTTGTGAAGATGGTAAGGATAATGACCAGGCCACTGGACTAACTGGGGGAGGGTCAGGATGCTGAGCTGGCCTCTGGATTACCTGCGAAGATGGTCAGGTTGCTGTCCAGCCTCTGTATTGCCTAGGAAGATGGTCAGGATGCTGAACAGTCCTCTGGATTGGTTGAGAAGATGGTCAGAATGCAGACCAAGCCTCTGGATTACCTGGGAAGATGGTCAGGATGTTGACCGTGCCTCTGAATTGCCTGGGAGGAAGGTCAGGATGCTGACTAAGCAACTGGATTGCCTGGGAAGATTGTCAGTATGCTGACCAGGCCTCTGGATTGCCTGGCAGGAAGGCCAGGATGATAACCAGGCCTCTGCATTGCCTAGTAACTCTCTCAGGATGCTGATCAGGACTCTGGATTGCCTGCAAAGATGGTCAGGATGCCGACTGTTCATCTGCATTACTGCGAACATGGTCAGGATGCTGAGTAGGGTTCTGGATTGCCTGGGAAGATGGTCAGGATGTGGACCAAGCCTCTGGACTACCTGGGGTGATGGTCAGGGCTCTTACCAGGCCTCTTGATTGCCTGGAAATGTGGTCAGGATGCCGACCAGGCTTCTGGATTGCCTGGGAAGAAGGTCAGGATGTTGACCAGGGCTCTGGACTGACTAGGAAGATGGTCAGGATGCAGACCAGTCCTCTGGACTGCCTGGGAAGATGGTCAGTATGCCTTCCATGCCTCTGAATTGCCTGGGAAAATGGTCAGGATGCTGAACGGAGTTCGGAATTTCTTGGGAGGATGCTTAGAATGCTGACCAGGCCTCTGGATTGACTGGGAGGATATTCAGGATGCTGAGCAGGCCTCTTGATTGCCTGGCAAGTTGCTCAGGATACCGACCAGGCCTCTATATTGCCAGGGAATATGGTCAGGATGCCGACCATGCCTCAGGATTACCTGGAAGAATGGTCAGGATGTAGAACAAGCCTCTGGATTCCCTGGGAAGATGGTCAAGATGCTGACCAGGCCTCTGCGTTGCCTCGGAAGATGGTGAGGATGCCAAACGGGCCTCTGGCTTCCCTGGAAAGATGGTCAGAATTCGGTCCTGGCCACTGGATTACCTGGGAGGATGGTCAGGATAATGAACAGACTTCTGGACTGCCTGGGAAGACCATCCGGATGCTGAGCAGGCATTTGCAATGTCTGGGAAGATGTTCAGGATGATGACCAAGCCTCTGGACTACATGGGATGTTGGTCAGTGTGCTGGATAGCTTTGGTGTCAACTTGACACACCTGGGTTGAAGGGGCCTCGGTTGTGGAATTGGCTCCATTGGAGTGGCCTGTGGCCACATCTGTGGTGTATTGTCTTGATTGTTGAGCAGTGACAATATAAGAAGGCAGGCTGGGCATGAGTCACAGAGCAAGCCAGTAGAGAGCAAGCCAGTCAACAGCCTTCCTCCATGGCCTGGTCTTCAGCTCCTGCCTCCAGGTTCCTGCCCTGAGTTCCTGCCTTGGGCTCCCTGAGTGATGAACTGTGACCTGGGAGATGTAAGCTGAATAAACCCTTTCCTCCCCAAGTTGGTGTCAGTCAGAGTGTTTTGTCACAGCAATGGAAGACAAACTAGAACAGTCAGTATACGGACCAGGCTTCTGGACTGCCTGGGACAATGGTCCGGATGCCTACCAGGCCTCTTTACTACCTGGGAGGATCGTCAGGATGCTGACCAGGCCTCTGGATTGCATAGAAGAGGGCCAGGATGCTGACCAGGCCTCTGCATTGCCTGTGAAGATTTTAAGGATATTGGCCAGGCCTCTGGACTTACTGGGAGGTTGGTCAGGATGCTGAGCAGGCCACTGGATTACCTGGGAAGATGGTCAGGATGCTGTCTAGCCTCTGGATTTCCTGGGAAGAGGGTAAGAATGCTGACCTGTCCTCTGGACTGCCTGCAAAGATGGTCAGGATGCTGACCAGGCCTCTGGATTGCGTTGGAAGTTGGTCAGGATGTATACCATACCTATGTGTTGCCTGGGAAGATGGTCAGGATGCCAACCAGGCCTCTAGATTGCCTTTGAAGTTGGTCAGGATGTCGACCTTGCCTCTGGGTTGCCCGGAAAGATGGTCACGATTATGAACAGGCCTCTGGAATACATGTGAGGATGGTCACGATGCTGACCATACCTCAAGAGTACCTGTGAAAATGGTCAGGATGCTGACCAGGCCTCTGGAATAACGGGAAACATGGTCAGGATGCTGAGCAGGTCTCTGGATTACCTGGGAATATGGTCAGGATGCTGTCCAGCCTCTGGATTGCCTGGGAAGATGTTCAGGATGCTAAACAGACCTCTGGTTCGCCTAGGAGGTTGGTCAGGATGATGACCAGGCCACTGGATTGCCTGGGAAGTTGGTCAGGATGCCGACCAGGGATCTAGATCGCCTGGGAAATTGTCAGGATGAGGACTATGACTCTGGAGTACCTGGAAAGATGGTCCAGATGATTTCCAGGCCTCTGGATTACCTGTGGAGATGGCCAGGATGCTGAAAGCCCTCTGGAAAGCCTGGGAAGATGGTCGAGATACTAAACATGCCTCTGGATTACAACAGAGGATGTTGAGGATGTTGACCAAGACTCTGAACTGCCTGAAAAGATGGTCAGGATGCTGACCTGTCCTCTGAATTGCCTGGGAAGATGGTCAGGATGCTGACCAGACCTCTGAATTGCCTGGGAGAATGGTCAGGATGCTGACCTGGCCTCTGGATGGCCTGGGAAGATGGTCAGGATGCTGACAGGTCCACTGGCATGCCTGGGAGGATGATCAAGATGATAACTAGGCCTCAGCATTGCCAGGTAATACTCTCAGGATGCCGATCACGACTCTGGATCACCTGGGAAGATGGTCAGGATGGTGACCAGGCCACTTCATTGCACGGGAAAATGGTCGGGATTCTGACTAGCCCTATGGATTACCTGAGAGGATGGTCAGGATATTGATCAGGCCTCTGGATTGCCTGGGAAGATGATCAGGATGATAACCAGGCCTCTAGATTATCTGGGAGGATGGTCAGGATTGGGACCGGGCCTTGGGATTGCCTGGGAAGATGGCCAGCATGCTGAACATGCTTCTAGATTACCTAGGAAGATTGTCAGGATGCTGACCCGGCCTCTGGATTGCCTGGGAAGATCGTCAGGATGCCGAACGGGCCTCTGGATTGCATGGGAAGATGATCAGGGTTCTGTCCTGGCCTCTGGATTAACAGGGAGGCTGGTCACGATAATGAACAGGCCTCTGGACCGACTGGGAATATGATCCGGATGCTGACCAGGCATCTGCAATGCCTGGGAAGATGGTCAGGATGCTGACCAATCCTCTGGACCACCAGGGAGGATAGTCAGGATGCTGACCAGGTCTCTGGACGGCCTGGGAGTATGGTCAGGATGCCGACCAGGCCTCTCTACTACTTGGGAGAATCATCAGGATGCTGACCAGGCCTCTGGATTGCCTGGGAAGACAGTCAGGTTGCTGAACAGGCCTCTGGATTACATAGGAAGATGGTCAGGATGCTGTCCAGCCTCTGGACTGCCTGCAAAGATGGTCAAGATCCTGGCCAGGCCTCTGGATTGCCTTGAAATTTGGTCAGGATGTCTACCATGCCTCTGTGTTGCCTGGGAAGATGGTCAGGATGCCAACCAGGCCTCTGGATTGCATTTGAAGTTGGTGAGGAAGTCGACCCCGCCTCTGGGTTACCTAGGAAGATGGTCACGATGCTGAAGAGGCCTCTGGACTACATGTGAGGATGGTCACAATGTTGACTGGACCTCAGGAGTACCTGTGAAGATGGTCAGGATGCTGACCAGGCCTCTGGGCTATCAGAGAAATTGGTCTGGATGCTGAGCAGGCCTCTGGATGATTTAGGAAGATGGTCAGGATGATGTTCAGCCTCGGGATTGCCTGGGAAGACGTTCAGGATGATGAACAGGCCTCTGGTTTGCTTGGGAGGATGGTCAGGATGATGACCAGGTCTCTGGATTGCCTGGAATGATGGTCAGGATGCCGAACGGGCCTCTGGATTGCTGGGAAGATGTTCAGGATGCCGACCAGGTCTCTGGATTCCCTGGGAAATTGTCAGGATGTGGACCAGGCCTTTGGATTGCCTGGGAAGATGGTGCGGGTGCTTACCAGGCATCTGGATTACCTGTACAGATGATCAGGATGCTGAATGGGCCTCCCAACAGCCTGGGAAGATGGTCTGGATACTCACTATGCCTCTGGATTACCAGGGAGGATGATGAGGATGTTGACAAGGCCTCTGGACTGCCTGGGAAGATGGTCAGGATGCAGTCCAAGCCTCTGGATTACCTGGGAAGATGGTCAGGATGTTGACTGTGTCTCTGCATTGCCTGGGAGGAAGGTCAGGATACAGACTGAGCCACTGGATTGCCTGGGAAGATGGTCAGTATGCTGAGTGGGCCTCTGGATTGCCTCACATGATGGCGAGGATGATAACCAGGCCTCTGCATTGCCTGGTAAAAGTCTCTCAGGATGCTTATCAGGACTCTGGATTGCCTGCAAAGATGGTCAGGATGCCGACTGTTCATCTGGATTACTGGGAACATGGTAAGGATGCTGAGGAGGATTCTGGATTGCCTGAGAAGATGGTCAGGATGTAGACCAAGCCTCTGGACTACCTGGGGTGATGGTGAGGCCTCTGACAATGCATCTGGACTGCATGACAAGATGGTCAATATCCCGAACAGGCCTCTGTACTACCTGGGAGGATGGTCAAGATGCCGAGCAGGTCTCTGGATTGCCTGGGAAGGTGGTGAGGAGGCCAACAAGGCATCTGGATTGTCTGGGAAGATGGTCAGGATGATGACCAGGCCTCCGGATTGCCTGCGAAGGTGGTCAGGATTCTGAACAGTCCTCTGGATTACCTGGGAGGATGGTCAGGATGATGATCGGGCCTCTGGATTGCCTGCGAACATTACAAGAGAGGATGGTGAGGATGCGGACCAGGCTGCTGGATTGCCTGGAACCATTTTCAGGATGCTGACCAGGCCTCTGGATTGCCAGGGTAGATCATCAGGCTTTGGACCAGGCCTCTGGATTGCCTGCGAAGATGGTCAGCATGCTGACCAGGCCTCTGGATTGCCTGGGATCATGGCCAGGATGCTGAGCAGGCCTCTGTAGTACATGTGAAGAGGGTCAGGAGGTTGACCAGGCCTTTGCATTGCCGGGGAAGATGGTAAGGATGCTGGCCAGGCCTCTGCATTACCTGGGAGGATGGTCAGGATGCGGACCAGGCCTCTGGATTGCTTGCAAAGATGGCCAGCATGCTTAACATACCTCTGGATTACCTAGGAAGATGGTTAGGTTGCTGACCCAGCCTCTAGATTGCCTGGGAAAATGGTCCGGATGCTGACCAGGCTTCTGGATTGCCTGGGAAGGTGGTCAGGATGCTGACAAGGTCTCTAGATTGCCTAGGAAGATGGTCAGGATGCTGACCTGTCATCTGGACTGCCTGGCAAGATGGTCAGGATGCCGACCAGGACTCTGTATTGCCTTGGAAGTTGGTCAGGATGTCTACCATGCCTCTGTGTTGCCAGGGAAAATGGTCAGGATGCCGAACAGGCCTCTGGATTGCCTTTGAAGTTGGTCAGGATGTCGACCCTGCCTCTGGGTTGCCTGGGAAGATGGTCAGATTGCTGAACAGGCCTGACGACTACAGTTGAGGATGGTCAGGATGCTGACCAGGCCGCTGGATTGCCTTGGAAGATGGTCAGGATGCTGAACAGGATTCTAGACTGCATGTGAGAATGATCAGGATGCTGACCAGGCATCTGGATTGCCTAGAAAGATGGCCAACATGCTGAAGGCCGCTGGATTGCCTGGGAATATGGTCAGGATACCTACCAGGCTTCCAGATTGCCTGGGTAGAAGGTCATGATGCTGACCAGAGCTCTGGACTTACTAGGAAGATTGTCAGGATGCAGACCAGTCCTCTGGACTGCCTAGGAAGATGGTCAGTATGCCTTTCAGGCCTGAAAAAATGGTCAGGATGCTGACCGGGCATCTGGATTGCCTGCTAGGATTGTCAGGATGCTGATCAGGTCTCTGGAATACCTGGGAGAATGGTCAGGATGCTGTATAGGTCTCTCGATTGCCTTTGTAGATGGTCAGGATGCTGACCAGGTCTCTGGAATACCTGGCAGGATGGTCAGGATGCTGAATAGGCCTCTTGATTGCCTTTGTAGATGTTCAGGATGCCGACCAGGCCTCTGGATTACCAGGGTCTTGGCCAGGAGGCGGACCGGGTCTCTGGGTTGCCTGGGAAGATGGTCAGGATGCTGAGCAGACCTCTGGATTGCCAGGCACATTGGTCAGGATAATGACCAGACCTCTGGATTGCCTGGGAAGATGGTCAGGATGCAGTCCAAGAATCTGGATAACCTGGGAAGATTGTCAGGATGTTGAGCGTGCCTCTGCATTGCCTGGGAAGAAGGTCAGGATGCAGACTGAGACACTGGATTGCCTGGGAAGATGGTCAGTATGCTGACTGGGCCTCTGGATTGCCTCACAGGATTGCGAGGATGATAACCAGGCCACTTCATTGCCTGGTAAGTATCTCAGGATGCTGATGAGGACGCTGGATTGCCTGCAAAGATGGTCAGGATGCCAACTGTTCATCTGGATTACTTGGAACATGGTAAGGATGCTGAGGAGGATTCTGGATTGCCTTTGTAGATGTTCAGGATGCCGACCAGGCCTCTGGATTACCAGGGTCTTGGCTGTGAGGCGTACTGGGTCTCTGGGTTGCCTGGGAAGATGGTCAGGATGCTGAGCAGACCTCTGGATTGCCAGGCACATTGGTCAGGATACCGACCAGGACTCTGGATTGTCTGGGAAGATGGTCAGGATCCTGACCGTGCCTCAGGATTACATGGAAGTATGGTCAGGTTGACGAGCAAGCCTCTGGATTCACTTGGAAGAATGTCAGGATGATCACCAGGCCTCTGGATTGCCAGGGAAGATGGTGAGGATGCCGACCGGGCCTCTGGCTTGACTGAGAAGATGGTCAGGATTCTGTCCTGGCCTCTGGATTACCTGGTAGGATGGTCAGGATAATGAACAGGCCTCTGGACTGCCTGGGAAGATCGTCCGGATGCGGACCAGGCATTTGCAATGCATGGGAAGAGGGCCAGGATGCTGAACAGGCCTCTGGATTACATGGGAAGATGGTCAGGACAATGACCAGGCCTCTGCATTGCTTGTGAAGATGGTAAGGATAATGACCAGGCCACTGGACTAACTGGGGGAGGGTCAGGATGCTGAGCTGGCCTCTGGATTACCTGCGAAGATGGTCAGGTTGCTGTCCAGCCTCTGTATTGCCTAGGAAGATGGTCAGGATGCTGAACAGTCCTCTGGATTGGTTGAGAAGATGGTCAGAATGCAGACCAAGCCTCTGGATTACCTGGGAAGATGGTCAGGATGTTGACCGTGCCTCTGAATTGCCTGGGAGGAAGGTCAGGATGCTGACTAAGCAACTGGATTGCCTGGGAAGATTGTCAGTATGCTGACCAGGCCTCTGGATTGCCTGGCAGGAAGGCCAGGATGATAACCAGGCCTCTGCATTGCCTAGTAACTCTCTCAGGATGCTGATCAGGACTCTGGATTGCCTGCAAAGATGGTCAGGATGCCGACTGTTCATCTGCATTACTGCGAACATGGTCAGGATGCTGAGTAGGGTTCTGGATTGCCTGGGAAGATGGTCAGGATGTGGACCAAGCCTCTGGACTACCTGGGGTGATGGTCAGGACTCTTACCAGGCCTCTTGATTGCCTGGGAATGTGGTCAGGATGCCGACCAGGCTTCCGGATTGCCTGGGGAGAAGATCAGGATGTTGACCTGGGCTCTGGACTGACTAGGAAGTTGGTCAGGATGCAGACCAGTCCTCTGGACTGCCTGGGAAGATGGTCAGTATGCCTTCCATGCCTCTGAATTGCCTGGGAAAATGGTCAGGATGCTGAACGGAGTTCGGAATTTCTTGGGAGGATGCTTAGAATGCTGACCAGGCCTCTGGATTGACTGGGAGGATATTCAGGATGCTGAGCAGGCCTCTTGATTGCCTGGCAAGTTGCTCAGGATGCCGACCAGGCCTCTATATTGCCAGGGAATATGGTCAGGATGCCGACCATGCCTCAGGATTACCTGGAAGAACGGTCAGGATGTAGAACAAGCCTCTGGATTCCCTGGGAAGATGGTCAGGATGCTGACCAGGCCTCTGCGTTGCCTGGGAAGATGGTGAGGATGCCAAACGGGCCTCTGGCTTGCCTGGAAAAATGATCAGGATTCGGTCCTGGCCACTGGATTACCTGGGAGGATGTACGGGACTCTGGATTGCCTAGGAAGGATGGTCAGGATGATGATTGGACTCTAGATTGCACTGGAGAGTGTTCAGGATGCTGAACAGGCCTTGGATTGCCTGGCATGATGGTCAGGTTGGTGACTGGGCCTCTAGATTGCCTGGAAAGATGGTCAGGATGCTGACCTGGGGTCTGGATTTCCTGGTAAGATGGTATGGAAGCTGACAGGGCTTCTGCATTACCTGGGACGATGGTCAGAATGCTGACCAGGCATCTGGATTGCCTGTTACGAAGGTCAGGATGCTGATCAGGTCTCTTGAATACCTGGGAGGACAGTCAGGATGCTTAATAGGCCTTCTGATTGACTTTGTAGATGGTCAGGATGCCGACCAGGCCTCTGGATTACCTGGGTCTTGGTCAAGAGGTGGACCAGGTCTATGGATTGCCTGGGAAGAGGGTCAGGATGCCGAGCAGGCCTCTGCATTGCCTGGAAAATTTTCAGAATGTGGACCAGGACTCTGGATTGCCTGGGAAGATGATCTGGATGCTTACCAGGCCTCTGGATTACCTGTACAGATGATCAGGATGCTGAATGGGCCTCTGCACTGCCTGGAAAGATGGTCAGGATACTCACTATGCCTCTGGGTTACCAGGGAGGATGATGAGGATGTTGACCAATCCTCTGGACTGCCTGGGAAGATGGTCAGGATGCTGAACAGGCCTCTGGATTGCCTGAGAAGATGGTCAGGATGCAGACTAAGCCTCTGGACTACCTGGGAAGATGGTCAGGATGTTGACCGTGCCTCTGAATTGCCTAGGAGGAAGGTCAGGATGCTGACCGGGCCTCTGGATTGCCTGGCAGGGTGGTCAGGATGCTGACCAGGTGTCTGGAATACCTGGGAAGATGGTCAGGATGCTTAAGAGGCCTCTCGATTGCTTTTGTAGATGGTCAGGATGCCGACCAGGCCTCTGGATTACATGGTTCTTCATCAGGAGGTGGACCAGTTCTCTGTATTGCCTGGGAAGGTGTTCAGGATACCAACCAGGCCTCTGGATTGCCTGGGAAGATGGTCATGATTCCAACTGTACCTCAGGATTACCTGGAAGGATGGTCAGGATGTTGAACAAGCCTCTAGATTCCCTGGGAAGGAAGTCAGGATGATGAGCAAGCCTCTGGATTGCCTGGGAAGATGGTGAGGATGCCAACTGGGCCTCTGGCTTGCCTGGGAAGATGGTCAGGATGCCGACCGGGCCTCTGGCTTGCCTGGGAAGATGGTCAGGATGCCGACCAGGCCTCTGGATTGCCTAGGAAGATGGTGAGGATACCAACCGGGCCTCTGGATTGCCTGGGAAGATGGTCAGGATTCTGTCCTGGCCTCTGGATTACCTAGGAGGATGGTCAGGATAATGAACAGGCCTCTGGACTGCCTGGGAAGAACATCCGGATACTGACCAGGATTTGCAATGCCTGGGAAAATGTTCAGGATGATGACCAAGCCTCTGGACTACCTGGGAGGATGGTCAGGATACTGAATAGGCCTCTGTACTTCCTGAAAGGATCATCAGTATGCAGACCAGGCCTCTGGATTGCCGGGGAAGAGAGCCAGGATGCTGAACAGGCCGCTTGATTACATGGGAAGATGGTCAGGACGCTGACCAGACGTCTACATTACCTCTGAAGATGGTCAGGAAGTTGACCGTGCCTCTGAATTGCCTGGGAGTAAGGTCAGGATGCTGACTAAGCAACTGGATTTCCTGGGAAGATGGTGACCGGGCCTCTGAATTGCCTGGCAGGATGGTCAGGATGATAACCAGGCCTCTGCATTGCCTGGTAAGTCTCTCAGGATGATGATCAGGACTCTGGATTGCCTGCAATGATGGTCAGGAAGCCGACTGTTCATCTGGATTACTGAGAATATGGTCAGGATGATGAGGAGGCTTCTGGATTGCCTGGGAATATGGTCAGGATGAGGACCAAGTCTCTGGACTACATAGGGTGATGGTGAGGATTCTGACCATGCATCTGGATTGCATGACAGGATGGTCAATATC
Source organism: Rhizomys pruinosus (assembly GCA_009823505.1). NCBI lineage: Eukaryota > Metazoa > Chordata > Mammalia > Rodentia > Spalacidae > Rhizomys > Rhizomys pruinosus. The sequence goes on from VZQC01010445.1 coordinate 3,584,045, forward strand.
CCAAACAGGCCTCTGTACTAAATATGAGGATGGTCAAGATGCAGACCAGGTCTCTCGATTGCCTGTGAAGGTAGTAAGGATGATGACCAGGCATATGTACTGCCTGGGAAGATGGTCAGGAAGATGACCTGGTCTCTGGATTGCCGGGGAAGATGGTCGGAATTCTGAACAGCCCTCTGGATTACCTGGGAGGAGGGTCAGGATGCAGATCAAACCTCTGAATTGCCTGGGAAGATGGTCAGGATTATGACTAGGCCTCTGAATTACAAGTGAGGATGGTCAGGATGTGGACCAGGTCTCTGGATGTCTTCAGAATATGAGCAGCATGCTGAACAGGCCTCTAGATTACGTGGGAAGATGGTCAGGATGCTGACTAGGCCTCTGGATTTCCAGGGAAGATGGTATGGATGCTGACCAGGCCTCTGGATTGCCTGGGACAATATTCAGGATGCTGACCAGGCCTCTGGATTTCCAGGGAAGATCGTCAGGCTTAGGACCACGCCTCTGGATTACCTGGGAATATGTTAGGATGCTGACCAGGTCTCTGGATTACCTGGGAAGATTGTTAGGAGGCTGAGAAGGCCACCTCATTGCCTCAGAAGATGGACAGGATGCTGACCAGTCCACTAGACTGCCCGGAAAGATGGTCAGGATGCTGACTATGCCTCTGGATTGTTTGGTAAAATGGCCAGGATGTTGAACAGGCCTCTACACTACCTGGGAAGATGGTCAGGATGCTGACCAGGCCTCTGGATTGCCTGGGAAGTTGGTCAGGCTGAGGAACTTGCCTCTAGATAGCCTTGCAAATTGGTCAGGATATCGATCATGCCTCTGGGTTGCCTGGGAAGATGGTCAGGATGCTGAACAGGCCTCTTAATTGCCCAGGAAGAAGGTCGGGATTCTGACCAGCCCTCTGGATTACCTGGGAGGATGGTCAGGATGCTGACTAGGCTTCTGGATTTCCAGGGAAGATGGTCAAGATGCTGACCAGGCATCTGGATTACAAGGGAGGATGGTCAGGATGCGGACCACGCCTCTGGATTGCTTGGGATGACATTCAGGATGCTGACCAGGCCTCTGGATTGCCACGGGAGATCATCAGCTTTGGAACAGGCTTCTGCATTGCCTTGGAAGATGGTCAGGATGCTGAGCAAGCCTCTGGATTGCCTGGGAAATTGTCAGGATGTGGACCAGGACTCTGGATTGCCTGGGAAGATGGTCTGGATGCTTACCAGGCCTCTGGATTACCTGTACAGAGGATCATGATGCTGAATGGGCCTCTGGACTGCCTGGAAAGATGGGCAGGATACTCACTATGCCTCTGGATTACCAGGGAGGATGATGAGGATGTTGACCAATCCTCTGGACTATCTGGGAAGATGGTCAGGATGCTGAACAGGCCTCGTAATTGCCCAGGAAGAAGGTCGGGATTCTGACCAGCCCTCTGGATTACCTGGGAGGATGGTCAGGATGTTGATCAGGCCTCCGGTTTACCAGGGAAGTTTGGTCAGAATGCTGACCAGGGCTCTGGATTAAAAGGGAGGATGATCAGGTTGCGGACCAGGCCTCTGGATTGCTTGGGAAGATGAGCAGCATTCTGAACAGGCCTCTGGATTACCTGGGAAGATGTTCAGGATGCTGACTAGGCCTCTGGATTTCCAGGGAAGATGGTCTGGATGCTAACCAGGCCTCTGGATTGCCTGTACTATATTCAGAATGCTGACCAGGCCTCTGTATTGCCAGGGTAGATCATCAGGCTTTGGACCAGGCTTCTGGATTGCCTGGGAAGATGGACAGCATGCTGACCAGGCCTCTGGATTGCCAGAGAAGATGGTCTTGATTCTGACCAGCCCTCTGGATTACCTGGGAGGATGGTCAGGATGCTGATCAGGCTCTGGATTGCCTGGGAAGATGGTCAGGATTATGACCAGGCCTCTGAATTACAAGGGATGATGGTCAGGGTGTGGTCTAGGCCTCTGGATTGCTGAGGCAGATTGGCAGCATGCTGAACAGGCCACTGGATTACCTGGGAAGATGGTCAGGATGCTGACTAGGCCTCTGGATTTCTAGGGAAGATGGTCTTGATGCTGACCAGTCCTCTGTATTGCCTGGGAAGATGGTCAGGATTATGACCAGACCTCTGATTTACAAGGGAGGATGATCAGGATGCGGCCCAGGCCTCTGGATTGCTGGGGAAGATTGGCAGCATGCTGAACAGGTCTCTGGATTACTGGGGAAGATGGTCAGGATGATGACTGGGCCTCTGGATTTCCAGGAAAGATGGTCTGGATGCTGACCAGGCCTCTGGATTGCCTGGGATGCTATTCAGGATGCTGACCAGGCATCTGGATTGCCAGGAAAGATCATCAGGCTTTGGGCCAGGCTTCTGGATTACCTGGGAATATGTTCGGATTCTAACCAGGTCTCTGGATTACCTGGGAAGATAGGAGGCTGAAAATGCCACTCCATTGCCTGGGAAGACGGTCAGGATGCTCACCAGTCCTCTGGACTGCCCGGAAAGATGGTCAGGATGCTGACCATGGCTCTGGATTGTCTGGTAAAATGGCCAGGATGTTGAACAGGCTTCTGCACTACCTGGGAAGATGGTCAGGATGCAGAACAGTCCACTGGATTGACTGGGGAGATGGTCAGCATGCAGAACTTGCCTCTAGTTAGCCTTGGAAATAAGTCAGTATATCGACCATGCCTCTGTGTTGCTGGAAAGATGGTCAGGATGCTGAACAAGCCTCTTAATTGCCCAGGAAGAAGGTCGAGATTCGGACAAGCCCTCTGGATTACCTGGGAGGATGGTCAGATTGTTGATAAGGCCACTGGATTGCCAGGGAAATGGTCAGAATGCTGACCAGGGCTCTGGATTACAAGGGACGATGGTCAGGATGTGGACCAGGCCTCTGGATTGCTTGGGAAGATGAGTAGCTTGCTGAACAGGCCTCTGGATTACCTGGGAAGATGGTCAGGATGCTGATTAGGCTTCTGGATTTCCAGGGAAGATGGTCAGGATGCTGACCAGGCCTCTGGATTACAACTGATGACTGTCAGGATGCAGACCAGGCCTCTGGATTGCTTGGGATGATATTCAGGATGGTGACCAGGCCTCTGGATTGCCAGGGTAGATCATCAGGCTTTGGACCAGGCTTCTGGATTGCCTGGGAAGATGGTCAGGAGGCCGAACAGGCTACTGGATTGCCTGGGAAATTGTCAGGATGTGGACCATGACTCTGGATTGCCTGGGAAGATGGTGTGGATTCTTACGAGGCCTCTGGATTACCTGTACAGATGATCAGGATGTTGAATGGGCCTCTGGACTGCCTGGAAAGATGGTCAGCATACTCACTATGCCTCTGGATTACCAGGGAGGATGATGAGGATGTTGACCAATCCTCTGGACTGCCTGGGAAGATGGTCAGGAGGCTGAACAGGCTACTGGATTGCCTGGGAAATTGTCAGGATGTGGACCATGACTCTGGATTGCCTGGGAAGATGGTGTGGATTCTTACGAGGCCTCTGGATTACCTGTACAGATGATCAGGATGCTGAATGGGCCTCTGGACTGCCTGGAAAGATGGTCAGGATACTCACTATGCCTCTGGATTACCAGGGAGGATGATGAGGATGTTGACCAATCCTCTGGACTGCCTGGGAAGATGGTCAGGATGCTGAACAAGCCTCTGCCTTGCATGAGAAGATGGTGAGGATGCAGACCAAGCCTCTGGACTACCTGGGAAGATGGTCAGGATGTTGACCGTGCCTCTGAGTTGCCTGGGAGGAAGGTCAGGATGCTGAGTGAGCCACTGGATTGCCTGGGAAGATGGTCAGTGTGCTGATTGGGCCTCTGGATTTCCTCGCAGGATGGTCAGGATGCTGACCAGGTGTCTGGAATACCTTGGAGGATGGTCAGGATCCAGAATAGGCCTCTTGATTGCCTTTGTAGATGGTCAGGATGCCCACCAGCCCTCTGGATTACCTGGGACTTGGTCAGGAGGTGGACCAGGTCTCTGGATTGCCTGGGAAGATGGTCAGGATGCCGAGCAGGCCTCTGGATTGCCTGGGAAGATAGTCAGGATGCCACCCTTGCCTCTGGATTACCTGGTAGGATGGTCAGATGTCGAACAAGCCTCTGGATTCCCAGGGAAGAAGGTCAGGATGAAGACCAGGCCTCTGTCTTGCCTGGGAGGATGGTCAGGATGCCAACCAGGCCTCTGGATTGCCTGGGAAGATGGTGAGGATGCCAACTGGGCCTCTGCATTACCTGGGAAGATGGTCAGGATTCTGTCCTGGCCTCTGGATTACCTGGGAAAATGGTCAGGATAATGAACAGACCTCTGGACTACCTGCGAAGATCGTCCGGATTCTGACCAGGCATTTGCAATGCCTGGGAAGATGTTCAGGATAAGGAACAAGCCTCTGGACTACCTGGGAGGATGGTTAGGATACTGACCAGGCCTCTGGACTGCCTAGGATGATGGTCAGGATGCCGTCCAAGCCTCTGTACTACCTGGGAGGATCATCGGGATGCAGACCACGCTTCTGGAGTGCCTGGGAAGAGGGCCAGGATGCTGAACAGGCCTCTGGATTACATGGGAAGATGGCCAAGACGCTGACCTGGCCTCTGCATTGCCTGTGAAGACGGTAAGTATTTTGACCAGGCCTCTGGACTAACTGGGAGGAAGGTCAGGATGCTAAGTAGGCCTCTGGATTACCTAGGAAGATGGTCAGGATGCTGTCCAGCCTCTGGATTGCCTGGGAAGATGGTCAGGATGCTGAACAGGCCTGTGGATTGCCTGAGAAGATGGTCAGGATGCAGACCAAGCCTCTGGTTTACCTGGGAAGAAGGTCAGGATCCTGACTAAGCCACTGGATTGCCTGGGAAGATGGTCAGTATCCTGACGGGGCCTCTGGATTGACTGGTAGGAAGGTCAGGATGATAACCAGGCCTCTGCATTGCCTGGTAAGTCTCTCAGGATGCTGATCAGGACTCTGGATTGCCTGAAAATATGGGCAGTATTCCAACTATTCATCTGGATGACTGGGAACATGGTCAGGATGCTAAGGAGGCTTCTGGATTGCCTGGGAGAATGGTCAGGATGCGGACCAAGCCTCTGGACTACATAGGGAGATGGTGAGGATTCTGACCATGCATCTGGACTGCATGACAGGATGGTCAATATCCAGAACAAGCCTCTGTACTACCTGGGAGGATGGTCAAGATGCCGACCAGGTCTCTCAATTGCCTGGGAAGGTGTTGAGGATGACAACCAGGCGTCTGGATTGCCTGGGAAGATGGTCAGGTTGATGAGCAGGTCTCTGGATTGCAGGGGAAGATGGTCGGGATTCTGAACAGCCCTCTGGATTACCTGGGAGGATGGTCAGGGTGCTGATCAAGCCTCTGGATTGCCTGGGAAGATAGTCAGGATTATGACCAGGCCTCTGAGTTACAAGGGAGGATGGTCAGGATGCAGACCAGGCCACTGGATTGCTTGGAAAGATGAGCAGCATGCTGAACAGGCCTCTGGATTACCTGGGAAGATGGTCAGGATGCTGACTAGGCCCCTGGATTTCCAGGAAAGATGGTCTGGATGCTGACCAGGCCTCTGGATTGCCTTGGATGATATTCCGGATCCTGACCAGGCCTCTGGATTGCCAGGGAAGATCTTCAGGTTTTGGCCCATGCTTCTGGATTACCTGGGTATATGTTCGGATGCTGACCAGGTATGTGGATTACCTGGCAAGATGGTGAGGAGTCTGAAAAGGCCACTGCATTGCCTGGGAAGATGGTCAGGATGCTGACCAGTCCTCTGGTCTGCCCAGAAAAATGGTCAGGATGCTTACCATGCCTCTGGATTATTTGGTAAAATGGCCAGGATATTGAACAGGCTTCTGCACTACCTGGGAAGATGGTCAGGATGCTGACCAGGCCTCTGGATTGCCTGGGAAGATGGTCAGGATGCGGAACTTGCCTCTAGATAGCCTTGGAAATTGGTCAGGATATCGACCATGCCTCTGGGTTGCCTGGGAAGATGGTCAGGATGCTGAACCGGCCTCTTAATTGCCCAGGAAGAAGGTTAGGATTCTGACCAGCCCTCTGGATTACCTGGGAGGATGGTCACGATGTTGATCAGCCCTCTGGATTGCCAGGGAAGATGGTGAGGAATATGAACAGGCCTCTGATTTACAAGGGAGGATTGTGAGGATGCGGACCAGGCCTCTGGATTGCTTGGGAAGATGAGCAGCATGCTGATCAGGCCTCTGGATTAACTGGGAAGATGGTCAGGATGCTGACTAGGCCACTGGATTTCTAGGCAAGATGGTCAGGATGCTGACCAGGGCTCTGGATTACAAGGGTGGATGGTCAGGATGTGGACCAGGCCTTGGATTGCCTGGGATCATGGCCAGGATGCTGAACAGGCCTCTGTAGTACATGAGAAGAGGGTGAGGAGGCTGAACAAGCCTTTGAATTGCCTGTGAAGATGGAAAGGATGCTGGCCATGCCTCTGCATTACCTGGGATGATGGTCAGGATGCGGACCAGGCTACTGGATTGCCTGGGAAAATGGTCAGGATGCCGACAAGGTCTCTGGATTGCCTAGGAAGTTGGTGAGGATGCCAACCCGGACTCTGGATTGCCTTGGAAAATGGTGAGGATGTCTACCATGCCTCTGTGTTGCCTGGTAAGATGGTCAGGATGCCGACCAGGCCTCTGGATTGCCTTTAAAGTTGGTCAGGATGTCGACCCTGCCTGTGGGTTGCCTTGGAAGATGGTCAGGATGCTGACCAGGCATCTGGATTGCCTAGGAAGATGGCCAGCATGCTGAACAAGCCCTTGGATTGCCTGGGAATATGGTCAGGATGCCGACCAGGCTTCTGGATTGCCTGGGAAGAAGGTCAGGATGATGGCCAGGGCTCTGGACTTACTAGGAAGATGGTAAGGATGCAGACCAGTCCTCTGGACTGCCAGGGAAGATGGTCAAGATTCCTTCCAGGCCTCTGGATTGCCTGGGAAAATGGTCAGGATGCTGAATGGAGTTCTGAATTTCTTGGGAGGATGGTTAGGATGCCGACTGGACTTATGGATTACCTGGTAAGATGGTCAGGATGCTGACCAGGCCTCTGTATTGCCTGGGAGGATATTCAGGATGTTGACCTGGAATCTGGATTTCCTGGGAGGAGGGTCAGGATGCTGACCAGGCCTCTGGATTGCTTTTGTGGATGTTCAGGATGCTGACCAGGACTCTGGATTGCCTGGGAGGATGGTCAACATGCTGACCGGGCCTCTGGATTGCCTGGGAGGATAGTCAGGATGTTGAATTGGACTCTGGATTGCACTGGAGAGTGGTGAGGATGCTGACCAGGCCTTGGATTGCCTGGCACGATGGTCAGGATGGTGACTGGGACTCTGGATTGCCAGGGAAGACAGTCAAGATGCTGACCTGGGGTCTGGATTGCCTGGTAAGATGGTGTGGATGCTGACAGGGCCTCTGCATTAGCTGGGATGATGGTCAGAATGCTGACGATGCATCTGGATTGCCTGGTAGGATCATCAGGATGCTGACCAGGTCTCTGGAATACCTGGGAGGATGGTCAGGACGATGAATAGGCCTCTCAATTGCCTTTGTAGATGGTCAGGATGCCCACTAGGCCTCTAGATTACCTGAGTCTTGGTCAGGAGGTGGACCACGTCTCTGGATTGCCTGGGAAGATGTTCAAGATGACGAGCAGACCTCTGGATTGCCGGGCAAGTTGGTCAGGATACAGACCAGGCCTCTGGATTGCCGGGCAAGTTGGTCAGGATACAGACAAGGGCTCTGGATTGCCTGGGAAGATGGTCAGGATGCCAACAGTGCCTCGGGATTACCTGGAAGGATGGTCAGGATGTTGAACAAGCCTTTTGATTGCCTGGGAAGATTGTCAGGATCCCGACCAGGCCTGTGGATTTCCTGGGAAGATGTTGAGGATGCTGTCCAGGACTCTGGCTTGCCTGGGAGAATGGTGACGATGACAACCAGACCTCTGGCTTGCCTGGAAAGATGGTCAGGTTGCCGACCAAGCCTCTGGATTGCTGGGAAGATGGTGAGGATGCCGACCGGGCCTCTGGATTGGCTGGGAAGATGGTCATGATTCTGTCCTGGCCTCTGGATTACCTGGGAGGATGGTCAGGATAATGAACAGGCCTCGGGACTGCCTGGGAAGATGGTCTGGATGCTGACCAGGCATCTCCAATGCCTGGGAAGCTGTTCAGGATGATGGCCAAGCCTTTGGACTACATGAGATGATGGTCTGGATGCTGACCTCTCCTCTGGACTGCGTGGGAAGATAGTCAGGATGCTGACCAGGTCTCTGGATTGCCTAGCAAGTTGGTCAGCATGTCTACCATGCCTGTTTTGCCTAGGAAGTTGGTCATGATGCTGAACAGGCCTCTGTACTACAAGTAAGGATGGTCACGATGCTGACCAGGCCTCTGGATTACCAGGAAACATGGTCAGCATGCTGAGCAGGCCTCTGGGTTACCTGGGAAGATGGTCAGGATGATGTCCAGCCTCTGGATTGCCTGAGAAGATGTTCAGGATGCTGAACAGGCCTCTGATTTGTGAGGGAAGATTTTCAGGATGATGACCAGACCACTGGATTGGCTGGGAAGATGGTCAGGATGCCGACTGTGCCTCTGGATTGCTGTGAAGTTGTTCAGGATGCCGACCAGGCCTCTGGATTCCCTGCGAAATTGTCAGGATATGGACCAGGCCTCTGGATTGCCTGGGAAGATGGTCTGGATGCTTATCAGGCCTCTGGATTACCTGTGCAGATTGTCAGGATGATGAATGGGTCTCTGGACTGCCTGGGAAGATGGTCAGGATACTCACTATGCCTCTGGATTACCAGCGAGGATGATGAGGATGTTGGCGAGGCCCCTGGACTGCCTAGGAAGATGGTCAGGATACTGAACAGGCCTCTGGATTGCCTGAGAAGATGGTCTGGATGCAGGCCAAGCCTCTGGATTACCTGGGAAGATGGTCCAGATCATGACTGTGCTACTGAAGTGCTTGGGAGGAAGGTCAGGATGCTGACTGGGCCTCTGGATTGCCTTGGAGGATGGTCAGGATGATAACCGGGCCTCTGCATTGCCTGGTAAGACTCTGAGGATGTTGATCAGGACTCTAGATTGCCTGGTAAGATGGTCAGGATGCCAACTGTTCATCTCGATTACTGGGAGCATGGTCAGGATGCTGAGGAGGTCTCTGCATTGCCTGGGAGGATGGTCAGGATGCTGTCCAAGCCTCTGAACTACCTAGGGTGATGGTCTGGATTCTGACCATGCATCTGGACTGCATGAGAGTATGGTCAATATCCTGAACAGGACTCTTTACTACCTGGCAGGATGGTCAGGATGCTGACCAGGTCTCTGGATTGCCTGGGAAGGTAGTGAGGATGCAGACCAGGCATCTGGATTGCCTGGGAAGAATGTTAGGATGATGGCCTGTCCTCTGGACTTCCTGAGAAGAGGGTCAGGATGCTGACCATCTCTCTTGGCTGCCTGGGAAGATGGTAAGGATGTCGACCAGGCTGCTGAATTCCCTTGGAAGTAGATCAGGAAGTCGAACATGACTCTGGGTAGCCTGGGAAGATGGTCAGAATGCTGACCAGGCCTCTGGACTTCCTGGGAAGATGGTCAGGATGCTGACCTTTCCTCTGGACTGCCTGGGAATATGGTCAGGATGCTGACCAGGCCTCTGGATATCCATGAAAGATGGTCAGGATGGTGACCGGGCATCTGGACTGCCTGGGAAGATGGTCAGGATGCTGACCAGGCCTCTGCCTTGCCATGAAACATGGTCAGGATAGTGAGAGGGCATTTGCATTGCCTCAGAATATGATCAGGATGCTGATCAGGCCTGTGGAATAACTCAGAGATGGACAGGATGATGACCAGACATCTGGATTGCCTGGGAAGATGGTGAGGATGCCAAGCAAGCTTCTGGATTGCCTGGGAAGTTGGTCAGGATGCTGACCAGGCCTCTGGATTGCCTGGGAAGATGATCAGAATGATGACAAGGCCTCTATATTACCTGGCAGATTGGTCAGGATGTGGACCAGGCCTCTGGATTGACTGAGAAGATGGTCAGGATGTTGACCAGGCCTCTAGATTGCCTGGGAAGATGGTCAGGATGCAGTCCTGTTCTCTGGACAGCCTGGGAAGATGGTCAGGATGTCTACCTTGCCTCTGTGTTGCCTTGGAAGATGGCCAGGATGCCGACCAGGCCTCTGGACTGCATTTGAGGATGATAAAAATGCCGGCCCTACCTCTGGGTTGCCTGGGATGATGGTCACGATGGTGAACAGACCTCTGGACTACATGTGAGGATGGTTAGAATGCTGACCAGACCGCAGGAGTACCTGTGAAAGTGGTCAGGATGCTGACAAGGCCTGTGGACTACCAGGGAACATGGTCAGGATGCTGACCAGGCATGTGCGTTGCCAGGGAAGATGGTCTTAGTGCTGAAGAGGCCTCTGTACTACATGGCAGGATGGTCAGTTTGAGGACCAGGCCTCTGCATTACCTGTGAAGATGGTCAGGATGCTGATCAGCCATCTACCTTGCCTGGGAAGATGGTCAGCATGCTGACCAGGCCTCCAGATTGCCTGGGAAGATGTTCAGGATGCCGATCAGGCATCTGGATTGCCTTTAAAGTTGGTCAGAATGTCAACCAGGCCTCTGGATTTCCTGGGAAGATGGTTAAGATGCTGACCTGTCCTCTGTGTTCCCTGGGAAGATGGTCAGGATGCCAATCAGGCCTCTGGATTGCATTTGAAGTTGGTCAGGATGTCGAAACTTCCTCTGGGCTGCATGCGAAGATGGTCAGAATGCTGGCCAGCTCTTTGGCCTACATTTTAGAATGGTCAGGATGCAGACCAGGCCTCTGGACTGCCTGCAAAGATGGTCAGGATTCTGACAAGCCCTCTAGAGTACCTGTGAAGATTTTCAGGATGCTGTCTAGGCCTCTGGAGTACCATGAAAGAACATGGACAGGATACCGACTGGGCCTCTGGATTGACGGGAAGATGTTCAGGATGCCACCAGGCCTCTGGATTGCCTGGGAAATTGACAGGATGTGAACCAGTCCTCTGGATTGCCTGGGACGATGGCCCGGATGTTTACCAGGCCTCTGTGTTACCTGCGCAGATTGTCAGGATACTGAATGGGCCACTGGATTGCCTGGAAAGATGGTCAGGATACTCACTATGCCTCTGGATTACCAGGGAAGATGATGAGGATGTTGACCAGGTCTCTGGACTGCCTGGGAAGATGGACAGGATGCTGACCAGGCCTCTGGATTGCCTGAGAAGATGGTCAGGATGCTGATCAAGCCTCTTGACTACCAGGAAGGATGGTCAGGATGATGACCAGGCCTCTGGACTGCCTGGGAAGATGGTCAAGATACCGAATAGGTCTATGTACTGCCAGGGAGGATTGTAAAGATGCTGACGAGGCCTCTGGATTGCCTGGGAAGAGGATCAGGATGCTGAACAGGCCTCTGGAATACATGAGAAGATGGTCAGGATGCTGAGCAGGCCACTGCATTGCCTGTGAAGATGGTAAGGATATTGGCCAGGCTTCTGGACTAACTGGGAGCATGGTCAAGATGCAGAACAGGCCTCTGGATTACCTGGGAAGATGGTCAGGATGATGGCCAGCCTCATAATTGCCTGGGAAGAGGGTCAGGATGCTGACCTGTCCTCTGGACTGCCTGCGAAGATGGTCAGGATGCTAACCAGGTCTCTGGATTGCCTTGGAAGTTGGTCAGGATGTCTACTATGCCTCAGTGTTGCCTGGGAAGATGGTCCGGATGCCAACTAGGCCTCTGGATTGCCTCTGAACTTGGTCAGGATGACGACCACGACTCTCTGTTGCCTGAGAAGATGTCACGATGCTAAACAGGCCTCTGTACTACATGTGAGCATGGTCATGATCCTGACCAGACCTCAGGAGTAACTGTGAAGATGGTCACGATGCTGACCAGAACTCTGGAGTATGGCCCGGGTGCCTGACTCAGCCTTAGTAGGGTCATGTGTTTGGACTCCAGGTCCAGACCTGTTAGGAACACTTGGAGCCATCTGACAAGGCTCTAGACAGGTAAAAGCTTAGGGCAGAGTGACTTTTGTGGTGCTGGACAATTGATTTCTGGTCGGTGGCGGAGGGCCAGGTGGCTGGCTGGGGCTAGGTTCGCGTCCTCAGCCCAGCGGGTCACCCTTCCCCCCTTGCACCCGGAAGCAGTCCTGTGCTTGGGTCTGGCTTGCCCAGGTGCCTGACTCAGCCTTAGTAGGGTCGTGTGTTTGGACTCCGGGTCCAGACCTGTTAGGAATACTTGGAGCCATCCGACAAGGATCTAGACAGGTAAAAGCTTAGGGCAGAATGACATTTGTGGTGCTGGACAATTGATTTCTGGTCGGTGGCGGAGGGCCAGGTGGCTGGCAGGGGCTAGGTTCATGTCCTCAGCCCGGTGGGTCGCCCTTCCCCCCTCGCACCCGGAAGTGGTCCTGCACTTGGGTCTGGCTTGCCAGGTGCCTGACTCAGGTGCCGGAGCGCGGGATAAGCCAGGCATATCCCCCCCCACCAACAATTGGATTTGAGGAAGAGAGAGTATCCAGTGGATTGGATTACGAGAACTCTCAGAAGAGGGAGGGAAGAGTGACTTAGACTTCCAATATCCAATCTATAAACAAAAGTGAAAGCCTGAAAACCTAGACAAGTCAACACTCCATAAAGAAGGA
>VZQC01010445.1:3603214-3780645 GCA_009823505.1 Rhizomys pruinosus
AGGACAGTTATGGCAGAATGCATGATCTGGGATGGGGTGGGGGTGGGGGGGAGGGAAAGGGAAATAAGCCTGAACTGAATTGAAAAAATGTATGAAATGCACAAAGCATCAATAAAAACTAATTTAAAAAAAAAAAAAAAAAGAACTCTGGAATACCAGGAACCATGGTCAGGATGCTGAGCAGGCCTCTGGATTACCTGGTAAGATGGTCAGGATGATGTCCAGCCTCTGGATTGCCTGGGAAAATGTTCAGGATGCTGAACAGGCCTTTGGTTTGCCTGGGAGGATGGTCAGCATGATGACTAGGCATCTGGATTACCTGGGAAAATGGTCAGGATGCCGACCAGTCCTCTGTATTGCCGAGAAGATGTTCAGGATGCCAACAAGGCATCTGGATTGTCTGGGAAATTGTCAGGATGCGGACCAGGCCTCTGGATTGCCTGGGGAAATGATCTCGATGCTTACCAGGCCTCTGGATTACCAGTGCAGATGGTCAGGATGCTGAATGGGCCTCTGGACTGCCTGGAAAGATGGTCAGGGTACTCACTATGCCTCTGGATTACCAAGGAGGAGGATGAGGATGTTGACCAGGCCTCTCAACTGCCAGGGAAAAATGGTAAGGATGCTGAACAGGCCTCTGGATTGCCTGAGATTTTCAGGATGCAGACCAAGCCTCTGGATTACCTGGGAAGATGGTCAGGATCCTGACTGTGCCTCTGAATTGCCTGGGAGGAAGATCAGGATGCTGACTGAGCCTCTGGATTGCCTGGGAAGATGGTCAGGATGCTGACTGGGCCTCTGGATTGCCTAGGAGAATGGTCAGGATGATAACCAGGCCTCTGCATTGCCTGGGAAGACTCTGAGGATGTTGATCAGGACTCTGGATTGCCTGGGAAGATGGTCAGGATGGTGACTGTTCATCTGGATTACTGGGAACATGGTCAGGATGCTAAGGAGGCCTCTGCATTGCCTGGGAAGATGGTCAGGGTGCTGTCCAAGCCTCTGGACTACCTGGGGTGATGGTCAGGTTTCTGACCATGCATCTGGACTGCATGAGAGGATGGTCAATATCTCAACCTGGCCTCTGTACTACCTGGGAGGAGGGTCAGCATGCCGAACAGGTCTCTGGATTGCCTGGGAAGGTGGTGAGGATGCCGTCCAGGTATCTGTATTGCCTGGGAAGATGGTCAGGATGCTGACCAGGCCTCTGGATTTCCCGAAAAGAATGTCAGGATGAAGGCCAGGCCTCCAGACTTCCTGAAAAGAGGGTCAGGATGATGACCATCTCTCTGGAATGCCTGGGAAGATGGTCAGGATGTCGACCATGCCGCTTGATTGCCTTGGAAGTTGGTCAGGAAGTCGAACATGACTCTGTTTAGCCTGGGAAGACTGTCAGGATGCTGACCAGGCCTCTGGACTTCCTGGGAAGATGGTCAGGATGGGGATCTGGCCTCTGCCTTGCCATTAAACATGGTCAGAATGGTGAGTGGGCATTTGCATTCCCTGGGAATATGGTCAGGATGCTGATCAGGCCTGTGGAATATCTGGGAGATGGTCAGGATGATGACAAGATATCTGGATTGCCTGGGAAGATGGTGAGGATGCCGAACAGGCATCTGGATTGCCTGGGAAGGTGATCAGGATGCTGACCAGGCCTCGGGATTGCCTGGGAAGCCTGGGAAGATGCTCAAGATGCTGAACAGGATTCTGGACTTCCTGAGAAGATAGTCAGTATTCCGACCAGGCATCTAGATTGCCTTTGAAGTGGGTCAGAATGTCAACCAGGCCTCCGGACTTCCTGGGAAGATGGTCAGGATGCTAACCTTTCTTCTGTGTTGCCTGGGAAGATGGTCAGGATGCCGACCAGGCCTCTGGATTGCCATTGAAGTGGGTCAGGATGTCAAAACTGCCTCTGGGTTGCATGGGAAGATGGTCACGATGCTGAACAGCCCTCTGGACTACATGTTAGGATGGTCAGGATGCTGACCAGGCCTCTGAACTGCCTGTGAAGATGGTCAGGATTCTGACAAGGCCTCTGGAGTACCTGTGAAGATTTTCAGGATGATGCACAGAACTCTGGAATACCAGGAAACATGGTCAGGATGCTGACCAGGCTTCTTCATTGCCTAGGAAGATGGTCAGGATGTTGACCAGCCCTCGGGATTGCCTGGGAAGTTGGTCAGGATGCAGATGGGACATCTAGATTGCCTGGGAACATGGTCAGGATTTTGACCAGGACTATGGATTGCCTGGCAATATGGCCAGGATGCTGAACAGGCCACTGCATTACCTGGGAAGATGGTCAGGATACAGACCAGCCATCTGGATTGCCTGGGAAGATGGTCACAATGCTGACCAGGCCTGTGGAATACCTGGGAGATGGATAGGATGATGACCAAAACTCTGGACTGCCTGGGAAGGTGGTCAGCATGCTGACCAGGCCTCTACAATACCTGGGAGATGGATAGGATGAAGACCAGACCTTTGGATTGCCTGGGAAGATTGTCAGGATGCCAACCAGGCATATGGATTGCCTGGGAAAATTGTCAGGATGCCGACCAGGCCTCTGGATTGACTGGGTAAATGATCAGGATGATGACCAGGCCTGTGGAATACCTGGGAGAGGGGTAGGATGACAACAACACCTCTGGATGGACTCAGAAGAGGATCAGGATGCCAATCAGGCATCTGAATTGCCTGGGAAATGGTCAGGATGCAGACCAGGCCTCTGGATGGCCAGGGAAGATGGTCTGGATGCTAAACAGGCTTCTGTATTGTCTTCAATATTAGTCAGGATGTTGACCATGCCACTGGGATGGCTGGGCAGGTGGTCAGGATGCCGACCAAGCCTCTGGATTGCCTGGGAAGATGGTGAGTATTCTGACCAGGCCTCTGGATTGCCTGGGAAGATGGTCAGGATGCTGATCAGGCCTCTGGATTGCCTTCGAAGTTGGTCAGGATGGCGAACATGTCTCTGTGTAGCCTGGGAAGATGCTTGGGATGAAGACCAGGCATCTGGATTGCCTTGGATGTTGGTCAGGATGACGACCATGCCTCTGGGTTGCAGGTAAGAAGGTCAGGATGTTGACCAGGCATCTGGATTGTCTGGGAAGATGATCATGATGATGGCCAGGCCTCTTCTGTACATGTTAACATGGTCAGGATGATGAGCAGGTTTCTGGATTTCCTGAGATGATGGGCAGGTTGCAGAGCAGGCTTCTGTGTTGCCTTAGAAGTTGGTCAGGATATCTACCATGCCTTTGTGTTGTCAGTGAAGATTTTCAGGTTGCCGAGCAGTCCTCTGGATGGCCTTGGAAATTGGTCAGGATGACGAACCTGTCTCTGGGTTGCATGGAAAGATGTTCACGATGCTGACCAGCCCTCTGGACTGCATGTTAGGATGGTCAGGATGCTGAACAGGCCTCTGGACTGCCTGCAAAGATGGTCAGGATTCTGACAAGGCCTCTGAAGTATCTGTGAAGATTTTTAGGATGATGCCCAGAACTCTGGAGTACCAGGGAACCTGGTCTGGATGCTGACCAGGCCTCATCATTGCCTGGGAAGATGGTCAGGTTGTTTACCAGCCTTTGGGATTGCCTGGGAAGATGGTCAGGATGCAGACAGGACATCTAGATTGCTTGGGAAAATGATCAGGATTCTGACCAGGCCTATGGATTGTCTGGCAATATGGCCAGGATGCTGAAGAGGCCACTGGAATACCTGGGAAGATGGTCAGGATTCTGACCAGCCCTCTTGTTTGTCTGGGAAGCTGGTCAGGATTATGAACAGGCCTCTGGATTGCCTGGGAAGATGGTCAGAAGGCTGACCAGGCCTGTGGAATACTTGGAAGATGGTCAGGATGCCGTCGAGGCTTCTGGATTGCCTGGGAAAATGGTCAGGATGCCAACCAGACATCTGGATTGCCTGGGAAATGGTCAGGATATTGACCAGGCCTATGGATTGCCTAGCCATATGGCCAGGATGCTGAACAGGCCACTGGATTACCTGAGAAGATGGTCAAGATTCTGACCAGGCCTTTGGATTTCCTGGGAAGATGGTCAGGGTGCTGAACAGGCCTCTGGATTGCCTGGGAAGATGGTCAGGATGCTGACCAGGCCTGCGGAATACCTGGGAGATGGCTAGGATGATGACCAGACCTCAGGACTGCAGGGGAAAATGGTCAGGATGCCAACCACACGTCTGAATTGCCTGGGAAGATGGTCAGGATGCTGACCAGGCCTCTGGATTGCCTTTGAAGTTGGTCAGGATGTCAACAAAGCCTCTGTGTTGCCTGGGAAAATGGTCAAGATGCTGACCAGACCTCTGGACTACAGGTTAGGATGGTCAGGATGCTGACCAGGCCTCTGGACTACAGGTTAGGATGGTCAGGATGCTGACCAGGCCTCTGGAGTACCTGTGAAGATTTTCAGGATGCTGTCCAGGCCTCTGGAATACCAAGGAACATGGTCAGGATGCTGACCAGGACTCTGCATTGCCTGGGAAGATGGTCAGGATGCTGACCAGCCCTCAGGATTGCCTGGGTAGATGGTCAAGATGCAGATGGGACATATGGATTGCCTGGGAAAATGGTCAGGATGTTGACCAGGCCTATGGATTACCTGGCAATATGGCCAGCATGCTGAACCGGCCACTGGATTACCTGGGAAGATGTTCAGGATTCTGAGCAGGCCTCTGGATTGCCTGGGAAGACAGTCAGGATGCCAAACAGGCCTCTGGGTTGCCTGGGCACATGGTCCAAATGCCGACCAAGCCTCTGGATTGCCTGGGAAGATGGTGAGTATGCCGACCAGGCCTGTGGATTGCCTGGGAAGATGGTCAGAATGATGAACAGGCCTCTGGATTGCCTTGGAAGATACGCTTCTGACTAGCCTTTTGGATTACCTGGGAAGATGTTCGGATGCTGACCTGGCTGCTGGATTACCCAGGAAGAATGTCAGGATGAAGGCCAGGCCTCTGGACTTCCTGGGAAGATAGTCAGAATGCTGACCACCTCTCTGGACTGCCTGGGAAGATGGTCAGGATGCCGACCAGGCCTCTCGATTGCCTTGGAAGTTGGTCAGGAAGTCGACCTTGCCTCTGGGTAGCCTGGGAAGATAGTCAGGATGATGACCAGGCCTCGTGATTGCCTTGGAAGTTGGTCTGGATGTCTACAATGCCTCTGTGTTCCCTGGGAAGATGGTCAGGATGCCGACCAGGACTCTGGATTTCCTTTGAAGTTGGTCAGAATATTGATCAGGCCCCTGCATTGCCTAGGAAGATGGTCAGGATGCTGACCTGTCCTCTAGATAGCCTTGGAAGTTGGTAAGGACGTTGGCCATGCTTCTGGATTGCCTGGGATAATGGTGAGTATGCTGACCAAGCCTCTGGATTGCCTGTGAAGATGGTCAAGATGCTGCCCAAGCCTCTGGACTACCTGGGAGGATGGTCAGGGTTCTGTCCATACCTCTGGACTGCATGGGAGGATGGTCAAGATGTCAAGCAGGCCTCCGTACTACCTGGCAGGATGGTCAGGATGCTGACCAGGAACCTGGATTGCCTGGGAAGACAGCCAGGATGCTGAACAGGGCTCTGGATTACCTGGGTAGTTGGTCAGGATGCTGATCAGGCATCTCGATTGCCTGGGAAGATGGTGAGGATGATGACCATGCCTCTGGATTACCTTGGAAAATGGTCAGTATGCTGGGCAGGCCTCTGGATTCCCAGAGAATATTTTCAGGATGCTGACAAGCATCTGGATTGCTGGGAAGATGGTCAGGATGCTGACCAGTCCTCTCAATTGCCTGGAAAGATGCTCAGGATGCTGACCAGTAATCTAGACTTTCTGAGAATATGGTCAGGATGCCTACCAGGCCTCTGGATTGCCTGGGAAGGTGTTGTGGATGCAGACCAGGCTTCTGGATTGCCTTGGATGTTAGTCAGGATGCTGAGCATACCTCTGTTTTGCCTGCAAAGATGGTCAGGATGCCGACCAAACCTCTGGATTGCCTGGGAAGATGGTGAGTATGCCGACCAGGCTGCTGGATTGCCTGGGAAAATGGTCAGGATGCTGACCAGGTCTGTGGAATACATGGGAGAT
The DNA here is from genome assembly GCA_009823505.1 of Rhizomys pruinosus. Classification (NCBI taxonomy): domain Eukaryota; kingdom Metazoa; phylum Chordata; class Mammalia; order Rodentia; family Spalacidae; genus Rhizomys; species Rhizomys pruinosus. The sequence continues at coordinate 3,609,312 of VZQC01010445.1, forward strand.
GGTCAGGATGATGACCAGGCCTCTGGTCTTCCTGGGAAGATGGTCAGGACACTGACCTGTCCTCTGGACTGCAGGGAAATGTGGTCAGGATGCCGACCAGGCCTCTGGATTACCTTGGAAGTTGGTCAGGATGTCTACCATGCCTCTGTTTTGCCTGGGAAGATGGTCAGGATGCCGATCCAGCCTCTGGATTGCCTTTGAGGGTGGTCAGGATGTGGACCCTGCCTCTGGGTTGCTTGGGATGATGGTCACAATGATGAACAGACCTCTGGACTAGATGTGAGGATGGTCAGGATGCTGACCAGACCTCAGGAGTACCTGTGAAGTTGGTCAGGATGCTGACCAGGCCTCTGCACTATGACATAACATGGTCAGGATGCTGACCAGGCATCTGCATTGCCTGGGAAGATGGTCTGAATGCTGACGAGGACTCAGAACTACCTGGGAGGATAGGCAGTTTGAGGACCAGGCCTCTGGATTACCTGGGAAGATGGTCAGGATGCTGACCAGCCATCTAGATTGACTGGGAAGATGGTCAGGATGTTCAGGATGCTGAAAACGCCTCTGGTTTGCCTGGGAGGATGGTCAGGATGATGACCTGGCCTCTGGATTGCCTGGGAAGATGGTCAGGATGCCGAGCAGGCCTCTGGTTTGCCAGGAAGATGGTCAGGATGCCGACCATGCCTCTGGGTTGCTGGTAAGAAGGTCAGGATGTTGACCGGGCATCTGGATTGCCTGGGAAGATGATCAGCATGATGGTCACGCATCTTATGTACGTGTTAAGATGTTCAGGATGCTGACCAGGCCTCTGGTTTGCCTGAGAGGATGATCAGGATGATGTCCAGGCCTCTGGCTTGCCTGGGAAGATGGTCAGTATGCTGACCGGGCCTCTGGAATGGCGGGAAGTCTTCTGTATGGCCTGAGAAATTGTCAGGATGTGGACCAGGCCTCTGGATTGCCTGGGAAGATGGTCCGAATGCTTACCATGTCTCTGGATTACCCATGAAAATGGTCAGGGTGCTTAAAAGGCCTCTGGACTGCCTGGAAATATGGTCAGGATACTCACCATGCCTCTGGATTGCCAGGAATGGATGTTGAGGATGTTGACCAGGACTCTGGACTGCCTGGGAAGATGGTCAGGATGTTGAACACACCTCAGGATTGCTGAGAAATGGTCAGTATGCAGACCAAGCCTCTGGATTACCTGAGAAGATGGTCAGGATGCTGACTGTGCCTCTGAATTGCCTGGGAGGATGGTCAGGATTCTGTCCTCACCTCTGGATTGCCTGGGAAGATGGTGAGGATGCTGACCAGGCCTCTGGATTGCCTGGAAGGATGGTCGGGTAGATAACAAGGCCTCTGCATTGCCTGGTAAGAGTCTCAGGATGCTGATCAGGACCCTGGATTGCCTGGGAAGATGGTCACGATGCTGACTGGGCATCTGGATTGCTGGGAACATGGTCAGGATGCTGAAGAGATCTCTGGATTGCCAGGGTAGATTGTCAGGATGCTTACCAGGCCTCTGGATTTCCAGGGAAATGGTCAGGATTATATCCTGGCCCCTGATTACCTGGGAGGATGGTCAGGATAATGAAAAGCCCTCTGGACTGCCTGGGAAGATAGTCTGGATGCTGACCAGGCATCTGCAATGCTTCAGAAGACGGTCAGGATATTGACCAAGCCTCTGGACTACCTGGGAGGATGGTCAGGCTGCTGACCAGGATTCTGGACTGCCTGGGAGGGTGGTCACGATGCTGACCATGCCTCTGTACTACCTGGGAGGATCGTCAGGATGATGACCAGGCCTCTGGATTGCATGGGAAGAGGGCCAGGATGCTGAACAGACCTCTGGATTACATGGGAAGAAGGTCAGGATGCTGACCGGGCCTCTCCACTGCCTGTGAAGATGGTAAGGATGTTGGACAGGCATCTGGACTAACTGGGAGGGTGGTCAGGATGCTGAGCAGGCCTCTGGAATGCCTGGGAAGATGGTAAGGATGCAGACTAGGCCTCTTTATTACCTGGGAGGATGGTCAGGATGCAGACCAGGCCTCAGGATTGCCTGGGTCGATGACCAGTATGCTGAAGACGCCTCTGAATTGCCTGGGAAGATTGTCACGATGATGACCAGGCCTCTGGATTGCCTGGGAAGATGGTCAGGATGCTGAGCAGGCCTGTGGAATACCTGGGAGATAGTCAGGATGACGACCAGACTTCTGGATTGCCTGGGCAGATGGTGAGGATGCAGACCAGGCTTCTGGATTGCCTGGGAAGATGGTCAGGATGATGACCAGGCCTCTGGATTGCTGGGAAACATGGTAGGGAGTCTGACCAGCCCTTTGGATTACCTAGGTGGATGGACAGGATGCTGCTCAGGCCTCCTCGGATTGCCTGTGAAGATGGTCAGGATGATGACTAGGCCTCTAGATTACCAGAGAGATTGGTCAGGATGTGTACCAGGCCTCTGGAATACCTGAGAAGACGGTCAGGATGGTGACCCGGCTTCTGGATTGCCTGGGAAGATGGTCACGATGCTGACCAGTCAGTCCCCTGTATTGCCTGCGAAGATGGTCAGGATGCCAACCAGGCTTCTGGATTGCCTTTGGAGTTGGCCAGGATGTCAACCCTGCCTCTTGGTGGCCTGGAAAGATGGTCACGATGCTGAACAGGCCTCTGGACTACATGTGAGGATGGTCAGAATGCTGTCCAGACCTCTGGAGTACCTGTGAAGATGGTCAGAATGCTGACCAGGCCTCTGGACTACCAGGAAACATGGTCAGGATGCTGAGCAGGCGTCTTTAATACCCAGGAAGATGGTCATGATGCTGTCCAGGTTCTGGATTGCCTGGAAAGATGTTCAGGATGCTGAACAGGCCTCTGGATTGCCTGGGAGGATGGTCAGGATGATGACCAAACCTCTGGTTTGCCTGGGAAGATGGTCAGGATGCTGACCAGGCCACTGGATTGCTGGGAAGATGGTCAGGATCCCGACCATGCCTCTGGGTTGCTGGTAAGAAGATCAGGATGTTGACCAGGCATCTGGATGGCCTGGGAAGATGATCAGCATGATGGACAGACCTCTTATGTACCACCTAAGATGTTCAGTATGCTGACCAGGCCTCTGGATTACCTGGGAGGATGGTCAGGATGATGTCCAGGCCTCTGGATTGCCTGGAATATGGTCAGTATGCTGACTGAACCTCTGGATTGGCGGAAAGATGGTCAGGATGCCGATCAGTCCTCTGGATTGCCTGGGAAATTGTCAGGATGTGGACCAGGCCTCTGGATTGCCTAGGAAGATGGTCCAGATGCTTACCAGGCCTCTGGATTGCCTTTGAAGGTGGTCAGGATGTCTACCCTGCCTCTGGGTTGCATGTGAAGATGGTCAGGATGCTGACCAGCCGTCTGGACTACCAGGTAGGATGGTTAGGATGCTGTCCAGGCCTCTGAACTGCCTGTGAAGATGCTCAGCATTCTGACAAGGCATCTGAAGTACCTGTGAAGATTTTCAGGATGCTGTCCAGGCCTCTGGAGTACTAGGGAACATCGTCAGGATGCTGACAAGGCCTCTGCATTGCCTGGGAAGATGGTCAGGATTCTGACCAGACCTCAGGATTGCCTGGGAAGATGGTCAGGATGCAGACGGTACATCTGGATTGCCTGGGAAAATGGTGGGATGCTGACCAGGCCTATGGATTGCCTGGCCATATGGCCAGGAGCTGAACAGGCTACTGGATTACCTGGGAAGATGGTCAAGATTCTGACCATGCCTCTGGATTGCCTGGGAAGATGGTCAGGATGCTGACCAGGCCTGTGGAATACCTGGGAGATGGCTAGGATGATGACCAGACCTCAGGACTGCAGAGGAAAATGGTCAGGATGCCAACCACACATCTGGATTGCCTGGGAAGATGGTCAGAATGCTGACCAGGCCTGTGGAATACCTGGGAGATGGCTAGGATGATGACCAGACCTCAGGACTGCAGGGGAAAATGGTCAGGATGCCAACCACACATCTGGATTGCCTGGGAAGATGGTCAGGATGCCGAACAGGCTTCTGGATTGCATTTGAAGTTGGTCAGGATGTCGACGAAGCCTCTGTGTTGCCTGGGAAAATGGTCAAGATGCTGACCAGCCCTCTGGACTACAGGTTAGGATGGTCAGGATGCTGACCAGGTCTCTGGACTGCCTGCAAAGATGGTCAGTATTCTGACAAGGCCTCTGGAGTACCTGTGAACATTTTTCAGGATGCTGTCCAGGCCTCTGGAGTACCAGGGAACATGGTCAGGATGCTGACCAGGCCTGTGGAATACCTGGGAGATGGCTAGGATGATGACCAGACCTCAGGACTGCAGGGGAAAGTGGTCAGGATGCCAACCACACATCTGGATTGCCTGGGAAGATGGTCAGGATGCCGAACAGGCCTCTGGATTGCATTTGAAGTTGGTCAGGATGTCGATGAAGCCTCTGTGTTGCCTGGGAAAATGGTCAAGATTCTGACCAGCCCTCTGGACTACAGGTTAGGATGGTCAGGATGCTGACCAGGACTCTGGACTGCCTGCGAAGATGGTCAGTAGTCTGACAAGGCCTCTGGAGTACCTGTGAACATTTTTCAGGATGCTGTCCAGGCCTCTGGAGTACCAGGGAACATGGTCAGGATGCTGACCAGGCCTCTGCATTGCCTGGGAAGATGATCAGGATGCTGACCAGCCCTCAGGATTGCCTGAGAAGATGGTCAGGATGCAGATGGGTCATCTGCATTGCCTGTAAAAATGGTCAGGATGTTGACCAAGCCTATGGAATGCCTGGCAATATGGCCAGGATGCGGAGCAGGCCACTGGATTACCTGGGAAGATGTTCAGGATTCTGAGAAGGCCTCTGGATTGCCTGGGAAGATGGTCAGGATGCCGATCAGGCCTCTGGATTGCATGGGAAGATGGTCCGGATGCTGACCAGGCCTGTGGAATACCTGGGAGATGGCTAGTATGACGACCAGACCTCAGGACTGCCTAGGAAAATGGTCAGGATGCCAACCAAGCATCTGGATTGCCGGGGAAATGGTCAGGATGCCGACCAGAATTCTGTATTACTTGGATGTTAGTCAGGATGTTGACCATGCCTCTGGGTTGCCTGGGCACATGGTCAAAATGCCGACCAAGCCTCTAGATTTCTTGGGAAGATGGTGAGTATGCCGACCAGGCATCTGGATTGCCTTGGAAGATGGTCAGAATGCTGAACAGGCCTCTGGATTGCCTTGAAAGATGTTCGGATGCTGAGCAGGCCTGGGGATTACCTGGGAATATGGTCAGGATGCTGACCAGGCAGCTGGATTGCCCGGGAAGAATGTCAGGATGATGGCCAGGCCTCTGGACTTCCTGGGAAGATGGTCAGAATGCTGACCTCCTCTCTGGACTGCCTGGGAAAATGATCAGGATGCCGACCAGGCCTCTCGACTGCCTTGGAAGTTGGTCAGGAAGTCGACCTTGCCTCTGGGTAGCATGGGAAGATGGTCAGGATGATGAGCAGGCCTTGCGATTGCCTTGGAAGTTGGTCAGGATGTCGACCATACCTCTGGGCTGCTGGGAAGAAGGTCAGTATGCTGACCAGGCATCTAGATTGCCTTGGAAGATGATCAGGATGCTGGCCAGTCCTCTTGTGTACCTGTTAAGATGGTCAGGATGATACCAGGCCTCTGGATTGCCTGAGATGATGGGCAGGATGCCGACCAGGCCTCTGGATTGCCTTGGAAGTTGGTCAGGATGCTGACCTGTCCTCTGTGTTGCCTGGGAAGATGGTCAGGATGCTGACCAGGCCTCTGGATTGTCTTTGAAGTTGGTCAGGATGTCGACCCTGTTTCTGGGTTGCCTGGGAAGGTGGTCAGGATGCTGAAGAGACCTCTGGACTACATATGAGGATGGTCAGGATGCTGACCAGACTGCAGGAGTACCTGTGAAGATGGTCAGGATGCTGACCAGGCCTCTGGATTACCTGGAGTGATGGTCAGGATACTGACCAGGCCACTGCATTACCTGGGAAGATGGTCAGGATGCGGACCAGGCCCCTGGATTGCCTGGGAAGATGGCCAGCCTGCTGAACATGCCTCTGGATAATCTGGGAAGATGGTCAGGATGTTGACCAGTACTCTGGATTGGCTGTGAAGATGGTCAAGATGCTGACCAGGACTTTGGATTGCCTGGGAAGATGGTCAGGATGCTGACCAGGCCTCTGGATTGCCTTGGAAGTTGGTCAGGATGTCTACAATGCCTCTGTATTCCCTGAAAAGATGGTGAGGATACTGACCAGGCCTCTGGATAGACTTTGAAGTTGGTCAGAATGTTGATCGGGCCTCTGCATTGCCTAGGAAGATGGTCAGGATGCTAACCAGGCTTCTAGATAGCCTTGCAAGTTGGGAAGGATGTCAGCCATGCTTCTGGGTTGCCTGGGAAGATTGTGAGTATGCTGACCAGGCCTCTGGATTGCCTGGGAAGATGGTCAGGATGCTGTGCAAGCATCTGGACTAACTCGGAGGATGGTCAGAGTTCTGAACATGCCTCTGGACTGCATGGGAGGATGGTCGGGATCCTGAGCAGGCCTCTGTACTACCTGGCAGGATGGTCAGGATACTGACCAGGACTCTGCATTGCCTGGGAAGAAGACCAGAATGCTGAACAGGGCTCCAGAATACCTGGAAAGTTGGTCAAGATGCTGATCAGGCACCTGGATTGCCTGCGAAAATGGTCAGGATGATGACCATGCCTCTGGATTACATTGGAAAATGGTCAGGACGCTGAGCAGGTCTCTGGATTCCCAGAGAATATTTTCAGGTGGCTGACCAGCGTCTGGATGGCTGGGAAGATTGTCAGGATGCTGACCAGTCCTCTCGATTGCCTGGGAAATGCTCAGGATGATGACCAGGCCTTTGGATTGCCTTTGAAGGTGGTCAGGATGTCGACCCTGCCTCTGGGTTGCATGCGAAGAGGGTCAGAATGCTGACCAGTCCTCTGGACTACAGGTTAGGATGCTCAGGATGCTGACCAGGCCTCTAGACTGGCTGTGAAGATGGTCAGGTTTCTGACAAGGCTTCTGAAGTACCTGTGAAGATTTTCAAGATGCTGTCCAGGCCTCTGGAGTACCAGGGAACATGGTCAGGATGCTGACCAGGCCTCTGCATTGCCTGGGAAAATGGTCAGGATGCTGACCAGCCCTCAGGATTGCCTGGGAAGATGGTCAGGATGCAGACGGTACATCTGGATTGCCTGGGAAAATGGTCAGGATGCTGAACAGGCGACTGGATTTCTTGGGAAGATGGTCAGGATTCTGAGCTGTCCTCTGGATTGCCTGGGAAGATGGTCAGCATTACAAACAAGCCTAAGGATTGCCTGGGAAGATTTTCAGAATGCTGACCAGGCCTGTGGAATAACTGGGAGATGGTCAGGATACCGAGGAGGCTTCTGGATTGCCTGGGAAATGGTCAGGATGCCAACCAGGCTTCTGTGTTGCCTTGGATGTTAGTCAGGATGTTGACCATGCCTCTGGGTTGCCTGGGCACACGGTCAAAATGCCGAACAAGTCTCTGAATTGCCTGAAAAGATGGTGAGTATGCTGACCAGGCATCTGGATTGCCTGGGATGATGGTCAGAATGCTGAATAGGCCTCTGGATTGCCTTGCAAGATACGCTTCTGACCAGGGTTCTGGAATACCTAGGAAGATGTTCGGGTGCTGAGCAGGCCTCTGGATTACCTGGGAATACGGTCAAGGTGCTGACCAGGCTGCTGGATTGCCCGGGAAGAATGTCAGGATGATGGCCAGGCCTCTGGACTTCCTGGGAAGATGGTCAGGATGCTGACCACCTCTCTGGACTGCCTGGGAAGATGGTCAGGATGCCGACCACACCACTCAATTGCCTTGGAAGTTGGTCAGGAAGTCCACCTTGCCTCTGGGTAGCCTGGGAAGATGGTCAGGATGACGACCAGGCCTCATGATTGCCTTGGAAGTTGGTCAGGATGTCCACCCTGCCTCTGGGTTGCATGCAAAGATGGTCAGGATGCTGACCAGCCCTCTGGACTACAGGTTAGGATGGTCAGGATGCTGACCAGGCCTCTGGACTGCCTGCAAAGATGGTCAGGATTCTGACAATACCTCTGGAGTACCTGTGAAGATTTTCAGGATGCTGTCCATTCTTCTGGATTACCAGGGAACATGGTCAGGATGCTGACCAGGCCTCTGCATTGCCTGGGAAGATGGTCAGGATGCTGACCAGCCATCAGGATTGCCTGGGAAGATGGTCAGGATTCTGAAAAGGCCTCTGGATTGGCTGGGAAGATGGTCAGGATGCTGACCAGGCCTGTGGAATACCTGGGAGATGGATAGGATCACGACCAGACCTCAGGACTGCCTGGGATGGTCAGGATGCCGACCAGGCATCTGGATTGCCTTTCAAGTTGGTCAGGATGTGGAACAAGCCTCTGTGTTGCCTGTGAAGATGGTCAGGATGTTGACCAGGACACTGGATTGCTGGGAAGATGGTCGGGATTCTGACAAGCTCTCTGGATTACCTGGGAGGAAGGTCAGGATGATGATCAGGCCTCTGGATTGCCTGGGAAGATGGTCAGGATGCAGATCAGTCCCCTGGATTGCTTGCGAAGATGGCCAGGATGCTGAACATGCCTCTGGAATACCTGGGAAGATGGTCAGGATGTTGACCTGGCCTCTAGAGAGCCTTGGAAGATATTCAGGATGTCAACCATGCTGCTTGGTTGCCTGGGAAGATGGTAAGTATGCTGACCAGGCCTCTGTATTGCCTGGGAAGATGGTCAGTATGCTTGCCAGCCCTCTGGATTTCCAGGGAAGATGGTCAGGATGCTGACCTGGCCTCTAGATAGCCTTGGAAGTTGGTCAGGATGTCAGCCATGCTTCTGGGTTGCCTGGGAAGATGGTGAGTATGCTGATCAGGATTCTGGATTGCCTGGGAAGATGGTCATGCTGCTGCCCAAGCCTCTGGACTACCTGGGGGGATGGTCATGTTTCTGACCATGCTGCTAGACTGCATTAGAGGATGGTCAGGATGCCGAGCAGGCCTCTGTACTACCTGGGAGGATGGATAGGATGCTGATCAGGACTCACGATTGCCTGGGAAGATGGACAGGATGCTGAACAGGGCTCTGAATTACCTGGGAAGTTGGTCAGGATGCTGATCAGGCATCTGGATTGCCTGCGAAGATGGTGAGGATGATGACCATGCCTCTGTATTACCTTGAGAAATGGTCAGGATGCTGAGCTGGCCTCTGGATTCCCAGGGAATATTTATAGGATGCTGACCAGCGTCTGTATTGCTGGGAAGATTGTCAGGTTGCTGACCTCGATTGCCTGGAAAGATGCTCAGGATGCCTATCAGGCCTCTGGATTGCCTTGGAGGTTGGTCAGGATGTCCACCATGCCTCTGTTTTGCCTGGGAAGAGGGTCACGATGCCGACCAGGCCTCTGGACTGCCTTTGAATTTCGTCAGGATGACGACCCTGCCTCTGGGTTGCCTGGGAAGATGGTCAGGATGGTGAACAGTCCTCAGGATTACATATGAGGATTTTCAGGATGCTGACCAGACCTCACGAGTACCTGTGAAGATGGTCAGGATGCTGATCACGCCTCTGGACTACCAGGGAACATGGTCAGGATACTGACCACGCATCTGCTCTGCCTGGGAAGAAGGTCTGGATGCTGATGAGGCTTCAGGCCTACCTGGGAGTCTGGTCAGATTTATGACCAGGCCTCTGAATTACCTGGGAAGATGGTCAGGATGCTGACCAGCCCTCTACATTGCCTGGGAAGATGGTCAGGATGCTAACCATGCCACTGGATTGCTGGAACGATGGTCAGGTTTCTGACCAGCTCTCTGGATTACCTGGGAGGATGATCAGGATGATGATTAGGACTCCAGATTACCTGCGAGGATGTTCAGGATGCAGACCAGGCCCATGGATGACTTGGGAAGATGGCCAGCATGCTTAACATGCCTCTGGATTACCTGGGGAGATGGTCAGTGTGTGGATCCGGCCTCTGGATTGCCTGGGAAGATGGTCAGGATGCTGAGCAGGCCTCTGGATTGCCTGGGAAGATGGTCAGGATGCTGAGCAGGCCTCTGGATTGCCTTGGAAGTTGGTCAGGTTGTCTACCATGCCTCTGTGTTGCCTGGGAATATGGTCAGCATGCCAACCAGGCTTCTGAATTGCATTGGAAGTTGGTCAGGATGTCGACCCTGCCTCTGGGTTGCCTGGGAAGATGGTCAGGATGCTGATCAGTCCTCAGGACTACATGTGAGAATGGTCAGAATGCTGACCAGGCCTCTGCAGTACCTGTAAAGATGGTCAGGATGCTGACCAGGCCTTTGGACTACCAGGGAACATGGTCAGGATACCGACCAGGCTTCTGCATTACCAAGGAAGATGGTCAGGATGCTGATCAGGTCTCTGGACTACCTGAGAGCATTGTCAGGTTGATGACCAGGCCTCTGGATTACCTGGGAAGATGGTCAAGATGCTGAACAGCCCTCTAGATGTGCAGGCCTCTGGATTGCCTGGGAAGATGGTGAGTATGCCGACCAGGCTTCTGGATTGCCTGGGAAGATGGTCAAGATGCTGAACAGCCCTCTATATGTGCAGGCTTCTGGATTGCCTGGGAAGATGGTCAGGATGCTGACCGCTCCTCTGGACTGCCTGGGGAGATGGTCAGGATGCCGAACAGGCCTCTGGATTGTCTTGGAAATTGGTCAGGATATCTACCATGCCTCTGTGTTGCTTGGATAGATGGTCAGCATGCCGACCAGGTCTCTGGATTGCCTTTGAAGTTGGTCAGATTGTCGACCCTGCATCTTGGTTGCCTGCGAAGATGGTCAGTATGCTGAACAGGCCTCAGGACTACATGTGAGGATGGTCAGGATGCTGACCAGGCCTCTGGTGAACCTGGGAAGTTGGTCAGTATGCTGACAAGGCCTCGAGACTATCAGGGATCATTGTCAGGAGGTTGACCAGGCATCTGCATTGCCTGAGAAGATGGTCACGATGCTGGCCAAGCATCTGGACTACCTGGGAGGATGGTCAGGTTGATGACTAGGCCACCGGATTACCTGGGAAGATTGTCAGGATGTTGACCAGGCCTCTGGATTGCCTGGGAAGATTGTCAGGATGCTGACCAGACCTCTGTATTGCCTGGGAAGATGGTGAGTGTGCTGACCAGGCATCTGGATTGCATGGGAATATGGTCAGGATGCTGACCAGGTCTCTGGATTGCCTGGGAAGATTGTCAGGATGCTGACCAGGCCTCTGGATTGCCTGGAAAGATGGTGAGTGTGCTGACCAGGCATCTGGATTTCCTGGGAAGATTGTCAGGATGCTGACCAGGCCTCTGGATTGCCTTGGAAGATGGTCAGGATGCTGAGCAGGCCTCTGGATTGCCTGGGAAGATGGTCAGGCTTCTGTCCAGGCTTCTGGAATAACTGGGATGATGTTAGGAAACTGACCAGGCCTCTGGATTACCTGGAAAATGGTCAGGATATTGACCAGGCCTCTGCATTGCCGGGGAAGTTGGTCAGGATGCTGAGCAGGCCTCTGGACATCCTATGAAGATGGTCAGGATGCCAAACAGGCTTCTGTACTACCTAGAAGAATGGTCAGCATGCTGACCTTTACTCTGTATTGCCTGGGAAGTTGGTCAGGATTCTGACCAGTCATCCGGACTTCCTGGGAAGATGGTCAGCATGGCGACCAGGTCTCTCAAGTGCCTTGCAAGTTGGTCAAGAAATTGACCATGCCTCTGGGTTGCCTGGAAGATGGTCAGGATGCCGACCAGGCCTCTGGATTGCCTTGGAAGTTGGTCAGGATGTTGACCATGCCTCTGGGTTGCCTGGGAAGATGATCAGGATGCTTAACAGGCCTCTTGTGTACCAGTTTAGATGGTCAGGATGAGGTTCAGGCCTCTGGATTACCTTGGATGATGGTCAGGATGCATACCAGGCCTCTGGATTTCCTGGGAAGATGGCCAGGATGATGACCAGGCATCTCAATTACCTGGGAAGTTGGTCAGGGTGCTGATAAGGCCTCTGGATTACCTTGGCAAATGGTCAGGCTGCTGAGCAGGCCTTTGAATTCCCAGGGAATATATTCAGGATGCTGACCAGCATATGGATTGCTGGGAACATGGTCAGGATGCCGACCAGTCCTCTCGATTGCCTGTGAATATGCTCAGGATGCTGACCAGGCCTCTGAACTTCCTGGGAAGATGGTCAGCACCCTGACCTGTCCTCTGGACTGCCTGGGAAGATGGTCAGGATGCTGACAACGCATCTGGATTGCCTTTGAATTTGGTCAGAATGTCAACCAGTCCTCTGGACTTCCTGGGAAGATGGACAGGATTCTGACTTGTCTTCTGTGTTGCCTGGGAAGATGGTCAGGATGCAGACCAGGCCTCTGGATTGCCTTTGAAGTTGGTCAGGATGTCGACCCTGCCTCTGGGTTGCATGCAAAGATGGTTAGGATGCTGACCAGGCCTCTGGACTACATGTTATGATGGTCAGGATGGTGACCAGGCCTCTGGACTTCCTGTGAAGATGGTCAGGATTCATACAAGTTCTCTGGAGTACCTGTGAAGATTTTCACGATGCTCTCCAGTCCTCTGGAGTACCAGGGAACATGGTTAGGATGCTTCTCAGTCCTCTGAATTGCCTGGGAAGATGGTCAGGATGCTTACCAGTCCTCTGGACTACCTATGAGGATGGTCAGGATGATGACCATGTCTCTGGATTCCCTGGGAAGATGGTCAGGATATTGACCAGCCCTCTGCATTGCCTGGGAAGATGGTCGGATGCAGACTGGACATCTGGATTGCCTGGGAAAATGGTCAGGATGCTGACCAGGCCTATGGATTGCCTGGGAATATGGCCAGGATGCTGAACAGGCCACTGGATTACCTGGGAAGACGGTCAGGATTCTCACCAGGCCTCTGGATTGCCTGGGAAGATGATCAGGTTGCTGGCCAGGCCTCTTGTGTACTTGTTAAGATGGTCAGGATGATGAGCAGGCCCCTGGATTGCATGAGATGATGGGCAGGATCCCGACCAGGCCTCTGGATTTCCTTGGAAGTTGGTCAGGATGTCTACCATGTCTCTGTGTTGTCAAGGAAGATGGTCAGGATGCCGACCAGACCTCTGGATTGCCTTTGAATTTGGTCAGGATGCTTTTCTTCCTTTCAATGTTCAGATGGGCCAACCTTTCTGTTGGCATTTTCTGGTATATCCTACTCAATGCAAAGCTGTATCTTTTCTTTCTCAGACGTTAAGTTGGTGACATTTTGACCTGTTGGAACATATAAATCTTTTCCCATAGTAAGTTTTAAGATTTGAATTGCAAGGTTTTTGACAAAAAGGCCTCAGATTGCTACAAACATCAAACCCCTCTGAGGATCCTACTTGTAACAACTATATATAATGAGTCCTAACGAAATTTACCTTCTGGGTGCCACAAAGTTTTTAATACGAGAGACTTTCTTACCTCCCCCCCATAGAACAAGGAGAAATATGATGATGAGGTCGTTCTCCAACTGTAAATTGGAGCCAACGATTATAGAGGTAATCTCTTATGAAACCAGTAAAATTGCCTTCTTTAATTGACTAATAGACATAGGAACTGTAAAAAGAATTATTCTCTAATCAGAACCAAATATAATACTAAAGTCTCCTTAAGCTATGAACTTAAGCAAAATGTATTAATACAGGAGCTCTGATATCAGCAATGGATTATTCTACCAAGGAGATGTTGGCCAGGGGATCCAAGCCCCCACAAAAGGTAAAGGCTCCTTCCTTCTAAACTGTGATACCTGCAAGAAGAGAGGCGATAAGCCCCTGCTGTCGAAGACCTGACATTAACATGGGAAAGATGTATTGAGACCACACATGCAAGTGTACAGATGGTCTCTGGAATACCAGAGATTGTTGCCAAAGTTCACTAAACCAATAAAGCAAATATAGGTCTCCTTGAGTCAAGCAAGACTCCTCCGTCAGCACCAGCTACACCTCACCTGCCTGGAAATACTGTGCATCAGAGGCAGCCATGTGCCTGTATATCCCAAATCTAATTGTCTATTGGCTCTCTCCTTGGAGGAATAACCCATGGTCGATGCCACAAGCTTACATCCTCTAATGGTTAGGAGATGTTATAAGCCACAGTAAAACCCTGTCATATTTAACAGAAAAAATGTAATTCATGGATTAACATACCATCCAAACCTGTCTATACCAAAGTAACCTACCATAACAATTAGTACTGTTTAAATACCTATATATCTAATTGCTTGTGCTTCATTAGTAGGATCGAAAGGTTATTCCTTGACAAACTGTCAGCCCACGAAAGGAAACAGCCAGAATTGACCAGAGTCCAAGACAACAGCTCCAGAGAAAGTAGACTGTTTTGCATCTCATCCACTTGTGCCCCTTTTCTAAGCCTAGGAAACAATCTGCAGAAAAGAGGGCATGGTAGAATGTAAGGGCTGCGATTTGGGTGAATGGTGAAACTACAGCAATATAGTCTGGACACTCGTTTGATCAATTTGATTGAACATACAAGACCCCCTGCTGGATGGTGGGACCCATGGGCTGTGTGAGTTTTGGCACAACTGCTTGCAAGTTGGTTTTATATGAAGGATGCTTGTACTCCTAAATTATCACTTATTGCTAAAAAAAATGAAAAAAAAAACAGATAAAGATGCAGGTCAGTTATGGCAGAATTCATGAACTGGGATTGGATGGGGTGAGGTGGGGGGAAGGGAAAGTGAAATATGCCTGAACTGAATTGGAAAATGATGTTGAAATACACAAAGCATCAATAAAAAATTTGAGAACAAACCTAACCAAGATACCAAAAGACCTCTACAAACAAAAAATTTTAAAACCCTTAAAGAAAGAAATTGAAGAAGACCTCAGAAGATGGAAAAACCTCCCATGCTCATGGATTGGAAAAAATTAAAATTGTAAAAAATGTCCATTTTTACCAAAACTCTTGTATAGATTTTAATGCAATCCCAATCAAAATCCCCAAGGTTTCTTCACAGGCTTGGAAAACAAAAGTTCTTAAATTCATTTGGAAAAAACAAAAGACCCGAATAACTAAAAAATCCTAAGTGAAAGATCTACACAGGAGGGATCCTCTATACCAGATTTTTAAACTATACTACAGGGGCTATAGTCATAACAAAAACAGCCTGGTACTGGCACAAAAACAGACCTGTTGACCAATGGAACAAAACCAAAGATCCAAATCTGAGCACATACAATTTCAGCCACTCATATTTGACAAGGGGGCCAAGAAAACCACAATGGAGAAAAGAACACAATGGAGAAAAACATCTTCAGCAGTGTGTTTGGCAAAACTGGATCACCACTTGTGAAGAATGAAATTAAAAAACCCCTACCTCTCACCCTGTACAAAGTCAACTTCCAGATGGATTAAAGACCTCAATGTGAAACCCCACAAACTCTGAAGGTGATAGAAGAAAAAGTTGGCAGCAGACTACAAGACATGGCATAGGAAAAGACTTCCTAATCAGACAGCAGCTGCACAAGAATTAAAGGCGACAATTGACAAAATGGACCTCCTCAAACTCAAAAGCTTCTGTACATCAAAAGAAACAATCAGGGAAGTGCTAGAAATCCCCACAGAGTGGGAGGAAACCTTCATGCAAGATACATCTGACCAGCATTGATTTCCAGAATATTAAAATACTCAAAAAAACAAAGGAATAAGGAAAAACATGACCCACTCAAATGTGGAGCAAAGCACTGAACAGGAACTTCACAAGCGAGGAATTAGAGATGTCTGAGAAACACCTCCGAATGCTCACAAAATCACTAATCCTTAAGGAAATCCAATGAAAACCACTTTAAGTATCACTCTTACTCCAATAGACGGCTCCGAAGATCAAAAAAACAAATGATCAAAGTGTGGAGAGGTTGGGGGGAAAGGGAACACTCACCACTGCTGGTGGGAATGTTAAATTGTACAGCCACTATGGAAGCAGTGTGGAGAACCCTTGGAGACTTGGAAGAACTTGCCACCCGACCCTAGCTATACCTCCTGGGCATGTACCCTCAAGACTTATGCCACCACGAGATACATGCACGGCCATGTTTATTTCAGCTCTCCTTCACAATAGCAAGGAGCGGAACCAACCAAACTGCCCTCAAACTGACGAGTGGATAGCGAAAATGTGGTCCGAACTCCTCACACAGGGAATTCTATGCGCCCGTTCCCGCCCCGCCGGCCTTCCCGGCGCTTTGGCAGGCCCCTGGCTGGCGCTCGGGCCCTCAGGCTTGCGGGTGCCTCCCCCCCGTCCCGCCCCCCCCCCGGCTGCCTGTCTCCCTCCTTTTGGCTTGTCGTGCCCCTTCCCGTTCCCGGGCTCTGTCTGCCCCTCCTCCCCCGCCGCTCCCTCTTGCCCCCCCGCCTGGCCGGCCCCCTGCGGCCTCCCCCCCCCCCCCTTTCGCCTCTTCCCCCTTCCTCTGCCGCTCCCCCCTTCCTCGGCGTGCCCCGCCCTTTTTTTCTTTTTCCTTCTTTCCCTTCTTCCCCTTTCCCCCTCTGCCTCTCCTCCTCCCGTTTTCTCGCTCTTTGTCCTTCACTCGGCCCGTTCTTCCTCGTCTCCCTTTTTTTTCCTTGTATTCTCCCTTCTGTGCACCCCCCCTTGTTCCCCCACACGCTCGCCATGCTCTCTCTCCACACAACCACCTCTTCTGTTCTCTCTCTCCACCCACTCTCTCCTGTCGCTCACTGTTCTTCCTTCTCATCCGCTCTTGTCTCATTGTCCTCCATCACTTGTGCTCTCACTCTTGTGTGTCCTGCTTCCACACTCCTCCATCCTCCGTATGACCTTCTCCCTCGCTCTCTGCCCGTCTGTCTCGCACTTCGCAAACTAGATCCCCTCTCTCGTATTCTCTATTCTTCTCTCTACCTTCTCCCTCTCGACAGAGACCACTGCCATGAGCCTCCAGTAGTTGTGTGGTTCCCTGGCTGGGAGCCCTATTTTACTAATCTCACCCCCCCATGGCTCAGGGATCATTTGAGGAAGAGGGGGGCAGAAGATTGTTGAGAGGCCAAGAACTGGTGCCGTTTGACGTAGAAGACGGCAGGGGGCGCCGCTAACAATCATCGACTGTGAGCTTTCACACGGAAACTTGTGGCAGTATCAGCATCAGNGCTCTTACCTAGGAAATACAAGGTCCTGAGTTTGGTGTCCAACAGTGAACAAAGTTATGTTTTATTTTGAGTTCCACTGAAGACAAAAATCAGATGGTCAACAGTTATCTAATTGGACTTGGAACCTTCTCATGGAGTGAACCCATGTGACCCACTGTGAATTCTGAATTCAGCCAAATACACAGGGCTTGAGAGGATATAAAGCCTAGGGGAAAGCCTATCAGTGTCACATCTCTAGACAAATTAAATTTCTTACCATATGCTAACTATGGAATTTTATATTTACAGACAAGGATATCGTATGCCACTCATCAAAAGAAGCTACTCTTTGCAACAGATGGAGGCCACTGCGGAATCCCACAACTAGCATAGAACATATACATCTGAAAGATCCCCATTCCTAGGAGACACAGCCACAGTTGAATCTCTACATGAAGAATGAAGGGCAGATAGAAAATGAGTGCACCCCTCAATTCTCACCAGCAAAGCTTCCTTACATGATAGCGTGTGATGCAAACAGAAGGCAACAAGTAGTCAAGCTTCAAAGAATGGGAGCCTCCAGAGTGTGTGTCCCTGGCTGGGGCCCTATACTAAATCTCACCCACCCATGGCTCAGGGATCATTGAGGAAGAGGGGGGCAGAAAGATTGTGAGAGCCAGAACTGGTGCGTGAATGTAGAGAAGCAGGGGCTTACAATCATCGACTGTGAGCTTTCACACAGAAACTTGTGGCAGTATCAGCATCAGACATGGGATCCATGCCAAATGTGACAAGGTCTCAAAGTGGAGCAAGAGAAATGGGTGGGGGACTAACCCTGGAATGAAAACTACAAGAGACTGAGTACTGTTGGGTAAGGAACAGTATGGCTTACCTAGGATTCCTGGATGTGCTGACTGGACTCCTATTTCCACAGAAGGATGTCTGGGTTTGGGAGTTTGACTGAGTAGGACTTAGCTTGGATGTTGTAATGCATAAGTTCTGGTGGGGGATTGGGGCATAGGAGGGTTGGGTTTTACTGGAAACCATTGTATGAGTTTTACAAATTAAAAAATTAAATTACAATTAAAAATAAATAAATAAATAAATAAAAAAGAAAAAAAATGAAATGAAAAAAATGTACACCTGTCAAGCAAAAAAAAAAAAAAAAAGAAGAAGAAGAAGAAGAAGTTGGTCAGGAAGTCGGCCCTATCTCTGGGTTGCCTGGAAATATGCTCAGGATTCTGAACAGACTTCTGGACTGCATGTAAGGATGGACAGGCTACTGACCAGACCTCAGGAGTAGCTATGAAGTTGGTCAGGATGTTGACCAGGCCTTTGGACTAACTGGGAGGAAGGTCAGGTTGAGGACCAGGCCACTGGATTCCCTGGGAAGATGGTCAGGATGCCGACCAGCCCTCTAAGTTACCCGGGAAGATGGTCAGGATGCTGAACAGGCCACTGGATTGCTGGGAAGATGTTCGGGATTCTGACAAGCTCTCTGGATTACCTGGAAGGATGGTCAGGATGATGATCAGGCATCTGGATTGCCTGGGAAGATGGTCAGGATACAGACCAGGCCAACGGATTGCCTGGGAAGATGGCCAGCATGCTGAACATGCCTCTGGATAATTTGGGAAGATGGTCAGGATGCTGACCCTGCCTCTGCATTGCCTGGGAAGATGGTCAGGATGCTGACCAGGTGTCTGGATTGCCTTTGATGTTGGTGAGAATGTAGATCTGCATAGCCTAGGAAGATGGTCAAGATGATGACCTGACCTCTAGATAGCCTTGGAAGTTGGTAAGGATGTCGGCCATGCTTCTGGGTTGCCTGGGAAGATGATGAGTACGTTGACCATGCATCTGGACTGCCTGGGAAGATGGTCAGGATGCTGCTCAAGCCTCTGGACTACTGGGGTGATAGTCAGGGTTCTGATCATGCCTCTCGACTGCATGGGAAGATGGTGAGGATGCAGAGCAGGCCACTGTACTACCTGAAAGGATGGTCAGGATGCTGACCAGGACTCTGGATTGCATGGGAAGATGGCCAGGATGCTCTACAGGGCTCTGGATTTCCTGGGAAGT
Source organism: Rhizomys pruinosus (assembly GCA_009823505.1). Lineage (NCBI taxonomy): Eukaryota > Metazoa > Chordata > Mammalia > Rodentia > Spalacidae > Rhizomys > Rhizomys pruinosus. The sequence continues at coordinate 3,628,602 of VZQC01010445.1, forward strand.
TGGCCAGGATGCTGATCAGGCATCTGGATTGCCTGCGAAGATGGTCAGGATGATGACCATGCCTCTGGATTACCTTGGAAAATGGTCAGGATGCTGAGCAGGCCTCTGGATTCCCAGGGAATATTTTCAGGATGCCAACCAGAGTCTGGATTGATGGGAATATGGTCAGGTTGCTGACCAGTCCACTCGATTACCTGGCAAGATGCTCAGGATGATGACCAGGCCTCTGGACTTCCTGGGAAAATGGTCAGGATGCTGATCTGTCCTCTGGGTTGCCTGGAAAGATGGTCAGGATGCCGACCAGGCATCTGGATTGCCTTTGAAGTTGGTCAGAATGTCGACTAGGCCACCGGACTTCTTGTGAACCTGGTCAGGATGCTGACCTGTCCTCTGTATTGCCTGGGAAGATGGTCAGGATGACGACAAGCCCTCTGGATTGCCATTGAAGTTGGTCAGGATGTCGACCCTGCCTCTGGGTTGCATGCGAAGATGGTCAGGATTCTGACAAGGCCTCTGGAGTACCTGTGAAAATTTTCAGGATGCTGTCCAGGCCTCTGGAGTACTAGGGAACATGGTCAGGATGTTGACCAGGCCTCTGCATTGCCTGGGAAGATGGCCAGGATGCTTACTAGGCCTCTAGACTACCTTCAAGGATGGTCAGGATGATGATCAAGCCTCTGGATTGCCTGGGAAGATGGTCAGGATGCTGACCAGCTCTCAGGATCACCTGGGAAGATGGTCAGGATGCATGTGGGACATCTGGATTGCCTAGGAAAATGGTCAGGATGCTGACCAGGCCTATGGATTGCCTGGAAATATGGCCAGGATGCTGAACAAGCTTCTGTATTGCCATGAAAGATGGTAAGGATGTTGATCTGTCCTCTGGATTGCCTGTGAAGATGGTTAGGATGCCTACCAGGCCTCTGAATTGCCTGGGAAGATGCTGTGGATGCTGACCAGGCATCTGGATTACCTTGGATGTTAGTCAGGATGTTGACAATGCCTCTGGGTTGCCTGGGAAAATGGTCAGGATGCCGACCAATCCTCTGGATTGCCTGGAAAGATGGTGAGTATGCCGACCAGGCTTCTGGATTGCCTGGGAAAATGGTCATGATGCTGACCAGGCCTCTGGATTGACTTGGAAGATCCTCAGGCTTCTGACCATGCTTCTGGATTACCTGAGAAGATGGTAAGGATGCTGACCAGGCCTCTGGATTACCTAGGATGATGGTCAGGATGCAGACCAGGCCTCTGGATTGCCCGGGAAGAATGTCAGGATGATGTCCAGGCCTCTGGACTTCCTGGGAAGATGGTCAGGATGCTGACCACCTCTCTGGATTGCCTGGGAAAATGATCCGGACATCGAGCAGGCCTCTTGAGTGCCTTGGAAATTGATCAGGAAGTCGAGCATGCCTCTGGGTAGCCTGGGAAGATGGTCAGCATCCTGACCAGGCCTCTAGACTTCCTGGGAAGATGGTCAGGATGCTGACCTGTCCTCTGGACTGCCTGGGAATATGGTCGGGATGCTGACCAGGCCTCTGGATTGCAATGAAAGATGGTCAAGATGTTGACCTTTCCTCTGGACTGCCTGGGAAGATGGTCAGGATGCTCACCAGGCCTCTGGTTTGCAATGAAAGATGATCAGATGGTGAAAAGGCGACTGGACTTCCTGATAAGATGGTCAGGATGCTGACCTGTCCTCTGTACTGCCTGGAAATATGGTCAGGATGCTGACCTGTCCTCTGGACTGCCTGGGAAGTTGGTCAGGATGCTGACCAGCTCTTGGGATTGCCTGGGAAGATGGTCAGGATGCTGACCAGCTCTCGGGATTGCCTGGGAAGATGGTTAGGATGCAGATGGGACATCGGGATTGCCTGGGAAAATGGTCAGGATGCTCACCAGGCCTATGGATTGCCTTGGAATATGGTAAGGATGCTGCACAAGCCATTGTATTACCTAGGAAGATGGTAAGTATTCTGGCCAGGCCTATGAATTGCCTGGGAAGATGGTCAGGATGCTGAACAGGCCTGTGGAATACCAGGGAAATGGATAGGATGACAAACAGACCTCTGGACTGCCTGGGAAGATGGTCAGGATTCCAACCAGGAATCTGGATTGCCTGGGAAGATGGTCAGGATGCCTACCACGCCTCTGGATTGCCTGGGAAGTTGGTCAGGATGTTGACCAGGCCTGTGGAATACCTGGGAGATGGGTAGGATAATGAATAGACCTCTGGACTGCCTGGGAAGATGGTCAGGATGACAACCAGGCATCCGGATTGCTTGGGAAATGGTCAGGATGCCAACCAGGACTCTGGGTTGCCTGGGAAGATGGTCTGGATGATGACCAGGATTCTGCATTAGCTTGGATGATAGTCAGGATGTTGACCATGACTCTGGGTGGCCTGGGAAGATGGTCAGGATGCTGCCAAACGCTCTGGACTACCTGGGAGTGTGTTCAGTTTTCTGACCATGCCTCTGGACTGCATGGGAATATGGTCAGGATGCTGCCAAAGCCTCTGGACTACTTGGGAGTGTGTTCAGTTTTCTGACCATGCCTCTGGACTGCATGGGAAGATGGTCAGGATGCTGAGCAGGCCTCTGTACTACCTGGCAGGATGGCCAGGATGCTGAGCAGGATTCTGGATTGCCTGGGAATATGGCCATGATGCTGAACAGGGCTCTGGATTACCTGAGAAGTTGGTCAGGATGCTGACCAGGCATCTGGATTGCCTGCGAAGATGGTCAGGATGATGATCATGCCCATGGATTACATGGAAAGTTGGTCAGGATGCTTACCAGGCATCTGGATTGCTTGTGAAGATGGTCAGGATGATGAGCATGCCTCTGGATTACCGTGGAAAAATGGCAGGATGCTGAGCAGGCCTCTGGATTCCCAGGGAATATTTTCAGGATGCTGACCAGCATCTGGATTGCTGGCATCTGGATTGCTGGGAAGATGGTCAGGATGCTGACCAGGACTCTGGACTTCCTGGGAAGATGGTCAGGATGCTGACCTGTCCTCTGGACTGCCTGGGAAGATGGTCAGGATGCCGACCAGGCATCTGGATTGCCTTTGAAGTTGGTCAGAATGTCGACCCTGCCTCTGGGTTGCATACAAAAATGGTCAGGATGCTGACCAGGCCTCTGGACTGCCTGCAAAGATGGTCAGGATTCTGAGAAGGCCCATCGAGTACCTGTGCAGATGTTCAGGATGCTCTCCAGGCCTCTGGAGTACCAGGGAACATGGTCAGCATGCTGACCAGGCCTCCACATTGCCCGGGAAGATGGTCAGGATGCTAACCAGGCCTCTGGACTACCTGTGAGGATGGTCAGGATTATGAACAGGCCTCTGGAGTGCTTGGGAAAATGGTCAGGATGCTGACCAGGCCTATGGATTGCCTGGGAATATGGCCAGGATGCTGAACAGGTCACTGGATTACCTTGGAAGATGGTCAGGATTCTGACTAGACCTCTGGATTGCCTGGGAATATGTTCAGGATGCCAACCAGGTATCTGGATTGCTGGGAAGATGGTCAGGATGCCGACGAGGCCTCTGCATTGTCTGGGAATATGGTCAGGATGCTGATCAGGCCTGTAGAATACCTGGGAGATGGGTAGGCTAACAACCAGACCTCTGGACTGTCTGCGAAGAGGGTCAGGATGCCAACCAGGCATCTGGACTGCCTGGGAAATGATCAAGATGCAGACCAGACCTCTGGATTGCCAGGGAAGATGGTCTGGATGCCGACCAGTCTTCTGTATTGCCTTGGATGTTAGTGAGGATGTTAACCATTACTTGGGTTTGCCTGGGCAGATGGTCACGATGATGACCAAGCCTCTGGATTGCCTGGGAAGATGGTGAGTGTGCCGAACAGGCCTCTGGATTGCCTGGGAAGATGGTCAGGATGCTGCACAGGCCTCTGGATTGCCTTTGAAGATCCTCAGACTTCTGACCAGGCTTCTGGATTACCTGGGAAGATGTTTGGATGCTGAGTAGGCCTCTGGATTACCTGGGAATATGGTCAGGATGCTGACCAGGCCTCTGGATTGCCCAGGAAGAATGTCAGGATGATGGCCAGGCCTCTGGACTTCCTGGGAAGATGGTCAGTGTGCTGACCATCTCTCTGGACTGCCTGGGAAGATGGTTTGGATGCCGACCAGGCCTCTACATTGCATTGCAAGTTGGTCAGGAAGTCGAACTTGCCTGTCGGTAACCTGGGAAGATGGTCAGGATGACAACCAGGTCTCTGGATTGCCTCAGAAGTTGGTCAGGATGTCGACCATGCCTCTGGGTTGCAGGGAAGAAGGTCAGGATGCTCACCAGGCCTCTGGATTGCCTGGGAAGATGATCAGGATGCTGGCCAGGCCTCTTGTGTACCTGATAAGATGGTCAGGATGATGAGCAGGCCTCCCGATTACCTGAGATGATGGGCAGGATGCTGACCAGGCGTCTGGATTGCCTTTGAAGTTGGTCAGAATGTAGATCAGGCCTCTGCATTGCCGAGGAAGATGGTCAAGTTGATGACCTGTCCTCTAGATAGGCTCGGAAGTTGGTAAGGATGTCGGCCATGCTTCTGGATTGCCTGGGAAGATGGTGAGTATGCTGACCAGGCATCTGGACAGCCTGGGAAGATGGTCAGGATGCTGACCAGGCCTGTGGAATACCCGGGAAATGGATAGGATGATGAACAGACCTCTGGACTGCCTGGGAAGATGGTCAGGATTCCAACCAGGAATCTGGATTGCCTAGGAAGATGGTCAGGATGCCGACCAGGCCTCTGGATTGCCTGGGAAGTTGGTCAGGATGCTGACCAAGCCTGTGGAATACCTAGGAGATGGGTAGGATAATGAACAGACCTCTGGACTACCTGGGAAGATGGTCAGGATGACAGCCATGCATCCGGATTGCCTGGGAAATGGTCAGGATGCCAACCAGGATTCTGGATTGCCTGGGAAGATGGTCTGGATGCTGACCAGGATTCTGCATTGGCTTGGATGATAGTCAGGATGTTGACCATGACTTTGGGTGGCCTGGGAAGATAGTCAGGATGATGCCCAAGCCTCTGGACTACCTGGGAGGATGTTCAGGTTTCTGACCATGCCTCTGGACTGCATGGGAAGATGGTCAGGATGCCGAGCAGGCCTCTGTACTACCTGGAAGGATGGCTAGGATGCTGAGCAGGACTCTGGATTGCCTGGGAATATGACCACGATGCTGAACAGGGATCTGGATTACCTGGGAAGTTGGTCAGGATGCTCACCAGGCATCTGGATTGCCTGCGAAGATGGTCAGGATGATGATCATGCCCATGGATTACCTGGCAAGTTGGTCAGGATGCTGACCAGGCATTTGGATTCCTTGCGAAGATGGTCAGGATGATGACCATGTCTCTGGATTACCGTGGAAAATGGGCAGGATGCTGAGCAGACCCTGGATTCCCGGGGAATATTTTCAGGATGCTGACCAGCGTCTGGATTGCTGGGAAGATGGTCAGGATGCCTACCAGTCCTCTCGATTGCCTGGGAAGATGCTCAGGATGCTTACCAGGACTCTGGACTTCCTAGGAAGATGGTCAGGATGCTGTCCTGTCCTCTGGACTGCCTTTGAAGTTGGTCAGAATGTCGACCAGGCCTCTGCACTTCCTGGGAAGATGGGCGTGATGCTGACGTGTCCTCTAGATTACCTGGGAAGATGGACATAATGTTGTCCAAGCCTCTGGATTGCTTGGGAAGATGGTGAGTATGCCAACCAGGCCTCTGGATTGCCTGAGAAGATGGTCAGGATGCTGACCAAGCCTCTGGATTGCCTGGGAAGATGGTCTGGCTGCTGAGCAGGCCTCTAGATTGCCTTGGAAGTTGGTCAGGATGTCGACCCTGCCTCTGGGTTGGTTGCGAAGATTGTCAGGTTGCTGAACAGGCCTTAGGACTACATGTGAGGATGGTCAGGATGTGGACCAGGACTCTGGAGTACCTGTGAAAATGATCAGAATGCTGACCAGGCCTCTGGATTGCCTGGGAAGATTTTCAGGATAATGAACAGTTCTGTTGACTTCCTGGGAAAATGGTCAGGATGCTGACAAGGCCTCTGGACTGCATGGGAATATTGTCAGGATGATGACCGGGCCTCTGGATTGCCAGGAAAGATGATCAGGATGCTGACCAGGCTCCTGGATTGCCTGGGAAGATTGTCAGGACGCTGGGAAGGCCTGTGGAATACCTGGGACATGTTCAGGATGATGAGTAGACCTCTGGATTGCCTGGGAAGATGGTGAGGATGCCAAACAGGCATCTGGATTGCCTGGGAAAGTGGTCAGGATGCCGAACAGGCCTATGGATTGCCTGGGAAAGTTGTCAGGATGCCGACCAGCCTTCTGGATTTCCTGGGAAGTTGATTGCGATTCTGACCAGCCCTCCGGATACCTGGGAGGAAGGTCAGGATTCTGATCAGGCCTCTGGGTTGCTTTGGAACATGGTCAGGATGATGACTAGGCCTCTAGATTACCTGGGAGATTGTGCAGGATGCAGACCAAGTCTCGGGATTGCCAGGGAAGATGGCCAGCATGCTGCACATGTCTCCAGATTACCTGGGAAGATGGTCAGGATAGTGACCAGGCCTCTGGATTGCCTGTGAAGATGGTCAGGATGCTGCCCAGGCCTCTGGACTTTCTGGAAAGATGGTCAGAATGCTGACATTTCCTCTAGACTACCTGGGAAGATGGTCAGGATGCCGAGCAGGCCTCTGGATTTCCTTGGAGGTTGGTCAGGATGTCCACCATGCCTCTGTTTTGCCTGGGCAGAGGGTCATGATACCGACCAGGCCTCTGGACTGCCTTTTAATTTCATCAGGATGACGACCCTGCCTCTGGGTTGCCTGAGAAGATGGTCATGATGGTGAACAGTCATCAGGACTACATATGAGGATGGTCAGGATGATGAGCAGACCTCAAGAGTACCTGTGAATATGGTCAGAATGTTGATCAGGCCTTCAGACTACCAGGGATCATGGTCAGGATGCTGACCAGGCTTCTGCACTACCAAGGAAGATGGTCAGGATGCTGATCAGGCCTCTGGACTACCTGGGAGGATGGTCAGGTTGATGACCAGGCCTCTGGATAACCTGGGAAGATGGTCAGCATGCTGACCAGGCCTCTGGATTGCCTGGGAAGATGGTCAGGATGCTGACCAGGCCTCTGGATTGCCTGGAAAGATGGTGAGTATGCCGACCAGTCCTCTGGATTGCCTGGGAAGATGGTCAGGATGTTGACCTCTCCTCTGGACTGCCTGGGGAGATGGCCAGGGTGACGAACAGGCCTCTGAATTGTCTTGGAAGTTGGTCAGGATGTCTACCATGCCTCTGTGTTGCTTGGGAAGATGGTCAGGATTCCGAGGAGGCCTCTGGATTGCCTTTGATGTTGGTCAAGATGTATACCCTGCCTCTAGGTTGCCTGCAAAGATGGTCAGTATGCTGAACAGGCCTCAGGACTACATGTGAGGATGGTTAGGATGCTGACCAGGCCTCTGTATACCTGGGAAGATAGTCAGGATGCTGACAAGGCCTCTAGACTATGAGGGATCATCATCAGGAGGTTGACCAGGCATCTGCATTGCCTGGGAAGATGGTCCGGATGCTGACCAGGCCTCTGGATTACCTTGAAAGATGGTCAGCATGCTGACCAGGCCTCTGGATTGATTGAGAAGATGGTCGGGATGCTGACCAGGCCTCTGGATTGCCTGGGAAAATGGTGAGTATGCTGACCAGGCCTCTGGATTGCCTGGGAATACAATCAGGCTGCTGATGAGGCCTCTGGATTGCCTTGGAAGATGGTCAGGATGCTGAGTGGGCCTCCGGATTGCCTAGGAAGATGGTCAGGCTTCTGAACAGGTTTCTGGATTACCTGCGATGATGTTCAGACACTGACCAGGCCTCTGGATTACCTGGAAAATGGTCAGGAGGTTGACCAGGCCTCTACATTGCCTGGGAAGTTGGTCAGGATGCTGACCAGGCCTCTGGACATCCTAGGAAGATGGTCAGGTGCCACACCAACTACAGTGTCGTCTGTGTGAGCAATGACAAAAGTCATAATAGCAGACGGGAGATATGTGCCCTCTGAGGCTAAGCTCCCTGGAGGTCTCTAGCAGAGTGCTTGGCTTTAGCTTCCAAGATCATGACGTGCTCTAAAGATGTTACACTTCCTGGGTATTGGGCTTTGCATATTGTCTTTTGATTCTTTTCCTGAGTACAGCACAACCTCAGTTCTAGTCAATCAAGCCATTCCCAGACAGGGGGCAGTTAAATGTGTCTGGAAATAAATCAGGTGAACAGAAGCTTCCACCCACTAACATCAACCCACTCAATGTGCATGGATTTTCTGTAAACCTAAGCAAAATCAAACAGTGAAACATTACCTAAAGACCCCTTTGTCCTAAAAGCCCCTACAAAAATATTATGGACGGAAAACATTATACTGAGTGATATCATAGGTCAGTTACAAATACCAAAAGTGTTTTTCCAGACTTAATAAAAATAAAAGCTCAGTCCCTTAAGCAAGGAGCTACACCTGATAAAATTAGTAAAATAGAAATCTTAGTTACAGTTATGCATGATAGAAAACAATACTCGGTCAGAGGCACGTGGCGGGCTTCTCCTTTAAGGAAATGTAATGTAGAAAAACAAAACCAAACAAAAAGGCTCTCCCAGGCTATGGCTCGAATTGCAGCCTAAAGATAACAAATGGCCTTGGGAGGATGGGAAGAAACAAAATTGAAACTTCAAAGAAAAACAATGTCTCACATCACACAAAATAAATTATTCATGGTTTGTGGTTTTATGACCACTGCTTGTTTCTTATCTCCTCTGCCAAGATGGCTGTGAGCAAAATACTATGTATAAGTGCTTCTGATTAATGTGTAAATTTAATTAGCTTGTTGTCCTTGGAAACCCAGGTGTGAATTCCTTAGCAATGGGCTTATTATTCCTGGAGACGTGGCAATCCTGACCCGTTTTCCCTGCTCTGTACTATATAATCAGTGGCTTGCTCTTAGTAAAATTCAGCAAATTCAAAACCACTTGGTGTCGTGTCTGTCTGTCTTTCGCCGAACCTGTGCCCTCCTGTATACCAAGACCCTGATTCCCGCGGTCTGAGGGACCCCGACTGGGTCGGTCCGTGGCAGGTGGTGCTCTGAACAGGGACACGGGCAGGTAAGATTTTTCTTTCTCTTTCCGAGCAGGCTTCTGTACTACCTGGAAGGACAGTCAGGATGCTGACCATTACTCTGTATTGCCTGGGAAGTTGGTCCAGATTCTGACCAGGCCTCTGGACTTCCTGGGAAGATGGTCACCATGGGGACCAGGTCTCTCAATTGCCTTGGAAGTTGGTCAAGAATTCGACCATGCCTCTGGATTGCCTGTGAAGATGGTCAGGATGCCTACCAGGCCTCTGGATTGCCTTGGAAATTGGTCAGGATGTTGACCATACCTCTGCGGTGTGGGGAAGATGATCAGGATGTTTAACAGGCCTCTTGTGGACCTGTAAAGATGTTCAGGATGATGACCAGGCCTCTGGATTACCTGGGAAGATGGTCAGGATGCTGACCAGGCCTCTGGATTGCCTGGTAAGATGGTCAGGATGCTGACCAGGTCTCTGGATTGCCTGGGAAGATGGTGAATATGCTGACCATGCCTCTGGATTGCCTTGGAAGATGGTCAGGATGCTTAGCAGGCCTCTGGAATGCCTGGGAAGATGGTCAGGCTTCTGACCAGGCTTTTGGATTACCTGGGATGATGTTCAGAAACTGACCAGGAATCTGGATTACCTTGAAAATGGTCAGGAGGTTCAGGATTCTGACCAGGCCTCTGGACTTCCTGGGAAGATGGTCAGCCTGGCAACCAGGTCTCTCGATTGCCTTGGAAGTTGGTCAAGAATTCGACCATGCCTCTGGGTTGCCTGGGAAGATGGTCACGATGCCTACCAGGCCTCTGGATTGCCTTGGAAGTTGGTCAGAATGTTGACCATGCCTCTGAGTTGTCTGGAAAGATGATCAGGATGCTTAACAGGCCTCTTGTGTACCTGTAAAGATGGTCAGGATGATGACCAGGCCTCTGGATTGCCTTGGATGATGCTCAGGATGCCTACCAGGCCTCTGGATTTTCTGGGAAGATGACCAGAATGATGAACAGGCATCTCAATTACCTGGGAAGTTGGTCAGGATGCTGATCAGTCCTCTGGATTACCTTGGAAAATGGTCAGGATATTGAGCAGGCCTCTGGATTCCCAGGGAATATTTTCAGGATGCTGACCAGCATCTGGATTGCTGGGAAGATGATCAGGATGCTGAACAGGCCTCTGAACTTCCTAGGAAGATGGTCAGCATCCTGACCTGTCCTCTAGACTGCCTGGGAAGATGGTCAGGTTGCCGACCGGGCATCTGGATTGCCTTTGAATTTGGTCAGGATGTCGAGCAGGCCTCTGGACTTCGTGGGAAGATGGTCAGGATGCTGGCCTGTCCTTTGTGTTGCCTCGGAAGATAGTCAGGATGCAGACCAGGCCTCTGGATTGCCTTTGAAGTTGGTCAGGATGTCGACCCTGCATCTGGGTTGCCTGCAATGTTTGTCAGGATGCTGAACAGGCCTTAGGACTACATGTTATGATGGTCAGTATGTGGACCAGGAGTCTGGAGTACCTGTGAAGGTTGTCAGAATCCTGACCTGGCCTCTAGATAGCCTTGGAAGTTGGTCAGAATGTCGACCAAGCTTCTGGGTTGCCTAGGAATATGGTGAGTATGCTGAACAGGCCTCTGGATTGCCTGGGAAGATTGTCAGGATGCTGCCCAATCCTCTGGACTACCTGGGAGGATGGTCAGAGTTCTGACCATGCCTCTGGACTGCATGGGAGGATGGTCAGGATGCCTAGCAGGCCTCTGTACTACCTGGCAGGATGGTCAGGATGCTGACCAGGACTCTGGATTACCAGGGAAGATGGTCTGGATGCTGATCAGGCCTCTGGATTGCCTGCGAAGATGGTCAGGATGCTGATCATGTATCTGGATTACCTAGGAAAATGGTCAGGATGCTGAAAATGTCTCTGGATTCCCTGGAAATATTTTCAGGATGCTGACCAGCATCTGCATTGCTGGGAAGATGGTCAGGATGCTGACCAGTCCTCTGGATTGCCTGCGAAGATGGTCAGTATGCTGATCATGTATCTGGATTACGTAGGAAAATGGTCAGGATGCTGAACATGTCTCTGGATTCCCTGGGAATATTTTCAGGATGCTGACCAGCATCTGCATTGCTGGGAAGATGGTCAGGATGCTGACCAGGTCTCTTGTGTTCCTGATAATATGGTCAGGATGATGACCAGGCCTCTGGATTGCCTGGGATGATGGTCAGGTTGCCGAACAGTCCTCTGTTTTGCCTGGGAAGATGGTCAGGATGCAGCCCAGGCCTCCGGATTGCCTTTGAAGTTGGTCAGGATGTCAACCCTGCCTCTGGGTTGACTGCGAAGATTGTCAGGATGCTGAACAGGCCTTAGAACTACATGTGAGGATGGTCAGGATGTGGACCAGGACTCTGGAGTACCTGTGAAGATGGTCAGAATGTTGACCAGCCCTCTGGGTTGCCTGGGAAGATTTTCAGGATAATCACCAGTCCTGTCGACTTCCTGGGAAGATGGTCAGGATGCTGACAAGGCCTCTGGACTGCCTGGGAATATGTTCAGGACGATGACCAGGCATCTGGATTGCCAGGAAAGATGATCAGGATGCTGACCAGGCCTCTGGATTGCCTGGGAAGATTGTCAGGATGTTGAGAAAACCTGAGGAATACCTGGGACATGTTCAGGATGACAAGCAGACCTCTGGATTGCCTGGGAAAATGGTGAGGATGCCTAACAGGCCTCTGGATTGCCTGGGAAGATGGTCAGGATGCTGACCAGCCTTTGTGGTTGCATGGGAAGATGGTCAGGATGCAGACGGGATATCTGGATTGCCTGGGAAAATGGTCAAGATGCTGAGCAGGCCTATGGATTGCCTAGGAGTATGGCCAGGATGCTGAAAAGGCCACTTGATTTCAAGGGAAGATGGTTAGGATTCTGACTGGGCCTCTGGATTGATAGGGAAGATGGTCAGGATGCTGACCAGGTCTCTGGATTACCTGGGAAGATGGTCAAGATGATGACCATACCTCTGTACTGCCTGAGAATATGGTCATGATGCTGACCAGGCCTCTGGATTGCCATGAAAGATGGTCAGGATGGTGACTGGGCATTTGGATTGCCTGGGAAGATGGTCAGGATGCTGACCAGGCCTGTGTAAACCTGGGAGATGGTCAGGAGGAGGACCGGATATCTGGATTTCCTTGGAATTTGGTGAGGATGTGGACCAGGCTTCTGGATTTCCAGGGAAGTTGGTCAGGATGCTGACCAGGCCTCTGGATTGCCTGGGAAGTGGATCAGGATGATGACTAGGCCTCTAGGTTACCTGGCACATTGCTCAGGATGTGGCCCAGGCCTCTGGATTGACTGGTAAGATGGCCAGCATGCTGATGGTGCCTCTGGATTACCTGGGAACATGGTCAGGATGGTATCCTAGCTTCTGGATTGCCTGGGAAGATGGTCAGGATGCTTACCAGGCCTCTGGATTGCTTGTAAAAATGGTCAGGATGTTGACCAGGCCTCTAGTCTTTCTGGGAAGATGGTCAGGATGCTGACCTGTCCTCTTGACCACCAGAGAAGTTGGTCAGGATGCCCACCAGGCCTATGGATTGCCTTGGAAGTTGGTCAGGATGTCTACCAAGCCTCTGTGTTGCCTGGGAATATGGTCGGGATGCTGACCAGGCCTCTGGATTGCCTGGGAAGATGGTGATTATGCTCACCAGGCTTGTGGATTGCCTGGGAAGATGGCCAGGTTGCTGACCAGGCCTCTGGATTGCCTTATAAGATGGTGAGGATATCTACCATGCCTTTGTGTTGCCTGGGAAGATGGTCAGGATGCTGAACAGGCCTCAGGGCTTCATGTGAGGATGGTCAGGATGCTGACCAGGACTCCAGAGTACCTGTGAAGATGGTCAGGATGCCTACCAGGCCTCTGAATTGCCAGGGAAGATAGCCAGGATGTTGACAAGGCCTGTGGGTTGCCTGGGAAGACGGGCAGGATGATGACCAGGCCTCTGGATTATCTGGGAAGTTGGTCAGGATGCTGACCAGGCCTCTGGATTGCCTGGGAAGATGGTCAGGATATGAACCAGGCCTCTGGACTGACTGAAAAGATGAACAGAATGCTGACCGTGACTCTGAATTGCCTGGTAAATTGGCCAGGATGCTGAACAGGCATCTACACTACCTACAAAAATGGTCAGGATGCTGACCTGTCCTCTGGACTGCCTGGAAAGAAGGTAAGGATGCCGACCTGTCTTCTACATAGCCTTGGAAGTTGATCAGGATGTCGAACATGGCTCTGGGTTGCCTGGGAAGATGGTGAGTATGCCGACCAGGCCTCTGGATTGCCTGGGAAGGTGGTCAGGTTGCTGACCAGACCTCTTGATTTCTGTGGAAGATGGTCGGGATTCTGACCAGCCTTCTTGATTACCAGGGAGGATGGTTAGGATGCAGAACAGGCCTTGGGATTGACTGGGAAGATGGCCAGCATGATGAACATGCCTCTGGATTACCTGGGAAAATGGTCAGGATGACGACCAGACCTCTGGACTGCCTGAGAAGATGGTGAGGATGCCGACCAGGCTTCTGGACTGCTTGGGAAGGTGGTCAGGATGCTGACCAGTCCTCTGGACTTTCTGGGAAGATGGTCAGGATGCTGACCTGTCCTCTGGACTGCCTGGAAATATGGTCACGGTGCTATCTAGGACTCTGGATTGCCAGGAATGATAGTCAGGATGCTTACCTGTCCTCTGGACTGCCTGGGAAGATGGTCAGGATGCCAACCAGGCCTCTGGATTGCCTTAGAAGTTGGTCAGAATGTCTACCGGGCCTCTGGATTGCCTAGGAAGATGACCAGGATGCTGACCAGGCCTCTGGATTGCCATTGAAGTTGGTCAGGATGTCGACCCTGCCTCTGGGTTGCATGCAAAAATGGTCAGGATGGTGACGGGGCATCTGGATTGACTGGGTAGATGGTCAGGATGCTGAACAGTCCTCTGCACTACCTGGGAAGATGGTCAGGATGCAGACCAGGCCTAGGATTGCCTGCGAAGATGGTCAGGATGCTGATCTGGCCTCTAGATAGCCTTGGAATTTGGTCACGATGTCAACCATGCTTCTCGGTTGCATGGGAACATGGTGAGTATGCTGATCCTGAATCTGAATTGCCTGGGAAGATGGTCAGGATGCTGCCCAAGCCTCTGGACTAACTGGGAGGATAGTCAGGGTTCTGACCATGCCTCTTGACTGTGTGGGAGGATATTCAGAATGCCGAGCAGATCTCTGTACTAACTGAGACGATGGTCAGGATGCTGACCAGGACTCTGGATAGCTGGAAAGATGGCCAAGAATCTGAACAGGACTCTGGATTACCTGGGAAGTTGGTCAGGATGCTTACCAAGCCTCTGGATTGCCTGCGAAGGTGGTCAGGATGCTGACCATGCCTCTGGATTACCTGGGAAAATGGTCAGGATGCTGAGTTAGCCTCTGGATTCCCTGGGAATATTTTCAGCATGCTGACCAGTGTCTGGATTGCTGGGAAGATGGTCAGCATGCTGACCAGTCCTCTGGATTGCCTGGGAAGATGCTCAGGATGCTGACCAGGCCTCTGGACTTCCTGGGAAGATGCTCAGGATGGTGACTTGTCCTCTGGACTGCCTGGGAAGTTGGTCAGGATGCCGACCAGGCCTTTGGATTGCCTTGGAATTTGGTTAGGATGTCTACCATGCCTCTGTGTTGCCAGGGAAGATGGCCAGGATGCCGACTAGGCCTCTGGATTGCCATTGAAGTTGGTCAGGATGTCGACCCTGCCTCTGGGTTGCATGCAAAGATGGTCAGGATGCTGACCAGGCTCTGGACTGCCTGCAAAGTTGGTCAGGATTCTGACAAGGCCTCTGGAGTACCTGTGAAGTTTTTCAAGATGCTGTCCAGGCCTCTGGAGTACCAGGGATCATGGTCAGGATGCTGGCCAGGCCTCTGCATTGCCTGGGAAGATGGTCAGGATACTTGCCAGGCCTCTGGAATACCTGTGAGGATGGTCAGGATTCCAACCATGCCTCTGGATTGCCTGGGAAGATGGTCAGGATGATGACCAGCTCTCAAGATTGCCTGGGAAGATGGTCAAGATGCAGACGGGACTTCTGGATTGCCTGGGAAATTTTTCAGGATGCTGACCAAGCCTATGGATTGCCTGGGAATATGGCCAGGATTCTGACCAGGCCTCTGGACTTCCTGGCAAGATGGTCAGGATGATGACCTGACCTCTGGACTGCATGGGAATATGGTCAGGATGTTGATCAGGCCACTGGATTGTCATGAAAGATGGTCAGGATGGTTACTGGGCATCTGGACTTCCTAGGAAGATGATCATGATGCTGATCTGTCCTCTGGACTGCCTGGAAAAATGGTCAGGATGCTGACCAGGCCTGAGAGATGGTCAGGATGACGACCATCTTCCTGGGAAGATGGTGAGGATGCCAAACAGGCTTCTGGATTGCCTGGGAAGGTGGTCAGGATGCTGACCAGTCCTCTGGATTGCCTGGAAGATGATCAGGATGATGACTAGCCTCTACATTACCAGGCAGATTGGTCAGGATGAGGACCAGGCCTCTGGATTGACTGGGAAGATGGCCAGCATGCTGATCATGCCTCTGGATTACCTGGGAACATGGTCAGTATGGTGACCCAGCTTCTGGATTGCCTGGGAAGATGGTCAGGATGCAGGCGGGACATCCAGATTGCTGGGGAAAGTGGTCAGGATGCTGAACAGGCCTCTGGAATGCCATGAAAGATGGTAAGGATGTTGACATGTCCTCTGGACTGCCTGGGAAGTTGTTCAGGATGCCAACCAGGCCTCTGGATTGCCTGGGAAGATGGTCTGGATGCTGACCAGGCTTCTGGATTGCCTTGGATGTTAGTCAGGATGTTGACCATGCCTCTGGATTGCCTGGGCAGATGGTCAGGATGCCGACCAAGCCTCTGGATTGCCTGGTAAGATGGTGAGTATGCCGACCAGGCCTCTGGATTGCCTGGGAAGATGGTCAGGATGCAGACCAGGCCTGTGGATTACATGGGAAGATGGTCAGGATGCTAACCAGGCCTCTGGATTACCTGGAAAGATGGTCAGGATGATGGCCAGGCCTCTGGACTTCCTGGGAAGATGGTCAGGATTCTGACCACCTCTCTGGACTGCCAGGGAAGATGGTCAGGATGTCGACTAGGCCTATTGATTGCCTTGGAAATTGCTCAGGAATTCGAACATGCCTCTGGGTAGCCTGGGAAGATGATCAGGATGCTGCCCAGGTCTCTGGACTTCATGGGAAGATGGTCAGGATGATGATGTGTCCTATAGACTGCTTGGGAATATGGTCGGGATGCTGACCAGACCTCTGGATTGCCATGAATGATGGTCAGGATGGTGATCGGGCATCTGTACTTCCTGGGAAGATGGTCAGGATGATGACCTGTCCTCTGGACTGCCTGCAAAGATCGTCAGGATGCTGACCAGGCCTCTGGCTTGCCATGAAACATAGTTAGGATGGTGACTGGGCATTTGGATTGCATGGGAAGATGATAAGGATGCTGACCAGGCCTGTGGAATACCTAGGAGATGCTCAGGATGACGACCAGACATATTGATTGCCTGGGAAGATGGTGAGGATGCAGACCAGGCTTCTGGATTGTCTTGGAAGGTGGTCAGGATGCTAACCAGGCCTCTGGATTGCCTGGGAAGATGATCAGGATGATGAATAGGTCTCTAGATTACCAGGCAGATTGATCAGGATGCGGACCAGGCCTCTGGATTGACTGGGATGATGGCCAGCATGCTGATCATGCTTCTGGATTACCTGGGATGATTGTCAGGATGCTGACCAGGCCTCTGGATTGCCTGGGAAGATGGTCAGGATGTTGAGCAGGCCTCTGGGTCCTCTGGTCTTCCTGTGAAAATGGTCAGGATGCTGACCTGTCCTCTGGTCTTCCTGGAAAGATGGTCAGGATGCCGACCAGTCCTCTGGATTGCCTTAGAAGTTGGTCAGGTTATCTACCATGCCTCTGTGTTGCCTGGAAGATGGTCAGGATGCCGACCAGGCCTCTGGATTGCCTTTGGGGATTGTCAGGATGTCGACCCTGCTTCTTGGTTGCCTGGGATGATGGTCAAGATGATGAACAGACCTCTGCACTACATGTGAGGATGGTCAGGATGCTGACCAGACCTCAGGAGTACTTGAGAAGATGGTCGGGATGCTCACCAGGCCTCTGGGCTACCATGGAACATGGTCAGTATGCTGACCAGGCATCTGCATTCCCTGGGAAGATGGTCTGAATGCTGACGAGTCCTCTGGACTATGTGGAAGGATTGTCTGTTTAAGGACCAGGCCTCTGCATTACTTGGGAAGATGGTCAGGATGATGACCAGCCATCTAGATTGCCTAGGAAGATGGTCAGGATGCTGTCCAGGCCTTCAGATTGCCTGGGAAGATG
The DNA here is from genome assembly GCA_009823505.1 of Rhizomys pruinosus. Taxonomy (NCBI): domain Eukaryota; kingdom Metazoa; phylum Chordata; class Mammalia; order Rodentia; family Spalacidae; genus Rhizomys; species Rhizomys pruinosus. The sequence goes on from VZQC01010445.1 coordinate 3,646,237, forward strand.
GTGAGTATGCCAACAAGGCTTCTGGATTTTCTGAGAAGTTGGTCAGGATGCTGACCAGGCATCTGGATTGCCTTGGAACTTGCTCAGGATGTCTACCATCCCTCTGTGTCTCCTGCGAAGATGGTCAGGATGCCGACCTGGCCTCTGAATTGCCTTTGAAGTTGGTCAGAATGTCTACCCTGCCTCTGGGTTGCAAGGGAAGTTGGTCAGGATGCTGAAAAGGCCTTAGTACTACACGTGAGGATGGTCAGGGTGCTGACCAGGACTCTGGACTTCCTGGAAAGTTGGTCAGGATGCCGACCTGTCCTCTGGAGTGCCTGGGAATATGGTCAGAATGCCGACCAGGCATCTGGATTGCCTTTGAAGTTGGTCATAATGTCGACCAGGCCTCTCGACTTCCCGGGAAGATTGTCAGGATGCTGACCTTTCCTCTGTGTTGCCTGAGAAGATGGTCAGGATGCCGACCAGGCCTCTGTATCGCCTTTAAAGTTGGTCAGGATGTTGACCCTTCCTCTGAGTTGCATGCGAAGATGGTCAGGATGCTGACCAGCCCTCTGGACTACATGTTAGGATGGTCAGGATTCTGACCAGGCCTCTGGACGGCCTGCATAGATGGTCAGGATTCTGACAAGGCCTCTGGAGTACCTTTGAAGATATTCAGGATGCTGTCCAGCCCTCTGGAGTACCAGGGAACATGGTCAAGATGCTGACCAGCCCTCGGGATTGCCTGGGAAAATGGTCAGGATGCAGAAAAGACATCTGGATTGCCTGGTCAGGATGATGACCAGGCATCTGAGTTGCCTGGGAAGATGGTCAGGATGATGACCAGGCATCTGAATTGCCTGGGAAGATGGTCAGGATGCTGAACAGGCCTGCGGACTACCTGGGGATGTGTAGGATGACGACCAGACCTCTGGAATTACTGGGAAATTGGTCAGGATGCCAACCAGGCATCTGGATTGCCTGGGAACATGGTCAGGATGCCGACCAGGCCTCTGGATTGCCTGGGAAGATGGTCAGGATGCTGACCAGGTTTCTGGACTACGCAGGATGATGGTCAGGTTGATACCAGGCCTCTGCATTACCTGGGAATATGGTCAGGATGCTGACCAGCACTCTAGATTGCCTGGGAAGATTGTCAGGATGTAATCCAGGCCTCTGGATTGCCTGGGAAGATGGTCAGGATCATGACCACTCCTCTGGACTGCCTGGAAAGATGGTCAGGATGCCGAACAGGCCTCTGGATTACCTTTTAGTTGGTCAGGATGTATATCATGCATCTGTGTTGCCTGGGAAGATGGTCATGGTGCTGACCAGGCCTCTGCATTGCCTTTGAAGTTCGTCAGGATGTTGACCCTGCCTCTGGATTGCCTTCAAAGATGGTCAGGATGGTGACCAGGCCTCAGGACTAAATTTGAGCAAAGTCAGGATGCTGACCAGGCCTCTGGAGTACATGGGAAGAAGGTATGGATGCTGAAGAGCCCTTTGAACTCCCTGGGAGGATGGTCAGGTTGATGACCAGGCCTCTGGATTACCGGGGAAGATGGTCAGGATGCTGATAAGGTCACTGCATTGCTGGGAAGATGTTCAGAATTCTGACCAGCTCTCTGGATTACCTGGGAAGATGGTCAAGATGATGATCAGGCCTCTGGATTGCCTGGGAAGATGGTGAGGATACTGACCAGGCCTCTGGATAACCTGGGAAAATGGTCAGGATGCTGAGCAGGTCTCTGGATCCCCTGGAAATATTTTCAGGATGCCGACCAGTGTCTGGACTGCCTGGAAGATGGTCAGTATGTCTACTATGGCTCTGTTTTGCCTGGGAAGAAGGTCAGGATGAAGAACAGGCCACTGGGTTGCCTTCGAAGTTGGTCAGAATGTCTACCAGGTCTCTGAATTGCCTGGGAAGATGTCCAGGATGTTGACCAGGCCTCTAGATAGCCTTGGAAGTTGGTCAAGATGTCTACCATGCCTCTGGGTTGCCTGGGAAATATTGAGTATGCCGACCAGGCCTCTGGATTGACTGGGAAGATGGTCAGGATGCAGCACAAGCCTCTGGACTACCTGGGAAGATTGTCAGAATTCTGACCATACCTCTGGACTGCCAGGTAAGATGGTCAGGATGCTGACCAGGCCTCTCGATTGCCTTGGAAGTTGATCAAGAAGTCGACAATGTCTCTGGTTTGCCTGGGAAGATGTTCAGCATACAGACGAGGCCTCTGGATCACCTTGGAAGTTCATCAGGATGTCGACCATGCCTCTGGGTTGCCTGGGAAGATGGTCAGGATGCTGACCAAGGCTCTTGTGTTCCTGTTAAGATGGTCAGGATGATGACCAGGCCTCTGGATTGCCTGGGAAGATGGTCAGGATGCAGACTAGGCTACTGGATTCCCTAGGAAGATGGCCAGCATGCTGAACATGCCTCTGGATAACCTGGGAAGATGGTCAGGATGCTGACCCAGCCTCTGGATAGCCTGGGAAGATGGTAACGATGCTGATCAGGACTCTGGGTTGCCTGGGAAGATGGTCAGGATGCTGACCAGGCCTCTGGATTGCCCTGGAAGTTGGTTAGGATGTCTACAATGCCTCTGTGTTCCCTAGGAACATGGTCCGGATGCCAACAATGCCTCTGGATTGCCTTTGAAGTTGGTCAGAATGTCTATTGGGCCTCTGCATTGCCTAGAAAGATGGTCAGGATGCTGACCTGGCCTCTAGATTGCCTTGGAAGGTGGTAAGGATGTTGGCCATGCTTCTTTTTTGCCTGGGAAGATGGTGAGTATGCTGACCAGGCCTCTGGATTGCCTGGGAAAATTGTCTGGATGCTTCCAAAGCCTCTGGACTACCTGGGAGGATGGGCAGGGTTCTGACTGTGCCTCTACACTGCATGGGAGGATGGTCAGGATCCCGAGCGGGCCTCTGTACTACATGGCAGGATGGTCAGGATGCTGACCAGGACTCTGGATTGCCTGGGAAGTTGGTCTGGATGCTGATCAGGCCTCTGGACTGCATGGGAAGATGGTCAGGATACCAACCAGGCATTTGGATTGCCTTTGAAGTTGGTCAGAATGTTGACTAGGCCTCTGGACTTTCTGAGAAGATGTTCAGATTGCTGTCCTGTCCTCTGTGTTGCCTGGGAAGATGGTCAGGATGCCAACCAAGCCTCTGGATTGCATTTGAAGGTGTTTAGGATGTTGACCCTGTCTCTGGGTTGCATGTAAAGATGGTCAGGATGCTGACCAGGCCTCCAGACTACATGTTAGGATGGTCAGGATGCTGACCAAACCTCTGGACTGCCTGCAAAGATGGTCAGGATTCTGAAAAGGCCTCTCGAATACCTGTGAAGATTTTCAGGATGCTGTCCAGGCCTCTGGAGTACCAGGGAACATGGTCAGGATGGTGGCCAGGCCTCTGTATTGCCTTGGAAAATAGTCAGGATGCTTACCAGGCCTCTGGACTACCTGCGAGGATGGTCAGGATTCTGACCAGGCCTCTGAATTGCCTGGGAAGATGGTCAGGATGCTGACCAGCTCTCTGGATTGCTTGGGCAGATGGTCAGGATGCCTACCAAGCCTCTGAATTGCCTGGGAAGATAGTGAGTATGCCAACCAGGCTTCTGGATTGCCTGGAAAGATGGCCAGGATGTTGACCAGGCCTCTGACTTGCCATGAAACATGGTCAGGATGGTGACCGGGCATTTGGATTGCCTAGGAAGATGGTCAGGATGCTGACCAGGCCTGTGGAAGACCTGGGAGATGCTCAGGATGACGACCAGACATCTGGATTGCCGGGGAAGATAGTGAGGATGCCAAAGAGGCTTCTGGATTGCCTGGAAATGAGGTCAGGATGCTGACCAGGCCTCTGGATTTCCTGGGAAGATGATCAGGATGATGACAAGGTCTCTAGATTATCTGGCAGATTGGTCAGGATGAGGAACATGCCTCTGGATTGACTGGGAAGATGGCAGCATGCTATCACACCTCTGGATTACCTGGGAAGATGGTCAGGATGGTGACCCGACTTCTAGATTGCCTGGGAAGATGGTCAGGATGGTGACCCGACTTCTAGATTGCCTGGGAAGATGGTCAGGATGATGACTTGCTCTTGGATTGCCTGGGAAGATGGTCAGGATGCAGATGGGTCATCTGGATTGCCTGGGAAAGTGGTCAGGATGATGAGCAGGTGTGTGGATTGCCTGGGTATATGGCCAGGATGCTGAACAGGACTCTGGATTGCCATGAAAGTTGGTAAGGATGTTGACCTGTCCTCTGGACTGCCTGGGAAGGTGGTCAGGATATCAACCTGGCCTCTAGATTGCCTGGGAAGATGGTCTGGATGCCAACCAGCCTTCTGGATTGTCTTGGATGTTAGTCAGGATATTGACCATGCATCTGGGTTGCCTGGGAAGATGGTCAGGATGCCAACCAAGCCTCTGGATTGCTTGGTAACATGGTGAGTATGCTGACCAGGCCTCTGGATTACATGGGAAGATGGTCTGGATGCTGACCAGGCCTCTGGATTGCCTTGGAAGATCCTCAGGCTTCTGTCCATGCTTCTGGATTACCTGTGAAGATGGTCAGTATGCTGAACAGGCCTCTGGATTGCCTGGGAAGATGGTCAGGATGCTGACCAGGTCTCTGGATTGCCTTGGAAGATCCTCAAGCTTCTGCACATGCTTCTCGATTACCTGGGAATATAGTCAGCATGCTGAGAAGGCCTCTGGATTAACTGGGAAGATTGTCAGGATGCTGACCAGGCTTATTGATTGCCTTGGAAGTTGGTTAGGAAGTCGAACATGCCTCTAGGGAGCCTGGGAAGATGATCAGGATGCTGCGCAGGACTCTGGACTTCCTGGGAAGATGGTCAAGAGAGTGACCTGTCCTCTGCACTGCCTGAGAATATGCTCAGGATGCTGACCAGGCCTCTTGATTGCCATGAAAGGTGATCAGGTCTATAAAATATTTCAAAAGACTTACAACCATTACTACTCAAATTGTTTAGAAGAATACAAATGGAAGGAGCTCTCCAAGATTCCTTCTGTGAAACCAGTATCACACCATTACCAAAACCAGGTAAAGATGCAACCAAAAAGGAGAACTATAGACCCATCTCCCTAATGAACACAGATGCCAAAATTCTAAACAGGATACTGGCAAGTCGCATACAGACCCACATCAAGAAGATCATCCATCACGATCAAGTTGGATTCATAACAGAGATGCAGGGATTGTTCAACATATGAAAATCAATAAACATCATCAAACATATAAATGGACTGAAGGACAAAAACCACACCATCATCTCAATTGATGCGGAGAAAGCCTTTGACAAAATCCAGCATCCTTTCATGTTTAAAGTCCTAGAGGGAATTGGACTGGAGGGTTCATTCCTCAATGTAATCAAAGCCATATACAGGAAACCCACAGCCAATATCATCCTAAATGGGGAAATGACAGAAGTGTTTCCCTTAAAGGTAGGAACTCGGCAAACCTGCCCCCTGTCACCACTCCTCTTCAATATAGTGCTGGAAACCCTTGCTAGGGCAATAAGGCAAGATAAGGAAATTAAAGGAGTTCTAATTGGAAAAGAGGAAGTCAAACTATCCCTTTTTGCTGATGATATGATTGTCTACCTAAGGGATGCTAAGAACTCCACCAGAAAACTCCTAGAAATGATTAAGAGCTTTGGTAAAGTGGCAGGATACAAAATAAATCTAGAAAAATCAGTAGCCTTTCTTTACACCAACAACAAGCAACTGAAGAAGGACTACAAGGAGACCTTCCCACTCACAATAGCCTCAAAAACAATAAAATACCTAGGAACAAACCTAACCAAAGACACCAAGGATCTCTACAACAAAAATTTTAAACCCCTGAAAAAGGAAATTGAGGAAGACATCAGAAGATGGACAAACCTCCCATGCTCATGGATTGGGAAAATAAATATAGTAAAAATGTCCATCCTACCCAAACTAGTGTACAGATTTAATGCGATCCCAATCAGAATCCCCAAGAGTTTCTTCACAGGCCTGGAAAAAAAAATCCTCAATTTCATTTGGAAAAACAAAAGACCCCGAATAGCCAAAGCAACCCTGAGTGAAAAGAGCAATACAGGGGGGATCGCTATACCAGACATCAAACTATACTATAGGGCTATAGTCATAAAGACAGCCTGGTACTGGCACAAAAACAGACCAGTTGACCAATGGAATAAAACTGAAGATCCAAACCTGAGCTCATACAATTTCAGCCACCTCATATTTGACAAGGGGGCCAAGAAGACACAATGGAAGAAAGACAGCATCTTCAGCAAGTGGTGCTGGCAAAACTGGATCACCACTTGTAGAAGAATGAAATTAAACCCCTACCTCTCACCTTGTACAAAGGTCAACTCCAGATGGACCAAAGACCTCAACGTGAAACCCCAAACTCTGGAGGTGATAGAAGAGAAGCTTGGCAGCAGACTACAAGACATAGGTGTAGGAAAAGACTTCCTAAATCAGACAGCAGCTGCACAAGAAATAAGATCGACAATTGACAAATGGGACCTCATTAAACTCAAAAGCTTCTGTACATCAAAGGAAGCAATAAAGGAAGTGAGGAGAAGACCCACAGAGTGGGAGGAAACCTTCACAGCAGATACATCTGACAAAGCATTAATTTCCAGAGTATACAAGCTACTCAAAAAACAAAGAAGAAAGAAAACAAATGAATCATTCAAAAGATGGAGCAAAGATCTGAATAGAGACTTCACAGAGGAGGAATTAGAGATGGCCGAGAAACATCTTAAGAAGTGTTCAACATCTCTGATAATTAAGGAAATGCAAATTAAAACCACTTTGAGATATCACCTTACTCCAATAAGACTGGCTAGGATCAGGAACACAAATGATACCAAGTGCTGGAGAGGTTGTGGGGAAAGGGGAACACTCATCCATTGCTGGTGGGAATGTAAACTTGTACAGCCACTATGGAAAGCAGTGTGGAGAACCCTTAGAAGACTCAAAATGAGCCTGCCATTTGACCCAGTCATACCACTCCTGGGTATATACCCACAAGACACATCTTACTGCAAAGATACATGCACAGCTATGTTTATTGCAGCTCTGTTCACAATAGCAAAAAGCTGGAACCAGCCCAGGTGCCCCTCAACTGACGAGTGGATAGAGAAAATGTGGTACATGTATACAATGGAGTTCTATGCTGTGGTAAAGAGGGACAACATCATGAACTTTGCAAGTAAATGGATGGAGCTAGAAAACATTATGTTAAGTGAAGTAACACAGTCCCAGAAAAACAAACGACAAATGGTGTCCCTCATATGTGGATGCTGGTGCCAACAGCCCAGATATAAATATTTCTTGTGGAGAGGGATGCATAGTAAAAGAGCAACAACAGAAAGACTGCATCAGAAAACTGACTGAAATGGTGAATTTGGAAGGGCGGGAGGGGCGGGAGAGGGACACGAGTGTATATTCGATTAATGCATATTTAATTGTCATGAGTTCAACAAGTATCCAGTTTTTCCCAGACAGTGTATACAGGTTATATGGTGGCTTATGACTCAGTAAAAGTAAATTTGTGTATATCTAACAACATTGGCTTACAGACTCTAGTAAAAACGGTAATGCATATGAGTTAAACGGAGATATAAATTGCTGTTGTCCACGTGTGTTCTACATAAAATCTGTAGAACAATAACTTTGGGATTGGCACATACAAATGTTTTCTATAATTTTTCTGTTGTTTGGTAACACCTTGTAGCATTCTCTTTCACCTATAAGATGACTTAACAAAAAAAAATTAAGTTTGCTCCCCAAATTAATCACATACAGTCACCCAAAACAGCATGGGTGAATTTGATAAAAGCTGTGCCTTGATTCCACCCTATAGGTATGTATATTACAACTGCCTCCTGGAGACTCATGGGTCAAAAAACAAACCCCCCCCAAAAAAGAAAAGAAAATGGGGGGGGGGATACAGATAGAAATCAAACCTCTCTGATAAAAACCTTGCAATTCAAATCTTAAAACTAACTACGGGAAAAGATTTGTATGTTCCAACAGGTCAAAATGTCACCAAATTAACGGCTGAGAAAGAAAAGATACAGCTTTGCATCGAGTAGGATGTACCAGAAATTGCCAAGAGAAAGGATGGCCCACCGAACATTGAAAGGAAGAAAAGCCTCATATTGCTACAAACATCAAACCCCTCTGTGGATCCTACTTGTAACAACTATGTATAATTAGTCCTAATGAAACTTACCTTCTATGAGCTGCAAAGGTTTTAATACAAGAGACTTTCTTACCTCCCTCCCCCCGCCATAGAACAAGGAGAAATATGATGATGATGTCATCCTCCAACTGTAAATTGGAGATAACTATTATAGAGGTAATCTCTTATAAAACTGGTAAAACTGCCTTCTTGAATTGACAGACATAGGAACTGTGAAAAGGATTATTCTCTATTCAGAACCAAAGATAATACTAAAGTCTCCTTAATCTATGCACTTAAGCAAAATATATTAATGCAGGAGCTCTGACATCAGCAATTGATTATTCCACCAAGGAGATGTTGGCCAGGGGATCCAAGCCCCCACAAAAGGTAAAGGCTCCTTGCCTCTAAACTGGGATACCTGCAAGAAGAGAGGCGATAAGGCCCTGCTGTTAAAGACCTGAGGTTAAAATGGGAAAGATCTATCGAGACCACACATGCAAGTCTACAGATGGTCTCTGGAATACCAGAGAGTGTTACCAAAGGCCACTATACCAATAAAGCAAATATGGGTCTCCTTGAGTCAAGCAAGATTCCTCCATCAGCACCAGCTATACCTCACCTGCCTGGAAATACTGTGCAGCAGAGGCAGCCATATGCCTGTATATCCCAAATCTAATTGGCTATTGGCTCTCTCCTTGGAGGAATAACCCACGGCTGATGCCACAAGCTTGCACCCTCTAATGGTCAGGAGGTGTTATAAGCCACAGTAAGACCCTGTCATATTTAACAGAAAAAATGTAATTCATGGATTAACATACCATCCAAATATCTGTGTCTATACCAAAGTAACATATGATAACAATTAATACTTTTTAAATACCTATATATCTAATTGCTTGTGCTTCATTAGTAGGAATGAAAGGTTATTCCTGGACAAACTGTCAGCCCATGAAAGAAAACAGCCAGAAGTAACCAGAGTCCAAGACAACAGCTCCAGAGAAAGTAGACTGTTTTGCTTCTCATCCACCTGTGCCCCCTGTCTAAGCCTAGGCAAAAATCTGCGGAAGATGGGGCGTGGTAGAATGTAAGGGCTGTGATTGGGGCGAATGGTGAACCTACAGCAATATAGCCTGGACACTCATTTGATCAACTTGATTGAACATACAAGCCCCCCCCCCCTGCTGGATGGTGGGACCCATGGGCTGTGTGGGTTTGGGCACAACTGCTTGCAAATTGGTTTTACATGAATGATGCTTGTACTCATAAATTATTACCTATTGCTAAAAAATGGGAAAAAAAACTGAGAGAAAGATGCAGGACAGTCATGGCAGAATGCATGATCTGGGATGGGGTGGGGTGGGATGGGGAGAAGGGAAGAGGAAATATGCCTGAACTGAATTGGATAATGATGTATGAAATACACAAAGCATCAATAAAAAAAAAGATGATCAGGATGGTGATTGGGCATCTGGACTTCCTGGGAAGATGGTCAGGATGCTGACCTATCCTCTGGACTGCCCGGGTAGATGATCAGCTTGCTGACCAGCCATCTGGCTTGCCACAAAACATGGTCAGGATGGTGACTGGGCATTTGGATTGCCTGAGAAGATGGTCAGGATGCTGATCCGGCCTGTGGAATACATGGGAGAAGGTCAGGATGACGACCAACATCTGGATTGCCTGGGAAGATGGTGAGGATGCCAACCAGCCTTCGGGATTGCCTGGGAAGGTGGTCAGGATGCTGATCAGGCCTCTGGATTGCCAGGGAATATGATCAGGATGATGACTAGGCCTCTAGATTACCTGGCAGATTGGTCAGGATGTGGACCAGGCCTCTGGATTGACTGGGAAGATGGCCAGCAGACTGATCATGCCTCTGGATTGCATGGGAAGATGGTCAGGGTGATGACCAGGCCTCTGGATTGCCTGGGAAGATGGTCCGGTTGTTGACCAGGCCTCTGGTCTTCCTGGGAAAATGGTCAGAATGCTGACCAGACATCTGCATTGCCTGGGAAGATGGTCTGAATGCTGACAAGGCCTCTGGACTATGTGGGAGGATGGTCAGTTTGAGGACCAGACCTCTGCACTCCCTGGGAAGATGGTCACGATGATGACCAACCACCTAGATTGCCTAGGAAGATGGTCAGGATGCTGTCCAGGCCTCCGTATTGCCTGACAAGATTGTGAGTATGCCGACCAGACTTCTGGATTGGCTGGGAAGATGGTCAGGATGCTGACCAGGCATCTGGATTGCCTTTGAAGTTGGTCAGGATGTCGACCCTGCCTCTGGGTTGCAAGGGAAGATTTTCAGGATGCTGAACAAGCCTTAGGACTACATAAGAGGATTATCAGGGGGCTGACCAGGCCTCTGGATTACCTTGGAAAATGTTCTGGACGCTGATCAGCTTCTGGATTGCTGGGAAGATGGTCAGGATACTTACCAGTCCTCTTGATTGCCTGGGAAGATGCGCAGGATGCTGACCAGGCCTCTGGACTTCCTGGGAAGATGGTCAGGATGCCGACCAGGCATCTGGATTGCCTTTGAAGTGGGTCAGAATGTCTACCAGGCCTGTGGATTTCCTGGGAAGATTGTCAGGATGCTGGCCTGTGCTCTGTGTTGCCTGAGAAGATGGTCAGGATGCCAACCAGTCCTCTGGATTGCCTTTGATGTTGGTCAGGATGTCAACCCTTCCTCTCATTTGCATGCGAAGATGGTCAGGATGCTGACCAGCCCTTGGACCACATGTTAGGATGGTCAGGATGCTGACCAGGCCTCTGGACTGCCTGCAAAGATGATCAGGATTCTGACAAGGCCTCTGGAGTAGCTTTGAAGATATTCAGGATGCTGTCCAGGCCTCTGGAGTACCAAGGAACATGGTTAGGATGCAGACCAGGCCTCTGCATTGCCTGGGAAGATGGTCAGGATGCTGACCAGCCATCGGGATTGCCTGGGAAGATGGTTAGAATGCAGACGGGATATCTGGATTGCCTGGGAAAATGTTCAGGATGCTGACCAGGCCTATGCATTGCCTGGGAAGATGGTCAGGATGCAGGCCAGACCTGTGGAATGCCTAGGAGATGGATAGGATGACCACCAGACCTCTGGACTGCCTGAGCAGATGGTTGGCATACCAACCAGGCATCTGGACTACCCGGGAATATGGTCAGGATGCTGACCAGCCCTCTGGCTTGCCATGAACAATGGTCAGGATGGTTACCAGGCATCTGGACTTCCTGGGAAGATGGTTAGGATGCTGACCTGTCCTCTGGACTGCCTGGGAAGATGGTCAAGATGCTGACCAGGCCTCTGGCTTGCCATGAAACATGGTCAGGGTGGTGACCGGGCCTCTGCATTGCCTGGGAAGGTGGTCAGGACACTGGCCAGCCCTCGAGATTGCCTGGAAGATGGTCAGAATGCAGACGGGACATATGGATTGCCTGGGAAAATGGTCAGGATGCTGACCAGGCCTATGGATTGCCTGGGAATATGGTCAGTACGCTGACCAGGACTCTGGATTGCCTTGGAAGGTGGTCAGGATGCTGAGCAGGCCTCTGGATTGCCTGGGAAGATGATCAAGCATCTGACCAGGCTTTTGGATTGCCTGGGATGATGTTTAGAGACTGTCCAGGCCTCTGGATTACTTGGAAAGATGGTCAGGATGTTGACCAGGCCTCTGGATTGCCTGGTAAGTTGGTCAGGATGCTGACCAGGCCTCTGCAATTCCTTGGAAGATGGTCAGGTTACCGAACAGGCTTCTGTACTACCTGGGAGGATGGCAAGGATGCTGACCATTACTTTGTATTGCCTGGGAAGTTGGTCAGAATTCTTAGCAGGCCACTGAACTTCCTAGGAAGATGGTCAGGATGCTGACTACCTCTCTGGACTGCCTGGTAAGATTGTCAGGATGCAGACCAGGCCACTGGATTGCCTTTGAAGTAGGTCAGAATGTTGACCATGCCTCTGGGTTGCCTGGGAAGATGGTCAGGATATGGACCAGGCCTCTGGATTGCCTGGGAAGATGATCAGAATCCTTAACAGGCATCTTGTGTACCTGTAAAAATGGTCAGGATGATGACCAGGCCTCTGGATTTCCTGGGATGATGGTCAGGATGCCTACTAGGCACTGGATTTCCTGGGAAGATGGGCAGGATGATGACCAGGCATCTGGATTACATGGGAAAATGGTCAGGATGCTGACAATGCCTTTGGATTGCCTAGAAAAATTGCCAGGATGTTAAACAGGCCTCTGCACTACCTGCGAAGATGGTCAGAATGATGACCGAGCCTCTGGATTGATTGGAAAGATGGTCAGGATGCTGAACTGGCCTCTAGATAGCCTACAAAGTTGGTCAGGATGTCGACCATGATTCTGGGATGCCTGGGAAGATGGTGAGTACACTGACCAGGCCTCTGGTTTGCCTGGGAAGATGGTCAGGATGCTGCCCAAGCCTCTGGATTACCTGGGAGGATGGTCAGGGTTCTGACCATGCCTCGGGACTTCATGGGATGATGGTCAGGATGCTGAGCAAGCCTCTGTACTACCTGGGAGGATGGTCAGGATAATGACAAGAACTCTGGATTGCCTGGGAAGAAGGCCAGGGTGCTGAATATGACTCTGGATTACCTTGGAAGCTGGTCAGGATGCTGATCATGCCTCTGGATCACCTGCAAAGATGCTCAGGATGCTGACCATGCCTCTCAATTACCTGGGAAAATGATCAGGATGGTGAGCAGATCTCTGGATTCCCTGGGACTATTTTCAGGATGCTGACCAGCATCTGGAATGCATTGGAAGATGGTAAGGATGCTGACCAGTCCACTGGATTGCTGGGGAAGATGCTCAGGATGCTGACCAGGCCTCTGGACTTCCTGGGAAGATGGTCAGGATGCCGACCAGGCCTTTGGATTGCCTTGGAAGTTGGTCAATATGACTACCATGGCTCTGTTTTTCCTGGGAAGATGGTCAGGATGAAGCCCAGACCACTGGATTGCCTTTGAAGTTGGTCAGAATGTCGACCAGGCCTCTGGATTGCCTGGGAAGATGTCCAGGAAGTTGACCAGGCCTCTAGATAGACTTGGAAGTTGGTCAAGATGTCGAACATGCCTCTGGGTTGCCTGGAAAATGTTGAGTATGCCGACTGGGCCTCTGGATTGCCTGGGAAGATGGTCAGGATGCTTCCCAAGACTCTGGACTACCTGGGAAGATTGTCAGAATTCTGACCATGCCCCTGGACTACCAGGTAAGATGGTCAGGATGCCGAGCAGGCCTCTGGATTGCCTTGGAAGTTGGTCAAGAAGTCGACCGTGCCTCTGGATTGCCTGGGAAGATGGTCAGCATACTGACGAGGCCTCTGGATTACCTTGGAAGTTGGTCATGATGTCGATCATGCCTCTGGGTTACCTGGGAATATGGTCAGGATGCTGACCAGGGCTCTTGTGTTCCTATTAAGATAGTCAGAATGATGACCAGGCCTCTGGATTACCTGGGAAGATGGCCAGCATGCTTAACATGACTCTGGATAACCTGGGAAGATAGGATGCAGACCAGGCCTCTGGATTGCCTGGGAAGATGGCCAGCATGCTGACCAGGCCTCTGGATTGCCTTGGAAGGTGGTCAGGATGTCTACAATGCCTCTGTGTTCCCTGGGAAGATGGTCAGGATGCCGACAAGGCCTCTGGATTGCCTTTGAAGTTGGTCAGAATGTCGATTGGCCACTGCATTGCCTAGAAATATGGTCAGGATGCTGAGCTGGCCTCTTGATAGCCTTGGATGTTGTTAAGGATGTTGACCTTGCTTCTGGGTTGCCTTGGAAGATGGTGAGTATGGTGATCAGGCCTCTGGATTGCCTGGGAAGATAGTCAGAAAGCTGCCCAAGCCTCTGGACTACCTGGGAAGATGGTCAGGGTTCTAACCATGCCTCTGCACTAAATGGGAGGATGGTCAGGATCCCGAGCAGGCCTCTGTACTACATGGCAGGATGGTCAGGATGCTGACCAAGACTCTGGATTGCCTGGGAAGTTGGTCAGGATGCTGATCAGGCCTCTGGACTGCCTGGAAAGATGGTCAGGATGCTGACCAGGCATCTGGATTGCATTTGAAGTTGGTCAGAATGTCGACTAGGCCTCTGGACTTCCTGGGAAGATGCTCAGGAAGATGTCTTGTCCTCTGTGTTGCCTGGGAAGACGGTCAGGATGCTGAACAGGCCTCTGGATGGCCTTCAAAGTTGGTCAGGATGTCAACCCTGCCTCTGGGTTGCTTGTGAAGATGGTCAGGATGCTGACCAGGACTCTGGACTACATGTTAGGATGGTCAGGATGCTGACCAGGCCTCTGGACTGCCTGTGAAGAGGGTCAGGATTCTGACAAGGCCTCTGGAGTACCTGTGAACACTTTCAGGATGCTGTGCAGGCCTCTGGAGTACCAGGGAACATGGTCAAGATGCTGGCTTGGCCTCTGCATTGCCTCAGAAGATGGTCAGGATGCTTACCAGGCCTCTGGACTACCTGTGAGGATGGTCAGGTTTCTGACCAGGCCTCTGGATTACCTGGGAAGATGGTCATAATGCTGAACAGCTCTCGGGATTGCCTGGGAAGATGATCAGGATGCAGACGGGACATCTGGATAGCCTGGGAAAGTGATCAGTATGCTGACCAGGCCTATGAATTGCCTTAGAATATGGCCAGGATGATGAACAGGCATTAGGATTGCCATGAAAGATGGTAAGGATGTTGACCTATCCACTGGACTGCCTGGGAAGGTGGTCAGGATGCCAACCTGGCCTCTGTATGTGTGTGAAGACGGTCTGGATGCCAACCAGGTGTCTGGATTACCTTGGATGTTTTCAGGATGTTGACTTTGCCTCTGGGTTGCCTGGGCAGATGGTCAGGATGCCAACCAAGCCTCTGGATTGCCTGGGAAGATGGTGAATATGCCATCCAGGCCTCTGTATTGCCTGGGAAGATGGTCAGGATGATGACCCCTCTCTGGACTGCGTGGAAAGATGGTCAGGTAGCTGAGCAGGCCTCTTGATTGCCTTGCAACTTGGTCATGAAGACAAACATGCCTCTGGATAGACTGGGAAGATGGTCAGGTTCACGACTAGGCCTCTGGATTGCCTTGGAAGTTGGTCAGGATGTCGACCATGGCTCTGGGTTGCTGGGAAGAAGGTCAGGATGCTGACCAGGCCTGTGGAATACCTGGGAGATTGGTAGGATGATGAGCAGATCTCTGGACTGCCTGGGAAGTTGGGCAGGATGCTGACCAGGCCTGTGAAATACCTGCGTGATGGATAGGATGGCGACCAGACCTCTGGACTGCCTGGGAAGATGGTCAGGATGCCAAACAAGCCCCTGGATTGCCTGGAATGATAGTCAGGATGGAGACGGGACATCTACATTGCCTGGAAAAATGGTCAGGATGATGACCAGACCTATTGATTGCCTGGAAATATGGCCAGGATGAAGAATAGGCCACTGGATTACCTGGGAAGATGGTCAGGATTCTGACCAGGCCTCTGGATTGCCAGGGAAGATGGTCAGGATGCAGACCAGACCTCTGGATTGCCTGGGAAGATGGTCAGGATGATGAAAAGGCCTGTGGAATACCTGGGAAATGTTGAGGATGAAGACCAAACCTCTGGACTGCCTGGGAAGATGGTCAGGATGCGAACCAGGCATCTGGATTGCATGGGAAATGGTCATGATGCTGACCAGGCATCTGGATTGCTTTGGATGTTAGTCAGGATGTTGACTATACCTCTAGGTTGCCTGGAAAGATGGTCAGGATGAAGACCAAGCCAATGGATTGCCTGGGAAGATGGTAAATATGCCGTCCGGGCCTCTGTATTGCCTGGGAAGATGATCAGGATTCTGACCAGGCCTCTGGATTGCCTTAGAAGTTGCTCAGGCTTCTGACCAGGCTTCTGCATTAACTGAGAAGATGTTCAGATGCTGACCAGGCCTCTGGATTACCTGGGAAGAGTGTCAGGATGCTAACAAGGCCTCTGGATTGCCCGGGAAGAATGTCAGAATGATGGCGGGCCTCTGGACTTCCTGAGATCGTCAGGATGCTGACCACCTCTCTGGAATGCGTGGAATGATGGTCAAGAAGCCAACCAGGCCTCTCGATTGCCTTACCACTTGGTCAGGAAGACAAACACGCCTCTGGACAGATGGGAAGATGGTAAGGTTCACAACCAGGCCTCTGGACTGACTTGGAAGTTGGTCAGGATGTCGACCATGCCTCTGGGTTGCTGGGAAGAAGGTCAGGATGCTGACGAGTCCTCTGGATTGCCTGGAAAGATGATCAGGATGCTGGCCATTACACTTGTGTACCTGATAAGATGGTCAGGATGATGATCAGGCCTCTAGATTGCATGAGATGATGGGTAGAATGCCAACCAGGCCTCTGGATTGCCTTGGAAGTTGGTCAGGATGTCTACCATGCATCTGTGTTGTCTGGGAAGACGGTCAGGATGCTGACCAGACCTGTGGAATACCCGAGAGATGGGTAGGGTGACGACCGGATCTCTGGACTGCCTGGGAAGATGGTTAGGATGTCAACCAGGCAACTGGATTGCCTGGGAAATGGTCAGGATGCCAGCCAGGCATCTTTATTGCCTTGGATGTTAATCAGGATGTTGACCATATCTCTGGGTTGCCTGGGCAGATGGTCAGGATGCCAACCAGGCACCTGGATTGCCTGGGAAATGGTCAGGATGCCGACCAGGCATCTGGATTGCCTTGGATGTTAGTCAGGATGTTGACCATACATCTGGGTTGCCTGTGCAGATGGTCAGGATGCAGACCAAGCCTCTGGATTGCCTGGGAAGATGGTGAGTATGCCATCCAGGCCTCTGGATTTCCTGGGAAGATGGTGATTACAGCGTTCAGCCTCTGGATTGCCTGGGAAGATTGTCAGGTTGCTGACCCGTCTTCTGTGTTGCCTGAGAAGATGGTCAGGATGCCGACCAGACCTCTGGATTGCATTTGAATTTGGTCAGGATGTCAACCTGCCTCTGGGTTGCATGTGAAGATGGTCAGCATGCTGACCAGCCCACTGGACTATAGGTTAGGATGATCAGGATGCTTATCAGGCCTCTAGAATACCTGCGAAGATGGTCAGGATTCTGACAAGGCCTCTGGAGTATCTGTGAAGATTTTCAGGATGCTCTCCAGGCCTCTGGAGTACCAGGGAACATGGTCAGGATGCTGACCAGGCCTCTGCATTTTCTGGGAAGATGGTTAGGATGCTGACAGGACATCTAGATTGCCTGGGAAATTGGTCAGGATGATGACCAGGCCTATGCATTGCTTGGCAATATGGCCAGGATGCTGAACAGGCCACTGGATTACCTGGGAAGATGGTCAGGATTCTGACCAGGCCTCTGGATTGACTATGAAGATTTTCAGGATGCTGACCAGGCCTGTGGTATTCCTGTGACCAGGAATACCTGGCAGATGGATAGAATGGCGACCAGACCTCTGAACTGCCTGGGAAGATGGTCAGAATGCCAAACATGCCTCTGGATTGCCTGGGAAGATGCTCAGGATGCTGACCAGGCCTGTGGAATAACTCAGAGATGGGTAGGATGATGACAACACCTCGGGACTGCATAGGAAGACGGGTAGGATGCCAACCAGACATCTGGATTGCATGGGAAATGGTCAGGATGCCGACCAGGCTTCTGGATTGCCTTGGATGTTAGTCAGGATGTTGACCTTACATCTGGGTTGCTGGGACGAATGTAAGGATGCTGACCAGACCTCTGGATTGCCTGGGAAGATGATCAGGATACTGGCCAGGCCACTGGTGCACCTGATAAGATGGTCAGGATGATGACCAGGCATCCGGATTGCCTTGGAAGTTGGTCAGGACATCCACCATGCATCTGTGTTATCTGGGAAGATGGTCAGGATGCTGATTAGGCCTGTGGCTTACCTGGGAAGATGATCAGGACTCTGACCAGGTCTCTGGATTGCCTAGGAAGATAGTCAGGATGCCGACCAGGCCTCTGGATTGCCTGGGAAGATGGTAAAGATGCTGACCAGGCCTCTGGAATACCTGGGAGATGGGGAGGATGACGACCAGTCCTCTGGACTGCCTGGGAATATGGTCAGGATGACAACCAAGCATCTGCATTGCCTTGGATGTTAGTCAGGATGTTGACCATACCTCTGGATTTCCTAGGCAGATGGTCAGGATGCTGACCATGCCTCTGGATTTACTGGGAATATGGTGAGTATGCGGTCCAGGCCACTGTATTGCCTGGGAAGATGGTCAGGATACTGACCAGGACTCTGGATTGCCTTGAAAGATTCTCAGGCTTCTGACCATGCTTCTGGATTAACTGGGAAGATGTTCAGATGCTGACCAGTCCTCTGGATTACCTGGGAATAGTGTCAGGATGCTGACAAATCCTCCAGATTGCCTGGGAAGAATGTCAGGATGATGGGCAGGCATCTGGACTTCCTGGGAAGATGGTCAAGATGATGACCACATCTCTGGACTGCGTGGAAAGATATTCAGGAAGACGACCAGGCCTCTCGATTGCCTTGCAACTTGGTCAAAAAGACAAAAATGCCTCTGGGTAGACTGGGAAGATGGTCAGGTTCATGACCAGGCCTCTGGATTGCCTTGGAAGTTGGTGAGGATGTTGACCATGCACCTGGGTTGCTGGGAAGAAGGCCAGCATTCTGACGAAGCCTCTGGATTACCTGGGCAGGTGATCAGGATTCTGACCAGGCCTCTGGATTGCCTGGGAAGATAGTCAGGATGCTGACCATGCCTGTGGAATACCTGGAAGATGGATATGATGGCGATCAGACCTCTGGACTGCCTGGGAAGATGGTCAGGATGCCACACAGGCCACTGGATTGCCTGAGAGAAGATGGTCAGGATGGTGAGCAGGCCTCTGGAATACCTGGGAGATGGGTAGGATAACGACCAGACATCTGGACTGCCTGGGAAGAGGCTCACGATGCCAACCAGGCATCTGGATTGCCTGGGAAGATGGTCAGGTTGCTGACCAGTCCTCTGGATTGCCTTGGAAGATCCTCAGGCTTCTGACCATGCTTCGGGGTTACCTGGGAAGATATTCAGATGCTGATCAGGCGTCTACATTGCCTGGGAAGTTGGTGAGTATGCCATCCAGGCCTCTGGATTGCCTGGGAAGATGGTCAAGTTGCTGCCCAGGACTCTGGATTGCCAGGGAAGGTGGTCAGAATGCAGACCTGGCCTCTAGATAGCCTTGGAAGTTGGTCAGTATGTCAGCCATGCTTCTGGGTTGCCTGGGAAAATGGTGAGTATGCTGATAAGGCCTCTGGATTGCCTGGGAAGATGGTCAGGATGCTGCACAAGCCTCTGGACTACCTGGAAGGATGGTCAGGTTTCTGACCATGCAGCTCGTCTGCATAGGAGGATGGTCAGGATGCCGAGCAGGCCTCTGTACTACCTGGGTGGATTGTCAGGATGCTGACCAGGACTCTGGATTGCGTGGGAAGTTGGCCAGGATGCAGAACATGGCTCTGGATTACCTGGGAAGTTGGTCAAGATGATGATCACGCATCTGGATTGCCTGCGAAGATGGTCAGGGTGCTGACCAGGCCTATGGATTACCTTGGAAAATGGTCAGGATGCTGAGCAGGCCTCTGAATTCCCAGGGAGTATTCCAGGATCCTGACCAGCGTCTGGATTGCTGGGAAGATGGTTAGGATGCTGACCAGTCCTCTCGATTGCCTGGGAAGATGCGCAGGATGCTGACCACGGCTTTAGACTTCCTGGGAAGATGGTCAGGATGCTGAGCTGTCCTCTGGACTGCCTGGGACGATGGTCAGGATGCCGATGAGGCATCTGGATTTCCTTTGAAGTTGGTCAAAATGTCAACCAGGCCTCTGTACTTCCTGGGAAGATGATCAGGATGATGACCTGTCCTCTGTGTTGCCTGGGAAGATGACGACCAGGCCTCTGGATTGCCTATGAAATTAGTCAAGATATCGACCCTGCCTCCTGGTTGCATGCGATGATGGTCAGGATGCTGACCAGCCTTCTGGACTACAGGTTAGGATGGTCAGGTTGCTGACCAAGCCTCTGCACTTCCTGTGAAGATGGTCAGGATTCTGACAAGGCCTCTGGATTATCTGCAAAGATTTTCAGGATGCTGTCCAGGCCTCCAAAGTACCAGGGAACATGGTCAGGAGGATGACCAGGCCACTGTATTGCCTGGAAAGATGGTCAGGATGCTGACCAGGACTCTGGATTGCCTTGAAAGATTCTCAGGCTTCTGACTAGGCTTCTGGATTACCTGGGAAGATGTTCAGATGCTGACCAGTCCTCTGGATTACCTGGGAATAGTGTCAGGATGCTGACAATCCCTCTGGATTGCCTGGGAAGAATGTCAGGATGATGGCCAGGCCTATGGACTTCCTGGGAAGATGGTCAGGATGATGGCCACCTCTCTGGACTGCGTGGAAAGATATTCAGGAAGACGACCAGGCCTCTCGATTGCCTTGCAACTTGGTCAAGAAGACAAAAATGCCTCTGGGTAGACTGGGAAGATGGTCAGGTTCACGACCAGGCCTCTGGATTGCATTGGAAGTTGGACAGGATGTCTGTCATGCCTCTGGGTTGCTGGGAAGAAGGTGAGGATGCTTACCAGGCTTCTGGATTGCCTGGGAAGATGGTCAGGATGCTGAGCTCACCTGTGGAATACCTGGGAGATGGGTAGGATGATGACCAGACCTCTGGACTGCCTGGGAAGAGGGTCACAATGCCAACCAGGCATCTGGATTGCCTGGGAAGATGGTCAGGATGCTGACCAGCCCTCTGGATTGTCTTCGAAGATCCTCAGGATTCTGAACAGGCTTCTGGGTTACCTGGGAAGATGTTCGGATGCTGACCCGGTGTCTACATTGCCTGGGAAGTTGGTGAGTATGCCATCCAGGCTTCTGGATTGCCTGGGAAGATGGTCAGGATGCTGACCAGGCCTCTGGATTGCCTTGGAAGATCCTCAAGCTTCTGACCAGGCTTCTGGATTACCTAGGAAGATGTTAGGATGCTGACCAGGCCTCTGGATTTCCTGGGACGAGGGTCAGGATGCTGACAAGGCCTCTGGATTGCCCAGGAAGAATGTCAGGATGATGCCCAGGCCTCTGGACTTCCTGAGAAGATGGTCAGGATGCTGACCACTTCTCTGGACTGCATGGGAAGATGGTCAGGAAGTCGACTGGGGCTCTCGATTGCCTTGATGTTGGTGAGGAAGACGAGCATGCCTCTGGGTAGCCAGGGAAGATAGTCAGGTTGACGACCAGGCCTCTGGATTGCCTTGGAAGTTGGTCAGGATAGCAACCATGCCTCTGGGTTGCTGAGAAGAAGGTCAGGATGCTGACCAGGCCTCTGGATTGTCTGGGAAGATGATCAGGATGCTGGCCAGGCCTCTTGTTTACAAGTTAAGATGGTCAGGATGTTGACCATACATCTGGGTTTCCTAGGCATATGGTCAGGATGATGACCAAGCCTCTGGATTTACTGAGAATATGGTGAGTATGCGGTCCAGGCCACTGTATTGCCTGGGAAGATGGTCAGGATGCTGACCAGGTCTCTGGATTGCCTTGAAAGATTCTCAGGCTTCTGACCAGGCTTCTGGATTAACTGGGAAGATGTTCAGATGCTGACCGGTCCTCTGGATTACCTGCGAATAGTGTCAGGATGCTGACAATCCCTCCGGATTACCTGGGAAGAATTTCAGGATGATGGCCAGGCCTCTGAACTTCCTGGGAAGATGGTCAGGATGATGACCACCTCTTTGGACTGTGTGGAAAGATATTCAGGAAGATAATGAGGCCTCTCGATTACCTTGCAACTTGGTCAGAAAGACAAAAATGCCTCTGGGTCTCTGGGAAGAAGTCAGGATGCTGACCAGGCCTCTGGATTACCTAGGAAAATGATCAGGATTCTGAACAGGCCTCTGGATTGCCTGGGAAGATGGTCAGGATGCTGATCAGCTCTCTGGAGTACCTGGAAGGATGGTCAGGATGATGATCAGGCCTCTGTATTGCCTGAGAAGATGGTCAGGATGCTGACCAAGCCTCTGGATTACCTGGGAGGATGGTCAGGATGCGGACCAAGACCCTGGATTGCCTGGGAAGATGGCCAGCATGCTGAACATGCCCCTGGGTTACCTGGGAAAAGAGTCAGGATGCTGACCCGGCCTCTGGATTGACTTAGAAGTTCCTCAGCCTTCTGACCTGGCTTCTGGATTACCTGGAAATATGTTCAGATGCTGACCAGGCCACTACATTGCCTGGGAAGATGGTAAGGATGCTCACCAGGCCTCTGGATTGCCTGGTAAGATGGTCAGGATGCTGACTTGGCCACTACATAGCCTTGGAAGCTATTCAGGATGTCAACCATGCCTCTTGGTTGCCTGGGAAGATGGTCAGGATGCTGCCCAGGACTCTGGATTGCCGGGGAAGATGGTCAGGATGCAGACCTGGCCTCTAGATAGCCTTGGAAGTTGGTCAGTATGTCGGCCATGCTTCTGGGTTGCCTGGGAAGATTGTGAGTATGCTGATCAGGCCTCTGGATTGCCTGGGAAGATGGTCAGGATGCTGCCCAAGACTCTAGAGTACCTGGAAGGATGGTCATGTTTCTGACCATTCTACTGGACTGCATGGGAGGATGGTCAGGATGCCGAGCAGGACTCTGTACTACCTGGGAGGATGGTCAGGATGCTGACCAGGACTCTGGATTGCATGGGAAGTTGGCCAGGATGATGAACATGGCTCTGGATTACCTGGGAATTTGGTCAAGATGCTGATCAGCATATGGATTGCCTGCGAAGATGGTCAGGGTGCTGACCAGGCCTATGGATTACCTTGGAAAATGGTAAGGATTCTGAGCAGGCCTCTGAATTCCCAGGGAACATTTCCAGGATCCTGACCAGCATCTGGATTGCTGGGAAGATGGTTAGGATGTTGACCAGTCCTCTCGATTGCCTGGGAAGATGCTCAGGATGCTGACCAGGACTCTGGACTTCCTGGGAAGATGGTCAGGATGCTGAGCTGTCCTCTGGACTGCCTGGGTTGATAGTCAGGATGCCGACCAGGCATCTGGATTGCATGGGAAATGGTCAGGATTACGACCAGACATCCGGATTGCCTGGCATACTAGTCGGGATGGTGACCATACCTCTGGGTTGCTTGGGAAGATAGGATGCTGACGAAGCCTAAGGATTTCCTGGGAATATGGTGAGTATGTCGTCCAGGCGACTGTATTGCCAGGGAACATGCTCAAGATGCTGACCAGGCCTCTGGATTGCCATGTAAGATGCTCAGGCTTCTGACCAAGCTTCTGGATTAACTGGGAAGATGTTCAGATGCTGACCAGGCCTCTGGATTTCCTGTGAAGAGTTTCAGCATGATGACAAGGCCTCTGGATTGCCGGGAAGAATGTCAGGATGATGGTCAGGCTTCTGGACTTCCTGGGAAGATGGTCAGGATGATGACCACCTCTCTAGACTGCATGCAAAGATGTTCAGAAAGCCGACCAGGCCTCTCAATTGCCTTGCAACTTGGTCAGGAAAACAAACATGCCTCTGGGTAGAGTGGGAAGATGGTCAGGTTCACGACTAGGCCTCTGGACTCCCTTGGAAGTTGCTCAGGATGTCGACCATGCCTCTGGGGTGCAGGGAAGAAAGTCAGGATGCTGACAAGGCATCTGCATTGCCTGAGAACATGATCAGGATGCTGGCCAGGCCACTTGTGTACCTGATAATATGGTCAGGATGATGACAAGGCCTCCAGATTGCCTGAGATGATGGGCAGGATGCCGACCAGGCCTCTGGATTGCCTTGGAAGTTGGTCAGGATGTTTACCATGCATCTGTGTTTTCTAGGAAGATGGTCAGGATGCTGACCAGGACTGTGGAATACCTGGGAGATGGGGAGGATGACGAGCAGATCTCTGGACTGCCTGGGAGCCAACCAGGCAACTGGATTGCCTGGGAAATGGTCAAGATGCTGGCCAGGTATCCGGATTGCCTTGGACGTTAGTCAGGATGTTGACCATACCTCTGTGTTATCTTTGCAGATGGTCAGGATGCTGACCAGGCTTCTGGATTGCCTGGGAAGAGGGCGATTACACCTTCCAGGCCTCTGAATTGCCTGGGAAGATTTTCAGGATGCTGAGCTGTCCTCTGTGTTGCCTGAGAAGATGGCCAGGATGCTGACCAGGCCTCTGGATTGACTGTGAAGTTGGTCAGGATGTCGACCCTGCCTCTGGGTTGCATGCAATGATGGTCAGCATGCTGTCCAGCTCTCAGGACTACAGGTTAGGATGGTCAGGATGCTGATCAGGCCTCTGGAATGCTGGCAAAGATGGTCAGGTTTCTGACAAGGCCTCTGGAGTACCTGTCAAGATTTTCAGGATGCTGTCCAGGCCTCTGTAGTAAGAGAGAACATGGTCAGGATGCTGACCAGGCCTCTGCATTGCCTGGGAAGATGGTCAGGATGCTGACCAGCCCTCAGAATTGCCTGGAATGATGGTCAGGATGCAGATAGGACATCAAGATTGCCTGGGAAAATGGTCAGGATGATGGCCAGGCCTATGGATTGTCTGACAACATGGCCAGGATGGTGAACAGGCCACTGGATTACCTGGGAAGATGGTTAGGATTCTGTCTAGGCCTCTGGGTTGCCTGGGAAGATGGTCAGGATGGTGACCAGGCCTGTGGAATACCTGGGAGATGAATAGGATGGCGACCAGACTTCTGGACTGCCTGGGAAGATGGTCAGGATGCCAATTAGGCCTCTGGATTTCCTGGGAAGATGGTCAGGATGCTGACCAGGTCCCTGGTTTGCCTGGGAAGATGGCTAGCATGCTGAACATTCCTCTGGATTACCTAGGAAGATGGTAAGGATGCTGACCAGGCCTCAGGATTGCCTGGGAGGATAGTAAGGATGCCCACCAGGCCTCTTGATTGCCTGGGAAGATGGTCAGGATGCTGAATTGGCCTCTAGATTTCCTTGGAAGATAGTCAGGAGGTCAACCATGCAACCAACCTTGGTTACCTGGGAAGATGGTCAGTATGCTGACCAGGTCTCTGGATTGCCTGGGAAGATGGTCAGGATGCTACCCAGGACTCTGGATTGCCGGGGAGGATGGTCAGGATGCAGACCTGGCCTCCAGATAGCCTTGGAAGTTGCTCAGTATGTCGGCCATGCTTCTGGGTTGCCTGGGAAGATGGTGAGTATGCTGATTAGGCCTGTGGATTGCCTGGAAAGATGGTCAGGATGCTGCCCAAGCTTCTGGATTACCTGGGAGGATGGTCAGGGTTCTGACCATGCCGCTGGTCTGCATGGGAGGATGGTCAGGATGCCAAGCAAGACTCTGTACTCCCTGGGAGGATGGTCAGGATGATGACCAGGATTCTGGATTGCGTGGGAAGTTGCCAGGATGCTAAACAAGGCTCTGGGTTACCTGGGAAGTTGGTCAAGATGCTGATCAGGGATCTGGATTGACTGGGAAGATGGTCAGGGTGCTGACCAGGCCTCTGGATTACCTTGGAAAGTGGTCAGGATGCTGAGCAGGCCTCTGGATTTCCAGGGAATATTTTCAGGATGCTGACCAGCATCTGGATTGATGGGAATATGGTCAGGATGCTGACCAGTCCTCTTGATTGCCTGGGAAGATGCTCAGGATGCTGACCAGGGCTCTAGACTGACTGGGAAGATGGTCAGGATGCGGACTGGTCCTCTGGACTGACTGGGAAGATGGCCAGGATGCCGACCAGGCCTCTGGATTTCCTTTGATGTTGGTCAGAATGTCAACCAGGCCTCTGGACTTCCTGGGAAGATGATCAGGATGCTGACCTGGCCTCTGTGTCGACTGGGAAGATGGTCAGAATGACGACCAGGCCTCTGGATTGCCTTTGAAATTGGTCAGGATGTCAACCCTGCCTCTGGGTTCCATGCGATGATGGTCAGGATGCTGACCAGCCTTCTGGACTACAGGTTAGGATGGTCAGGATGCTGACCAAGCCTCTGGACTACCACGAAGATGGTCAGGATTCTGACAAGGCCTCTGGAGTATATGTGAAGATTTTCAGGATGCTGTCCAGGCCTCTGTAGTAAGAGGGAACATGGTCAGGATGCTGACCAGGTCTCTGCATTGCCTGGGAAGACAGTCAGTATGCTGACCAGCCCTCGGGATTGCCTGGGAAGATGGTCAGGATGCAGACGGGACATCTAGATTGCCTGGGAAGTGGTCAGGATCATGACCAGGCCTATTGATTGCCTGGCAATATGGCCAGGATGATGAACAGGTCACTGTATTACCTGGGAAGATGGTCAGGATTCTGACCAGGTCTCTGGATTGCCTGGGAAGATGGTTAGGATTCTGACCAGGCCTCTGGATTGCCTGGGAAGATGGACAAGATGCTGACCAGGCCTGTGGAATACCTGGGAGATGGGTAGGATGACGACCAGACCTGTGGACTGCCTAGGAAGATGGTCAGGATACCAACCAGGCATCTGGATTGCATGGGAAATGGTCATGATGCCGACCAGGCATCTGGATTGCCTTGGATGTTAGTCAGGATGTTGACCATACCTCTGGGTTGCCTGGGCAGATGGTGAGGTTGCTGATCACGTCTATGGATTGCCTGGGAAGATGGTGAGTATGCCATCCTGGTCTCTGTATTGCCTGGGAAGATGATCAGGATTGTGACCAGGCCTCTGGATTGCCTTGGAATTTGCTCAGGCTTCTGACCAGGCTTCTGCATTAACTGAGATGTTCAGATGCTGACCAGAAGAGTGTCAGGATGCTGACAAGGCCTCTGGATTGCCTGGGAACAATGTCAGGATGATGGCCAGCCCTCGGGATTGCCTGGGAAGATGGTCAGGATGCAGACGGGACGTCTAGCTTGCCTGGGAAAAAGGTCAGGATGATGAGCAGGCCTATTGATTGCCTGGCAATATGGCCAGGATGATGAACAGGCCACTGGATTACCTGGGAATATGGTCAGGATTCTGACCAGGCCTCTGGATTGCCTAGAAAGATGGTCAGGATGCCGACCAGGCCTCTGGGTTGCCAGGGAAGATGGTGAAGTTGCTGACCATGCCTGTGGAATACCTGGGAGATGGGGAGGATGAACACCAGACCTCTGGACTGCCTGGAAATATAGTCAGGATGCTAACCAAGCATCTGCATTGCCTTGGATGTTAGTCAGGATGTTGACCATACTCTGGGTATCCTAGGCAGATTGTTAGGATGCTGACCAAGCCTCTTGATTTACTGGGAATATGGTGAGTATGCGGTCCAGGCCACTGTATTGCCTGGGAAGATGGTCATGATGCTGACTGGGCCTCTGGATTGCCTTGGAAGATCTTCAGGCTTCTGACCAGGCTTCTGGTTTAACTGGGAAGATGTTCAGATGCTGACCAGGCCTCTGGATTACCTGGGAATAGTGTCAGGATGCTGACAATCCCTCCAGATTGCCTGGGAAGAATGTCAGGATGATGGTCAGGCATCTGGACTTCCTGGGAAGATAGTCAGGATGATGACCACCTCTCTAGACTGCGTGGAAAGAGGGTCAGAAAGCCGAACAGGCCTCTCGATTGCCTTGCAACTTGGTCAGGAAAACAAACATGCCTCTGGGTAGAGTGAGAAGATGGTCAGGTTCACGACTAGGCCTCTGGACTCCCTTGGAAGTTGCTCAGGATGTCGACCATGCCTCTGGGGTACAGGGAAGAAGGTCAGGATGCTGACAAGGCATCTGGATTGCCTGAGAACATGATCAGGATGCTGGCCAGGCCACTTGTGTACCTGATAATATGGTCAGGATGATGACAAGGCCTCCGGATTGCCTGAGATGATGGGCAGGATGCCGACCAGGCCTCTGGATTGCCTTGGAAGTTGGTCAGGATGTTTACCATGCATCTGTGTTTTCTAGGAAGATGGTCAGGATGCTGACCAGGACTGTGGAATACCTGGGAGATGGGGAGGATGACGAGCAGATCTCTGGACTGCCTGGGAGCCAACCAGGCAACTGGATTGCCTGGGAAATGGTCAAGATGCTGGCCAGGTATCCGGATTGCCTTGGACGTTAGTCAGGATGTTGACCATACCTCTGTGTTATCTTTGCAGATGGTCAGGATGCTGACCAGGCTTCTGGATTGCCTGGGAAGAGGGCGATTACACCTTCCAGGCCTCTGAATTGCCTGGGAAGATTTTCAGGATGCTGAGCTGTCCTCTGTGTTGCCTGAGAAGATGGCCAGGATGCTGACCAGGCCTCTGGATTGACTGTGAAGTTGGTCAGGATGTCGACCCTGCCTCTGGGTTGCATGCAATGATGGTCAGCATGCTGTCCAGCTCTCAGGACTACAGGTTAGGATGGTCAGGATGCTGATCAGGCCTCTGGACTTCCTGAGAAGATGTTCAGGTTGCTGACCCCTTCTCTGCACTACGTGGGAAGATGGTCAGGAAGTTGACCAGGCCTCTCAATTGCCTGATGTTGGTCAGGAAGACGAGCATGCCTCTGGGTAGCCAGGGAAGATAGTCAGGTTGATGACCAGGCCTCTGGATTGCCTTGGAAGTTGGTCAGGATGTCAACCATGCCTCTGGGTTGCTGAGAAGAAGGTCAGGATGCTGACCAGGCGTCTGGGTTATCTGTGAAGATGATCAGGATGCTGGCTAGGTCTCTGTTGTACAAGTTAAGATGGTCAGGATGATGACAGGGCCTCTGGATTGCCTGAGATGTTGGGCAGGATGCTGAACAGGCCTCTGGATTGCCTTGGAAGTTGGTCAGGATATCTACCATGCCTCTGTGTTGTCTGGGAGGATGGTCAGCATGCCGACCAGGCCTCTGGATTGCCTTTGAATTTGATTAGGATGTCGACCCTGTCTCTGAGTTGCCTGAGATGATGGTCATGATGCTGAACAGACCTCTGGACTTCATGTAAGGATGGTGAGGATGCTGACCAGACCTCAGAAGGACCTGTGAATTTGGTCAGGATGCTGAAGAGGCCTATGAAATACCAGAGAACATGATCAGGATGTTGACCAGGCATCTGCATTGCCTGGAAAGATGGTCTGGATGCTAACCAGGCCTCTGGACTACCTGGGAAGATGGTCAGGATGCTGACCAGCACTGTAGATTGCATGGGATGATGGTCAGGATATTGACCAGGCCCCTGGATTGCTGGGAGGATGGTCGGGATTCTCCCCAGCTCTCTGGATTACCTGGGAGGATGGTCAGGATGATGATCAGGCCTGTGGATTGCTTCAGAAGATGGACAGGATGCTGACCAAGACTCTGGATTACCTGGGAGGATGGCAATGGTGCGGACCAGGCAACTGGTTTCCTGGGAAGATGGCCAGTATGCTGAACATGCCTCTGGATTACCTGGGAAGATGGTCAGGATGCTGACCCGGCCTTAGGATTGCCTGGAAAGATGGTTAGGATGCTGACCAGCTATCTGGAATACCTGGGAGGATGGTCAGGGTGATGATCAGGCCTCGGGATTGTCTGGCAAGATGGTCAGGATGCTGACCAAGCCTCTGAATTATCTGGGAGGATGGTCAGGATGCGGACCAGGACCTTGGATTTCCTGGGAAGATGGCCAGCATGCTGAACATTCCTCTGGGTTACCTGAGAAAATGGTCAGGATGCTGACCCGGCCTCTGTATTGCCTTGGAAGATCCTCTGACTTCTGACCAGGCTTCGGGATTACCTGAGAAGATGTTCAGATGATGACCAGGCCTCTACATTGCCTGGGAATATGGTAAGGATGCTTACCAGGCCTCTGGATTGCCTGGTAAGATGGTCAGGATGCTGACTTGGCCTCTACATAGCCTTGGAAGATAGTCAGGATGTCAACCATGCCTCTTGGTTGCCTGGGAAGATGGTCAGGATGCCGACCAGGCCTCTGGATTGCCTGGTAAGATGGTCAGGATGCTGCCCAGTTCTCTGGATTGCCGGGGAAGATGGTCAGTATGCAGACCTGGCCTCTAGATAGCCTTGGATGTTGGTCAGTATGTTGGCCATGTTTCTGGGGTGCCTGGGAAGATGGTGAGTATGCTGATCAGGCCTCTGGATTGCGTGGGAAGATGGTCGGGAAGCTGCCCAAGCCCCTGTACTCCCTGGGAGGATGGTCATGTTTCTGACCATGCTGCTGAACTGCATGGCAGGATGGTCAGCATGCTGAG
Organism: Rhizomys pruinosus; assembly: GCA_009823505.1. Classification (NCBI taxonomy): domain Eukaryota; kingdom Metazoa; phylum Chordata; class Mammalia; order Rodentia; family Spalacidae; genus Rhizomys; species Rhizomys pruinosus. The sequence continues at coordinate 3,676,653 of VZQC01010445.1, forward strand.
CACGCCTATGTACTACCTGGGTGGATGCTCAGGATGCTGACCAGGACTCTGGATTGCGTGGAAAGATGGTCAGGATGCCAACCAGGCATCTGGATTGCCTGGCATGTTAGTGAGGATGTTGACCATACCTCTGGGTTGCTTGGGAAGATAGGCTGGATGCTGACCAAGCCTATGGATTTCCTGGGAATATGGTGAGTATGCCGTCCAGTCTTCTGTATTGCCGGGGAAGATGGTCAGGATGCTGACCAGGCCTCTGGATTGCCTTGGAAGATCCTCAGGCTTCTGACCAAGCTTCTGGATTAAATGGGAAGATGTTCAGATGCTGACCAGGCCTCTGGATTACCTGGGAAGAATGTCAGCATGCTGTCAAGGCCTCTGGATTGCCCGGGAAGAATGTAAGGATGATGGCCAGGCCTCTGGACTTCCTGGGAAGATGGTCAGGATGATGACCACCTCTCTGGACTGCATGGAAAGATGGTCAAAAAGCCGACCAAGCCTCTCACTTGCCTTGCAACTTGGTCAGGAAAACAAACATGCCTCTGGGTAGACTGGAAAGATGGTCAGGTTCACGACTAGGCCTCTGGACTACCTTGGAAGTTGGTCAGGATGTCGACCATGCCTCTGGGTTGTGGGGAAGAAGGTGAGGATGCTGACCAGGCATCTGGATTGCCTGAGAAGAGGTTCAGGATGCTGGCCAGGCCACTTGTGTACCTGATAAGATGGTCAGGATGATGACAAGGCCTCTGGATTGCCTGAGAGGATGGGCAGGATGCCGACCAGGCTTCTGGATTGCCCTGGGAGTTGGTCAGGATGTCTACCATGCATCTGTGCTGCCTAGGAAGATGGTCAGGATGCTGACCAGGCCTGTGAAATACCTGGGAGATGGGTAGAATGATGAGCAGATCTCTGGACTGCCTGGGAAGATGGTCAGGATGCCAACGAGGCAACTGGATTATCTGGGAAATGGTCACAATGCCGACCAGGCATCCCAATTTTCTTGGATGATAGTCAGGATGCTGACCATACCTCTGGGTTGCCTGTTCAGATGGTCAGGATGCCGACCAAGCCTCTGGATTGCCTGGGAAGATGGTGAGTATGCCATCCAGGCCTCTGTATTGCCTGGGAAGAGGGCTATTAAACCGTCCAGGCCTCTGGATTGCCTGGGAATATTGTCAGGATGCTGACCTGTCCACTGTGTTGCCTGAGAAGATGGTCAGGATGCCAACTAGGCATCTGGATTGCCTTTGAAGTTGGTCAGGATGTCGAGCCTAACTCTAGGTTGCATGCATTGTTGGTCAGCATGCTGTCCAGCCCTCTGGACTACAGGTTAGGATGGTCAGGATGCTGATCAGGCCTCTGGAATACCCACGAAGATGGTCTGACAAGGCCTCTGGAGTACCTGTCAAGATTTTCAGGATGCTGTCCAGGCCTCTGTAGTAAGAGAGAACATGGTCAGGATGCTGACCAGGCCTCTGCATTGCCTGGGAAGATGGTCAGTATGGGGACCAACCCTCAGGATTGCCTAGGAAGATGGTCAGGATGGAGACGGGACATCTAGATTGCCTGGGAAAATGGTCAGGATGATGACCAGGCCTATGGATTGCCTGGCAATATGGCCAGGATGCTGACCAGTCCACTGGATTACCTGGGAAGATGGTCGTGACTCTGTACAGGCCTCTGGGTTGCCTGGGAAGATGGTAAGGATGCTGACCAGGCCTGTGGAATACCTGGGAGATGGATAGGATGTCCACCCGACATCTGGACTGCCTGGGAAGATGGTCAGCATGCCAATTAGGCCTCTGGATTGCCTGGGAAGATGGTCAGGATGCTGACATGGCCCCTGGATTGCCTGGGAAGATGACCAGCATGCTGAACATTCCTCTGGATTACCTGGGAAGATGGTCAGGATGCTGACCAGGCCTCAGGATTGCCTGGGAGGGTGGTAAGGATGCCCACCAGGCCTCTTGATTGCCTGGGAAGATGGTCAGGATGCTGAATTGGCCTCTAGATTTCCTTGGAAGATAGTCAGGAGGTCAACCATGCATCTTGGTTGCCTGGGAAGATGGTCAGTATGCTGACGAGGCCTCTGGATTGCTGGGGAAGATGGTCAGGATTCGGACCAGGCCTTTGGAATACCTGGGAGATGGGTAGGATGACGACCAGACCTCTGGACTGCATGGGAAGAGGGTCAGGATGCCAACCAAGCATCTGGATGGCATGGGAAATGGTCAGGATGCCAACCACGCATTTGGATTGCATGGGATGTTAACCAGGATGTTGACCATACCTCTGGGTTTCTTGGGAAGATAGGATGTCGACCAAGCCTATGGATTGCCTGGGAAGATGGTGAGTATGCCGTCCAGGCCTCTGTATTGCCGGGGAACATGGTCAGGATTCAGTCAGGACATCTAGATTGCCTGGTAAATGGTCAGGATGCTGACCAGGCCTCTGGATTACCTTGGAAGAATGTCAGCATGCCGAAAAGGCCTCTGGATGGCCTGGGAAGAATGTCAGGATGATGGCCAGGCATCTGGACTTCCTTGGACGATGGCCAGGATGATGACCACCTCTCTGGACTGTGTGGAAAGATGGTCAGAAAGCTCACCAGGCCTCTCGATTGCCTTGCAACTTGGTCAGGAAGACAAACATGCCTCTGGGTATACTGGGAAGATGGTCAGGTTCACGACCAGTCCTCTGGATTGACTTGGAAGTTGGTCAGGATGTCAACCATGCCTCTGGGTTGCTGGGAAGAAGGTCAGGATGCTGACCAGACATCTGGATTGCCAGAGATGATCAGGATGCTGGCCAGGCCAATTGTGTACCTGATAATATGGTCAGGATGATGACAAGGCCTCCGGATTGCCTGAGATGATGGGCAGGATGCTGACCAGGCCTCTGGATGGCTTTGGGAGTTGGTCAGGATGTCTACCATGTATCTGTGTTGTCTGAGAAGATGGTCAGGATGCTGACCAGGACTGTGGAATACCTGGGAGATGGGTAGGATGACGAGCAGATCTGTGGACTGTCTGGGAAGATGGTCAGGATGCCAATCAGGCAACTGGATTGCCTGGGAAATGGTCAGCATGCCAACCAGGCATCTGGATTTCCTTGGATGTTAGTCAAGATGTTGATCATACCTCTGGGTTGCCTGTGCAGATGGTCAGGATGCCGACCAAGCCGCTGGATTGCCTGGGAAGATGGCGATTATGCCGTCCAGGCCTCTGGATTGCCTGGGAAGATGGCGATTATGCCGTCCAGGCCTCTGGATTGCCTGGGAATATTGTCACGATGCTGACCTGCCCTCTGTGTTGCCTGAGAAGATGGTCAGGATGCCGACCAGGCATCTGGGTTGCCTTTAAAGTTGGTCAGGATGTCGACCCTGCCTCTGGGTTGCATGTGATGACGGTCAGCATGTTGACCAGCCCTCTGGACTACAAGTTAGGATGGTCAGGTTGCTTATCAGGCCTCTTGAATGCCTGCGAACATGGTCAGGATTCTGACAAGGCCTCTGGAGTACCTGTGAAGATTTTCAGGATGCTGTCCAGGCCTCTGTAGTAAGAGGGAACTTGGTCAGGATACTGGCCAGGCTTCTGCATTGCCTGGGAAGATGATCAGTATGTTGACCAGTCCTCGGGATTGCCTGGGAAGATGGTCAAGATGCAGATGGGACATTTAGATTACCTAGGAAAATGGTCAGGATGATGACCAGGCCTATGGATTGCCTGGCAATATGGCCAGGGTGCTGAACAGGACACTGGATTACCTGGGAAGATGGTCAGGATTCTCACCAGGCCTCTGGATTGCCTGGGAAGATGGTCAGGATGCTGACCAGGTCTGTGGAATACATGGGAGATGGATAGGATGGCATCCAGACCTCTGGACTTCGTGGGAAGATAGTCAGGATGCTGAACAGGCCTCTGGATTGCCTAGGAAGATGGTCAGGATGCTGACCAGGCCTGTCCAATACCTCGGAGATGGGTAAGGTGACAACCAGACCCCTGGACTGCCTGGGAAGATGGTCCGGATGCCAACCTGGCATCTGGATTGTATGGATATGGTCAGGATGCTGGCCAATCATCTTAATTGCCTTGGATGTTAGTCAGGATGTTGACCATACCTCTGGGTTCCTGGGCAGATGGTCAGGATGCCGACGAAGCCTATGGATTGCCTGAGAAGATGGTAAGTATGCTGTCCAGGCCTCTGTATTGCCTGGGAAGATGGTCAGGATGCTGATCAGGCCTCTGGATTGCCTTGGAAGTTGCTCAGGCTTCTGGATGAATTGGGAAGATGTTCAGATGCTGACCAGACCTCTGGATTACCTGGGAAGAGAGTCAGGATGCTGACAAGGCCTCTTGGTTGCCCGGAAGATGATGGCCAGACCTCTGGACTTCCTGGGAAGATGGTCAGGATGATGACCACCTCTCTGGACTGTATGTAAAGATGATCAGGAAGCCAACCAGGCCTCTCAATTGCTTTGCAACTTGGTCAGGAAGACAAACATGCCTCTGGGTAGACTGGGAAGATGGTCGGGTTCACGACCAGGCCTCTGGATTGCCTTGGAAGTTGGTCAGGATGTCGACCATTCCTCTGGGTTGCTGGGAAGAAGGTCAGGATGCTGATCAGGCCTCTGGATTGCCTGGGAAGCTTATCAGGATTCTGAACAGGACTCTGGATTGCCTGGGAAGATGGGTAGGATGCTGCCCAGGCCTATGGAATACCTGGGTGATGGACAGGATGGTGACCAGACCTCTGGACTGCCTGAGAAGATGGTCAGGATGCCAAACAGGCCCCTGGATTTCCTGGGAAGATGGTCAGGATGCAGACGGGACTTCTACATTGCCTGGAAAAATGGTCAGGATGATGACCAGGCCTATTGATTGCCTGACACTATCGCCATGATGATGAACAGGCTACTGGATTACATTGGATGATGGTCAGGATTCTGACCAGGCCTCTGGATTGCCAGGAAAGATGGTCAGGATGCCGACCAGACCTCTGGATTGCCTGGGAAGATGGTCAGGATGCTTACCAGGCCTGTGGAATACCTGGGAGATGTTTAGGATGACGACCAGACCTCTGGACTGCCTGGGAATATGGTCAGGATGCCAACCAGGCATCTGGATTGCAAGGGAAATGCTGATGATGATGACCAGGCATCTGGATTGCCTTGGATGTTAGTCAGGATGTTGACCATACCTCTGGGTTGCCTAGGCAGATGGTCAGGATGCTGACCAAGCCTATGGATTGCCTGGGAAGATGGTGAGTATGCCGTCTACGTCTCTGTATTGCCTGGGAAGATGATCAGGATTCTGACTAGGCCTCTGGATTGCCTTGGAAGTTGCTCAGGCTTCTGACCAGGCTTCTGCATTAACTGAGAAGATGTTCAGATGCTGACCAGGCCTCTGGATTACCTGGGAAGAGTGTCAGGATGCTGACAAGGCCTCTGGATTGCCTGGGAAGAATGTCAGGATGATGGCCAGGCCTCTGAACTTCCTGGGAAGATCGTCAGGATGCTGACTACCTCTCTGAACTGCGTGGAAAGATGGTCAGGAAGCCAACCAGGCCTCTCAATTGCCTTGCAACTGGGTCAGAAGACAATCATGCCTCTGTGTAGACTGCAAAGATGGTCAGGATGCTGTACAGGCCTCTGGATTGCCTTGGAAGTTGGTCAGGATGTCGATCATGCCTCTGGGTTGCTGGGAAGAAGGTCAGGATGCTGACGAGTCCTCTGGATTGCCTGGGAAGATGAACAGGATGCTGGCCAGGACACTTGTGTACCTGATAAGATAGTCAGAATGATGACCAGACCTCCGGATTTCCTGAGATGATGGTGAGTATGATGACCAGACTTCTGTATTGCCTTGGAATTGGTCAGGATGTCTACCATGCATCTGTGTTGTCTGGTAAGTTGGTCAGGATGCTGACCAGGCCTGTGGAATACCTGGGAGATGGGTAGGATGACGAGCAGATCTCTGGACTGCCTGGGAAGATGGGCAGGATGGTGACCAGGGCTGTGAAATACCTGTGTGATGGATAGGATGGCGACCAGACCTCTGGACTGCCTGGGAAGATGGTCAGGATGCCAAACAGGCCCCTGCATTTCCTGGGAAGATGGTCAGGATGCAGACAGGACATCTACATTGCCTGGGAAAATGGCCAGGATGCTGAATAGGCCACTGGATTACTTGGGAAATGGTCAGTACTTGGACCAGGCCTCTGGATTGACAGGGAAGATTTTCAGGATGCTGACCAGGACTGTGGAATACCTGGAAAATGGATAGGATGGTGACAAGACTTCTGGACTGCCTGGGAAGACAGTCAGGATGCCAACAAGGCATCTGTATTGCATGGGAAATGGTCAGGATGCCGACCAGGCATCTGGATTGCGTTGGATGTTGGTCAGGATGTTGACCATACCTCGGAGTTCCCTTGGCAGATGGTCAGGATGCTGAACAGGCCTCTGGATTGCCTTGGAAGATCCTCCAGCTTCTGACCAGGCTTCTGGATTAACTGTGAAGATGTTCAGATGTTGACCAGGCCTCTGGATTACCTGGGAAGAGTGTCAGGATGATGGCCAGGCCTCTGGACTTCCTGGGAAGATGGTCAGGATGATAACCACCTCTCTGAACTGCGTGGAATGATGGTCAGGAAGCCGACCAGGCCTATCGATTGCCTTGCAACTTGGTCAGGAAGACAAACATGCCTCCGGGTAGACGGGAAAGATGGTCAGGTTCACGACCAGGCCTCTGGATTGACTTGGCAGTTGGTCAGGCTGTCGAATATGCCTCTGGGTTGCTGGGAAGAAGGTCAGGATGCTGACCAGGCCTCTGGATTGCCTGGGAAGATGATCGTTATTCTGACCAGGCCTCTGGATTGCCTGGGAAGATGGGCAGGATGCTGACCAGGCATGTGGAATACCTGGGAGATGGATAGGATGGCGACCAGACCTCTGGATTGCCTGGGAAGATGTTCAGGATGCTCTCCAGGCCTGTGGAATACCTGGGAGGATGACGACCAGACTTCTGGACTGCCTGGAAAGAGGGTCAGGATGCCAACCAGGCATCTGGATTGCCTGGGAAGATGGTCAGGTTGCTGACCAGTCCTCTGCATTGCCTTGGAAGATCCTCAGGCTTCTGACCAGGCTTCTGGATTACCTGGGAAGGTGTTCCGATGGTGACCAGGCCTCTTCATTGCCTGGGAAGATGGTGAGTATGCAGTCCCGGCCTCTGAATTGCCTGGGAAGATGGTCAGGATGATGATCAGGCCACTGGATAGCCTTGTAAGATCCTCTAGCTTCTGACCACCTTCTGGATTAACTGGGAAGATGTTAGGATGCTGACCAGACCTCTGTATTTCCTGGAAAGAGGATCAGGATGCTGACAAGACCTCTGGATTGCCCGGGAAGAATGTCAGGATAATGGTCAGGCCTCTGGACTTCCTGAGATGGTCAGAATGCTGAACACCTCTCTGGACTGCATGTGAAGATGGACAGGTAGTAGACCAGGCCCCTCGATTGCCTTGGAAGTTGATCAGGAAGACAAACATGCCTCTGGGTAGCCTGGGAAGATGGTCAGGTTGACGACCAGGCCTCTGGATTACCTTGGAAGTTGGTCAGGATGTCAACCATACCTCTGGGTTGCTGGGAAGAAGGTCAAGATGCTGACCAGGCCTCTGTATTGCCTGGGAAGATGATCTGGATGCTGGCCAGAACTCTTGTGTACCTGTTAAATGGTCAGGATGATGACTGGGCCTCTGGATTGCCTGAGATGATGGGCAGGATGCTGACCAAGCCTCTGGATTGTCTTGGAAGTTGGTCAGGATGTCTACCATGCCTCTGTGTTGTCTGGGAAGATGGTCAGGATTCTGAACAGGCCTCTGGACTACATGTGATGATGGTCAGGATGCTGGCCAGGCCTCTTGTGTACGTTAAGATGGTCAGGATGATGACCTGGCCTCTGGATTGCCTGAGATGATGGGCAGGATGCTGACCAGACCTCTGGATTGCCTTGGAAGTTAGTCAGGATGTCTACCATGCCTCTGTCTTGTCTGGGAAGATGGTCAGGATGCCAAAGAGGCCTCTGGATTACCTTCAAATTTGGTCAGGATGTCGATCCTCTCTCTGGGTTGCCTGGGAAGATGGTCACGATGCTGAACAGACGTCTGGGTTGCCTGGGAAGATGCTCAGCATGCTTACCAGGTCTCTGGACTTCCTGGGAAGATGGTCAGGATGCTGACCTGTCCTCTGGTCTGCTGGGGAAGAAGGTCAGGATGCCGACCAGGCCTTTGGATTGCCTTGGAAGTTGGTCAGGATGTCTACTATGGCTCTGTGTTGCCTGGGATGATGGTCAGGATGCCAACCAGGCCTCTGGGTTGCCTTTGAAGTTGGTCAGAATGTTTACCAGGCCTCTCGATTGCCTGGGAAGATGGCCAGCATGTTGACTAGGCCTGTACATAGCCTTGGAAGTTGGACAAGATGTCTACCATGCCTCTGGCTTGCCTGGGAAGATTTTGAGTATGCCGACCAGTCCACTGGATTGCCTGGGATGATGGTCAGGATGCTGCGAAAGCCTCTGCACTACCTGGAGGATGGTCAGGATGCTGACCAGGACTCTGGATTGCACGGGAAGTTGACCAGGATGCTGATCAGGGCTCTGGATTACCTGGGAAGTTGGTCAAGATGCTGATCAGGCATCTGGATTGCCTGCGAAGATGGTCAGAGTGCTGACCAGGCCCCTGAATTACCTTGGAAAATGGTCAGGATGCTGAGCAGGTCTCTGGATTCCCAGGGAATATTTTGAGGATGCTGACCAGCATGTGGAATGCTGGGAAGATGGTCAGGATAATGACCAGTCCTCTCAATTGCCTGTGAAGATGCTCAGGATGCTGACCAGGCCTCTGAATTGCCTAGGAAGAATGTCAGGATGATGGCCAGGCCTCTGGACTACATGGGAAGATGGTCAGGATGCTGACCACATCTCTGGACTGCCGGGGAAGATGGTCAGGATGTCGACCAGGCCTCTTGATTGCCTTGGAAGTTGGTCCGGAATTCGATCATGCCTCTGGGTAGCCTGGGAATATGGTCAGGATGCTGACCAGGCCTCTGGACTTCCTGGGAAGATCATCAGGATGCAGTCCTGTCCTATGGACTGCCTGAGAATATGGTCAAGATGCTGACCAGGCCATTGGATTGCAACGAAAGATGGTCAGAATGTTAACCTGTCCACTGGACTGCCTGGGAAGGTGATCAGGATGCTGTCCATGGCCTCTGGATTGCAAAGAAAGATGGTCTTGATGGCGACCGGGCATCTGGACTTCCTGGGAAGATGGTCAGGATGCTGACCTGTCCTCTCGACTGCCTGGGAAGATGGTCAGGATGCTGACCAGGCCTCTGGATTGCCACCATCAGGATGGTGACCGGGCATTTGGATTGCCTGGGAAGATGGTCAGGATGCTGACCAGGCCTGTGGAACAACTGGGAGATGGTCAGGATGACGACCAGACATCTGGATTGCATGGGAAGTTGGAGAGGATGCCAACCAGGCTTCTGGATTGCCTGGGAAGGATGTCAGGATACTGACCAGGCCTCTGGATTGCCTGGGAAGGTGATCAGGATGATGACTAGGCCTCTAGATTATCTGGCAGATTGCTCAGAATGTGGACCACGCCTCTGGATTGACTGGGAAGATGGCCAGCATACTGATCATGCCTTGGGATTACATGCGAAGATGGTCAGGATGGTAATCTGGCTTCTGGATTGCCTGGGAAGATGGTCAGGATGCTGACCTGTCCTCTGGACTCCCTAGGAAGATCATCAGGATGCCTACCAGGTCTCTGGATTGCCTTGGAAGTTGGTCAGGATGTCTACCATACCTCTGTGTTGCCTGGGAAGATGGTCAGGATGCCAACCAGGCCTCTGGATAGCTTTGACAATGGTCAGGATGTCAACCCTGCCTCTGGGTTGCCTGGGATGATGGTCATGATGATGAACAGACAACTGCACTACATGTGAGGAAGGTCAGGATGCTGACCAGACCTCAGGAGTACCTGTCAAGATGGTCAGGATGCTGACCAGGCCTCTGGACTACCAGGGAACATGGTCAGGATGCTGACCAGGCATCTGCATTGCCTGGGAAGATGGTCTAAATGCTGACGAGGCCTCTGGACTACCTGGGAGTATGGTCAGTTTGCGGACCAGGCCTCTGCATTACCTGGGAAGATGGTCAGGATGATGACCAGCCATCTAGATTGCCGGGGAAGATGGTCAGGATGATGTCCAGGCCTCTGGATTGCCTGGGATGATGGTGAGGATGCCGACCAGGCTACTGGATTACCTGGAAAGATGGTCAGGATGCTAACCAGTAATCTGGATTGCCTTGGAAGTTGGTCAGGATGTCTACCATGCCTCTGTGTTGCCTGGGAAGATGGTATGGATGCTGACCAGGCATCTGGATTGCCTTTGAATTTGGTCAGGATGTCGACCCTGCCTCTGGGTTGCTGGGGAATATGTTCAGGATGCTGAACAGGCCTTAGGACTACATGTGAGGAAGGTCAGTGTGATGACCAGGCCTCTGGATTACCTTGAATAATGGTCAGGATGCTGAGCAGGCATCTGTATACCCAGGGAATATTTTCAGGTTGCTGACCAGCATCTGGATTGATGGGAAGATGGTCAGGATGCTGACAGTCCTCTGAAATGCATGGAAAGATGCTCAGGATGCTGAGCAGGCCTCTGGACTTCCTGGGAAGATGGTCAGGATGCCGTCCTTTCCTCTGGACTGCTGGGGAAGATGGTCAGGATGCTGACCAAGCATCTCGGTTGCCCTTGAAGTTGGTCAGAATGTCGACCATGCCTCCAGACTTCCTGGGAAGATGGTCAGGATGCTGACCTGTCCTCTGTGTTGCCTGGGAAGATGGTCAGGAAGCCGACCAGGCCTCTGTATTGATTTTGAAGTTGGTCAGGATGTCGACCCTGACTCTGGGTTGCATGCAAAGAAGGTCAGGATGCTGACCAGCCCTTTGGACTACATGTTAGAATGGTCAGGATACTGACCAGTACTCTGGATTGCCTGGGAAGTTGGTCATGATTATGAACAGGCCTCTGGACTTCCTGGGAAGATGGTCAGGATGCTGACCACCTCTCTGGACTGCCTGGTAAGATGGCCAGCATGCCGACCAGTCCTCTGGATTGCCTGGGAAGATGGTCAGTATGCTGCCCAAGCCTCTGGACTACCTGGGAGGATTGTCAGCGTTCTGACCCTGCCTATGGACTGCCAGGTAAGATGGTCAGGATGCCGACCAGGCCTATAGATTGCCTTGGAAGTTGGTCAAGAAATCGACCACGCCTCTGGTTGCCTGGGAAGATGGTCAGGATGCTGACCAGGCCTCTTGTGTTCCTGTTAATATGGTCAGGATGATGACCAGGCCTCTGGATTGCCTGGGATGATGGTCAGGTTGCCGAACAGTCCTCTGGATTGCCAGGGAAGATGGCCAGGTTATTGACCAGGCCTCTGGATTGCCTGGGAAGATGGGGAGGATGATGACCAGGACTCTGCATTGCCTGGGAAGATGGCCAAGATGTTGATCAGGACTCCAGATTGCCTGGGAAGATGGTGAGGATGCCGATCAGGCCTCCGTATTGCCTTGGAGATTGGTCAGGATGTGTACCATGCCTCTGTTTTGTCTGGGAATTGGGTCATGATGCCGACCAGGCCTCCGTATTGCCTTGGAGGTTGGTCAGGATGTGTACCATGCCTCTGTTTTGTCTGGGAATTGGGTCATGATACCGACCAGGCCTCTGGACTGCCTTTGAATTTCGTGAGGATGACGACCCTGCCCCTGGGTTGTCTGGGAAGATGGTCAGGATGGTGAACAGTCCTCAGGACTACATATGAGGATAGTCAGGATGCTGACCAGGCCTCTGGATTTCCTTGGAAGATCCTCAGGCTTCTGTACAGGCTTCTGGATTAGCTGGGAAGATGTTCAGATGATGACCAGGCCTCTGGATTACCTGGGAAGAAGGTCAGGATGCTGACAAGGCCTCTGGATTGCTCGGGACGCCTGTCAGGATGATGGCCAGGCCTCTGGACTTCCTGGGAAGATGGTCAGGATGCTGACCACCTCTCTGGGCTGCATGTGAAGATGGTCAGGAAGCCAACCAGGCCTCTCGATTGCATTGGAAGTAGGTAGGGAAGAAAAACATGCCTCTGGGTAGCCACGGAAGATGGTCAGGTTCACAACCAGACCTCTGATTTGCCATGGAAGTTCATCAGGATGTCGAACATGCCTCTTGGTTGCTGGGAAGAAGGTGAGGATGCTGACCAGGCCCCTGGATTGCCTTGGAAATTGGTCAGGATGTCAACCATGCCGTTTGGTTGCCTGGGAAGATGGTGAGTATGCCAACCAGGCCTCTGGGTTTCCTGGGAAGATGGTCAGTATGCTGATCAGGTCTCTGGATTGCCTGGGAAGATGGTGATGATGTTCTCCAAGCCTCTGGACTACCTGGGAGGATGGTCAGGGTTCTTACCATGCCACTGGTCGGCATGGGAGGACAGTCAGGATGCCGAGCAGGCCTCTGGACTACCTGGGAGGATGGTCAGTTTGCTGTCCAGAACTCTGGATTGCCTGAGAAGATGGCCTGGATGATGAGCAGGGCTCTGAATTACCTGGGAAGTTGGTCAGGATGCTGATTGGGCATCTGGATTGCCTGCAAAAATGGTCAGGATGATGACCATGACTCTGGATTACATTTTAAATTGGTCAGGATGCTGAGAAGACCTCTGGATTCCCAGGGAATATTTTCAGGATGCTGACCAGCGTCTGGATTGCTGAGAAGATGGTCAGGGTGCTGACCAGTAATCTCGATTGCATGGGAAGATTCTCAGGATGCTGACCAGGCCTCTGGACATCCTGAGAAGATGGTCAGGATGCTGACCTGTCCTCTGGAATGCCTGGGAAGATGGTCAGGATGCCGACCATTCATCTGGATTGCGATTGAAGTTGGTCAGGATAATGAACACCTCTCTGGACTTCCTAGTAAGATGGTCAGCATGCTGACCAGGCCTCTCGAGTACCTTGCACATTGGTCAAGATGTCAACGATACCTCTCTGTTGCCTGTGAAGATACTCAGGATGCCGACCATGCCTCTGGGTTGCCAGGGAAGATGGTCAGGATGCTGACCAGGCCTCTGGATTGCCTGGGAAGATGGTCAGGCTGCTTAACAGGCCTCTTGTGTACCAGGTTAGATGGTCAGGATGATGACCAGGCCTCTGGATTGCCTGGGATGTTGGTCAGGATGCCGACCATGCCTCTGGATTTCCTGGGAAGATGGGCAGGATGCTGACCAGTCCTGTGGACTGCTTGGAAAATTGTCAGGATGCTGACCATGCCTCTAGATTGCTTGGTAAAATGGCCAGGATGCTGAAGAGGCATCTGCACTACCTGCCATTATGGTGAGAATGGTGTCTGGACCTCTGGATTGCCTGGGGAGATGGTCAGGATGCTGAAATGGCCTCTAGATAGCCTTGGAAGTAGGCCAGGATGTCGACCATGCTTCTGGGCTGCCTGGGAAGATGGTTAGTATGCTGACCAGGCCTCTGGATTGCCTGGGAAGATGGTCAGGATGTTGCCCAAGCCTCTGGACTACCTGGGAGGATGGTAAGGGTTCTGATCAAGCCTCTGGACTGCAGGGGAGGATGGTCAGGATGCTGACTAGGACTCTGGATCACCTTGGAAGTTGGTCATGGTGATGAACAGGCCTCTGGATTACCTGGGAGGTTGGTCAGGATCCTGATCAGGTATCTGGATTGCCTGCAATGATGGCTAGTATGCTGAAGATGCATCTGGATTATCTGGGAAAATGGTCAGGATGCTGAGCTGGACTCTGGACACCCTGGGAATATTTTCAGGATGCTGACCAGCATCTGGATTGCTGGGAAGATGGTCTGGATGCTGACCCGTCCTCTGGATTGCCTAGGAAGATGCTCAGGATGGTGAGTAGGCCTCTGGACTTCCTGGGAAGAGGGTCAGGATGCTAACCTGTCCCCTGGACTGCCTTGGAAGATGATAAGGATGATTCCCAAGCCTCTCAACTACTTGGGATGATGGTCAGAGTTCTGACCATGCCTCTGGACTGCATGGGAGGATGGTTCGGATGGTGAGCAGGCCTCTGAATTGCCTGGGAAGACCATCAGACTTCGGACCATGCTTCTGGATTACCTGGCAAGAAGAACAGGAAGACGACCAGGCCTCTGGATTGCCTAGGAAGTTGGGCAGGATGTCGACCAAACCTCTGTGTTGCCTGGTAAGATGGTCAGGATGACGACCAGGCCTCTGGATTGCCTTTGAAGTTGGTCAGGATGTCGACCCTGCCTCTGTGTTGAATGCGAAGAAGGTCAGGATGCTGACCCAGCCTCTGGACTACGTTAGGATGGTCAGGATGCTTACCAGGCCTCTGGGTTGCCTGCAAAGATGGTCAGGATTCTGACAAGGCCTCTGGAGTACCTGTGAAGATTTTCAGGATGTTGTCCAGGCCTCTGGAGTAGCAGGGAACATGATCAGGATGCTGACCAGGCCTTTGCATTGCCTGAGAAGAAGGTCAGGATGCTCACCAGTCCTCTAGATTACCTGGGGAGATGGTCAATCTGCTGTCCATGCCTCTAGATTTCCAGGGAAGATGGTGAGTATGCCGACCTGGCCTCTGGATTGCCTGGGAAGGTGGGCAGGACGCTGACATGACATCTAGATAGCCTTGGAAGGAGGCCAGGTTGTCGACCATGATTCTGGGTTGTCTGGGAAGATGCTGAGTATGCTGACCAGGCCTCTGGATTGCTGGGAAGATCATCAGGATGTTGCCCAAGCCTCTGGGCTACCTGGGAGGATGGTAAGGGTTCTGACCAAGCCTCTGGACCACAGGGAGGATGGTCAGGGTGCTGACTAGGACTCTGGATTGCCTTAGAAGTGGTCCATGATGATTAACAGGCCTCTGGATTACCTGGGAAGTTGGTCAGGATGCTGATCAGTAATCTGGTTTGCCTGCGAAGATGGCTAGGATGCTGAAGATGCATCTGGATTACCTGGGAAAAATGGTCAGGATGCTGAGCAGGACTCTGAATTCCCTGGGAATATTTTCAGGATGCTAACCAGTGTCTGGATTTCTGGGAAGATGGTCCAGATGCTGACCCGTCTTCTGGATTGCCTGGCAAGATGCTCAGGCTGGTGAGCAGGACTCTGGACTTCCTGGGAAGATGGTCAGGATGCCGATCTGTCCTCTGGACTGCCTGGGAAGATGATCAGGATGATTCACAAGCCTCTCAACTACTTGGGAGGATGGTCAGAGTTCTGATCATGCATCTGGACCATATGGGAGGATGGTCAGGATGGTGACCAGGCCTCTGAATTGCCTGGGAAATTTGTCAGGATGCGGATCAGGTATCTGGATTGTCTGCGATGATGGCTAGGATGCTGAAGAGACATCTGGATTACCTGGAAAAATTGTCAGGATGCTGAGCAGGACTCTGGATTCCCTGGGAATATTTTCAGGATGCTGACCAGCATCTGGATTGCTGGGAAGATGATCTGGATGCTGACTTGTCCTCTGGATTGCCTGGGAAGATGCTCAGGATGCTGACCTGTCCTCTGGACTGCCTAGGAAGATGATAAGGATGATTCCCAAGGCTCTCAACTACTTGGGATGATGGTCAGAGTTCTGACCATGCCTCTGGACTGCATGGGAGAATAGTCAGGATGGTGATCAGCCCTCTGAATTGCCTGGGAATACCATCAGGCTTCAGACCATGCTTCTGGATTACCTGGGAACAACAGGAAGTCGAACAGGCCTCTGGATTGCCTTGGAAGTTGGTCAGGATGTCGACCAAGCCTCTGTGTTGCCTGGTAAGATGGTCAGGATGACGACCAGGCCTCTAGATTGCCTTTGAAGTTGGTCAAGATGTCGACCCTGCCTCTGGGTTGAATGGGAAGGTGGTCAGGATGCTGACCCGGCCTCTGGTCTATGTTATGGTGGTCAGGATGCTTACCAGGCCTCTGGACTTCCTGCAAAGTTGGTCAGGATTCTGACAAGGCCTCTGGAGTACCAGGGAACATGGTCAGGATGCTGACCAGACCTCTGCATTGCCTGAGAAGAAGGTCAGGATGCTGACCAGCCCTCTAGATTGCCTGGGGAGATGGTCATTCTGCTGTCCATGCCTCTAGATTGCCAGGGAAGATGGTGAGTACGCCGACCAGGCCTCTGGATTGCCTGGGAAGATGGTGAGTACGCCGATCAGGCCTCTGGATTGCCTGGGAAGATGGGCAGGATGCTTTCCTGTCCTCTGGACTGCCAGGTAAGATTGTCAGGTTGCCAAACAGGCCCCTGGATTGCCTTGGACGTTGGTCAGGATGGCTATAATGCCTCTGTGTTGCCTGGGAAGATGATCAGGATGCTGAACAGACCTCAGGACTACTAGGGAACATGGTCAGGACGATGCCTAGGCATCTGCATTACCTGGGAAGATGGTCAGAATGCTGACCAGGCCTCAGGACTACATGTGGGGATGGTCAGGATGCTGACCAGGCCTCTGGAGTACCTGTGAAGATGGTCAGGATGCTGACCAGGCATCTGGACTACCAGGGAAAATGGTCCAAAGTCTGACCAGACATCTGCATTTCCTGGGAAGATGGTCAAGATGTTGACCAGGCCTCTCCATTACCTTGCAGGATGGTCAGGTTGATGAAGAAGCCTCTGGATTGTGTGGGAAGATTGTGAGTTTGCCGACCAGGCCTCTGGACTGCCTGGGAAGATGGTCAGGATGCTGATCAGACCTCTGGATTGACTTGGAAGATGGTCAGGATGTTGGGCAGACCTCTGGAATGCCTGGGAAGATTGTCAGCCTTCTGACCAGGCATCTTGATTACCTGGGATGATGTTTGGATACTGATCAGGCATCTGGATTACCTGGAACAATGGTCAGGATGTTGACCAGGCCTCTGCATTGCCTGGGAAGATGGTCAGGATGCTGACCAGGACTCTGAACTTCCTGGGAAGATGGTCAGGATGCCGAACAGGCTTCTGTACTACCTGGGAGGATGGTCAGGGTACTGACCAGGACTCTGGATTGCCTGGGAAGTTGGTCAGGATTCTGACCAGGCCTCTGGACTTCCAGGGAAGATGGTCAGGATGCTGACCATCTCTCTGGACTTCCTGGTAAGATGGTCAGCATGCCGACTAGGCCTGTTGATTCCCTTGCACGATGGTCAAGATATCGACCATGCCTCTGGATTGCCTGGGAAAATGGTCAGGATGCTGACCAGGCCTCTGGATTGCCTGTGATGATGGTTGGGATGCTTAACAGGCCTCTTGTATACCAGTTAAGATGGTCAGAATGATGACCAGTCCTCTGAATTGCCTGGGATGATGGTCAGGATGCTGACTAGACCTCTGGATTACCTGGGAAGATGGGCAGGATGTTTACCAGTCCTGTGGACTGCCTGGAAAGATTGTCGGGATGCTGACCATGCCTCTAGATTGTTTGGTAAAATGGCCAGGATGCTGAACAGGCATCTGCACTAACTACCTGGCATTGTGGTCAGGATGCTGACCAGGCCTCTGAATTTCCTGGGAAGATGGTCAGGATGCTGACATGGCCTCTAGATAGCATTGGAAGTAGGTCAGGATGTCGACAATGATTCTGGGTTGCCTGGGAAGATGATGAGTATGCTGACCAGGCCTCTGGATTGCCTGGGAAGATGGTAAGGATGATGTCCAAGCCTCTGGGCTACCTGGGAAGATGGTCAGGATGATGACTAAGACTCTGGATTGACTGGGAAGTTGGCCATGATGCTGAACAGGCCTCTGAATTACTTGGGAAGTTGGTCAGGATGCTGACCACGTCTCTGGACTGCCTGGTAAGATGGTCAGCATGCCGACCAGGCCTCTCAAGTGCCTTGCACTTTGGTCAAGAAGACAACCATACCTCTGGGTTGCCTGTGAAGATACTCAGGATGCCGACCATGCCTCTGGGTTGCCCGGGAAGATGGTCAGCATGCCGAACAGGCCTCTCGAGTGTCTTGCACTTTGGTCAAGAAGACAACCATACCTTTGGGTTGCCTGTGAAGATACTCAGGATGCCGACCATGCCTCTGGGTTGCCAGGGAAGATGGTCAGGATGCTGACCAGGCCTCTTGATTGCCTGTGAAGATGGTCAGGATGCTTAACAGGCCTCTTGTTTACCAGTTTAGATGGTCAGGATGATGAGCAGGCCTCTGGATTGCCTGGGATGATGGTCAGGATGCTGACCATGCCTCTGGATTTCCTGGGAAGATGGGCAGGATGCTGACCAGTCCTGTGGACTGCTTGGAAAATAGCCAGGATGCTGACCATGCCTCTAGATTGCTTGGTAAAATGGCCAGGATGCTGAAGAGGCATCTGCATTACCTGGCATTATGGTGAGAATGCTGACCAGGCATCTGAATTGCCTGGGAAGATGGTCAGGTTGTTGCTCATGCCTCTGGACTACTTGGGAGGATGGTAAGGGTAACCACCAAGCCTCTGGACTGCAGGGGAGGATGGTCAGGATTCTGACTAGGACTCTGGATTGCCTTGGAAGTTGGTCAGGATGATGATCAGGAATCTGGATTGCCTGTGATGATGGCTAGGATGCTGAAGATGCATCTGGATTACCTGGGAAAATGGTCAGGATGCTGAGCAGGACTCTGGATTCCCTGGGAATATTTTCAGGATGCTGACCAGCATCTGGATTGCTGAGATGGTCAGGATGCTGACCCGTCCTCTGGATTGCCTGTGAAGATGCTTAGGATGTTTAACAGGCCTCTGGAGTTAATGGGAAGATGGTCAGGATGCTGACCTGTCCTCTGGACTGCCTAGGAAGATGATCAGGATTATTCCCAAGCCTCTCAACTACTTGGGAGGATGGTCAGAGTTCTGACCATGCCTCTGGACTGCATGGGAGGATGGTCCGGATGGTGAGCAGGCCTCTGAATTGCCTGGGAAGACCATCAGGCTTTGGACCATGCTTCTGGATTACCTGGCAAGAAGATCAGAAAGCCGACCAGGCCTCTGGATTGCCTTGGAAGTTGGGCAGGATGTCAACCAAGCCTCTGTGTTGCCTGGTAAGATGGTCAGGATGACGATCAGGCCTCTGGATTGCCTTTGAAGTTGGTCAGGATGTCGACCCTGCCTCTGGGTTGAGTGTGAAGATGGTCAGGATGCTGACCCAGCCTCTGGACTACGTTAGGATGGTCAGGATGCTTACCAGGCCTCTGGACTTCCTGCGAAGATGGTCAGGATTCTGACAAGGCCTCTGAAGTACCTGTGAAGATTTTCAGGATGCTGTCCAGGCCTCTGGAGTAGCAGGGAACATGGTCAGGATGCTGACCAGGCCTCTGCATTACCTGATAAGAAGGTCAGGATGCTGACCAGCCCTCTAGGTTGCCTGTGGACATGGTCAGTCTGCTGTCCATGCCTCTAGATTGCCAGGGAAGATGGTGAGTATGCCAACCAGGCTTCTGGATTGCCTGGGAAGATGGGCAGGATGCTGAGATGACCTTTAGATAGCGCTGGAAGTAGGCCAGGATGTCGACCATGCTTCTGGGTTGCCTGTGAAGATGCTGAGTATGCTGACCAGGCCTCTGTATTGACTGGGAAGATAGTCAGGATGTTGCCCAAGCCTCTGGACTACCTGGGAGCATGGTAAAGGTTCTGACCAAGCCTCTGGACTGCAGGGGAGGATGGTCAGGATGTTGACTAGGACTCTGGATTGCCTTGGAAGTTGGCCATGATGATTAACAGGCCTCTGGATTACCTGGAAAGTTGGTCAGGATGCTGATCAGGTATTTGTATTGCCTGCGATGATGGCTAGGATGCTGAAGATGCATCTGGATTACCTGAGAAAATGGTCAGGATGCTGAACAGGTATCTGGATTCCCTGGGAATATTTTCAGGATGCTGACCAGCGTCCAGATTGCTGGGAAGATGTCCTGGATGCTGACCCGTCCTCTGGATTGCCTGGGAAGATGCTCAGGATGCTAAGTAGGCCTCTGGACTACCTGGGAAGAGGGTCAGGATGCTGACCTCTCCTCTGGACTGCCTGGGAAGATGATAAGGATGATTCCCAAGCCTCTCAACTACTTGGGAGGATGGTCAGAGTTCTGACCATGTGTCTGCACTGCATGGGAGGATGGTCAGGATGGTGAGCAGGCCTCTGAATTGCCTGGGAAGACCATCAGGCTTTGGACCATGCTTCTGGATTACCTGGCAAGAAGAACAGGAAGACGACCAGGCCTCTGGATTGCCTTGGAAGTTGGGCAGGATGTCGACCAAGCCTCTGTGTTGCCTGGTAAGATGGTCAGGATGATGACCAGGACTCTGGGTTGCCTTTGAAGTTGGTCAGGATGTCGACCCTGCCTCTGGGTTGAATGTGAAGATGGTCAGGATGCTGACCCAGCCTCTGGTTACGTTAGGATGGTCAGGATGCTTACCAGGCGTCTGGACTGTCTGCAAAGATGGTCAGGATTCTGACAAGGCCTTTGAAGTACCTGTGAAGATTTTCAGGATGCTGTCCAGGCCTCTGGAGTAGCAGGGAACATGGTCAGGATGCTGACCAGACCTCTGCATTGCCTGATAAGAAGGTCAGGATGCTGACCAGCCCTCTAGATTGCCTGGGGAGATGGTCAGGCTGCTGTCCAGGCCTCCAGATTGCCTGGGAAGATGGTGAGTATGCCCTCCAGGCCTCTGGATCGCCTGGGAAGATCGTCAGGATGCTTACCTGTCCTCTGGCCTGACTTGTAAGATGGTCAGGATGCCAACCAGGCCTCTGGATTGCCTTGGAAGTTGGTCAGGATGTCTACAATGCCCTCTGTTGCCTGGGAAGATGGTCAGGATGCCGATCAGACATCTGGATTGCCTTTGAAGTTGATCAGCATGTCAACCCTGCCTCAGAGTTTCCTGTGAAGATGGTCAGGATGCTGAACAGGCCTCAGTTCTACCAGGGAGCATCATCAGGAGGCCAACCGGGCATCTCCATTGCCTGGGAATATGGTCAAGTTGCTGACCAAGACTCAGGACTACATGTGAGGATGGTCAGAATACTGACCAGGCCTCTAGAGTACCTGTGAAGATTGTCAGGATGCTGACCAGACATCTGGATTACCTTTGAAGTTGATCAGGATATCAACCCTGCCTCTGGGTTTCCTGTGAATATGGTCAGGATGCTCAACAGGCCTCTGGACTACCAGGGAACATGGTCAGAAGGCTGAACAGGCACCTACGTTGCCTGGGAACATGGTCAGGATGCTGACCAGGTGTGGGGGTTGCACTGGGAGTCTTAGCAAGCCCTGGACCTGCAGCACTGCTAGACTGAGGAGGGTCAGGTGTGTCTGCTCGCCCTCTCCGCAGCCTCCCTGTCCCAGGAGACAATCAGATGCAGCAGGGAGCCAAGTAAGGCAAGGTCTCATTTATTGTGGGCAACATGGCAGTTTATAAAGGAAAAAAACCACAAAGATGTTTCCATGGTGCCAAGCGGGCAGCCAATTGTTTCAAAGGGCTAGGTAGCATGCAGGCTTTATGTAATAATTATTCCATAGAACTTAATGGGAGACAGGTACTGATCTCGAGCTGTCCACGAGTAGGGAAGTACCTCTGAGCCTATCAGAATTCCCCTTTTTCTTCCTCCCCTATTCAGTTGTGGTCATAGTGACCGTTGTAGTACAATGGTTTACATGACTCTTTGGCTGAAGTTATTCGGTAGGCAGGGGACAGTCAGTGAAACTCAAATCAGGCTTAGAGATTTCCAACAGGCCACACTTTTGGAGAGCCTGTAGGGCCCAAAAACCAGGCCTCAGGACGACATGTGAGGATGGTCAGGATGCTGACCAGGCCTCTGGAGTACCTGTGAAGATGGTCAGGATGCTGACCAGGCAGCTGGATTGCCTTTGAAGTTGGTCAGGATGTCAACCCTGCCTCTAGCTTGCCTACGAAGATGGTCAGGATGCTGAACAGGCCTCAGGACTACATGTGAGGTTGATGAGGATTCTCACCAGTCCTCTGGAGTACCTGTGAAAATGATCAGGATCCTGACCAGGCCTCTGGACTACCAGGGAACATGATCAGGAGGCTGACCAGGCATCCACATTGCCTGGGAAGATGATCAGGATGCTGACCAGGACTCAGGACTATAGGTGAGGATGGTCACGATGCTGACCAGGCCTCTGGAGTACCTGTGAAGATGGTCAGGATGCTGACCAGGCATCTGGACTACCAGGGAAAATGGGCAGAAGGCTGACAAGGCATCTGCGTTGCCTGGGAAGATGGTCAAGATGCTGACCAGGCCTCTCCACTACCTGGCAGGAAGGTCAGGTTGATGACCAGGCCTCTGGATTGCCTGGGAAGATGGTGAGTATGCCAACCAGGCCTCTGGATTGACTTGGAAGATTGTCAGGATAAGGAGTAGGCCTCTGGACTGCCTGGGAAGATGGTCAGGATGCCGATCAGGCCTTTGGATTGCCTTGGAACTTGGTCAGGATGTCTACCATGCCTCTGTGTTGCCTGGGAAGATGGCCAGGATGCCGACCAGGCCTCTGGATTAAATTTGAAGTTGGTCAGAATGTCGACCATGCTTCTGGATTGCCTGGGAAGATGGCCAGGATGTTGACCAGGCCTCTAGATAGCCTTGGAAGTTGGTCAGGATGTTGACCATGCCTCTGGGTTGCCTGGGAAGATGGTGAGTATGCCGACCAGGTCTTTGGATTGCCTGGGAAGATGGTCAGGATGCTGCCCAAGCTTCTCAACTACCTGGGAGGATGGTCAGAGTTCTGACCATGCCTCTGGACTGTTTGGGAGGATGGTCAGGATGCCAATCAGGCCTGTGTACTACCTGGCAGGATGGGCAGGATGCTGATCAGGCCTCTGGATTGCCTGTTAAGATGGTCAGGATTCTGACCAGACCTCTTGTGTACCTGATAAGATGGTCAGGATGATGACCAGGCCTCTGAATTGCCTTGGATGGTGGTCAGGTTGCAGACCATGACTCTGGACTGCCAAGGAAGATGGCCAGGATGTTGAACAGGCATCTGGATTGCCTGGGAAAATGGGCAGGATGATGACCAGGCCTCTGAATGACCTAGCAAAATGATCAGGATGCAGACTAGGCCTCTGGATTGCCTGGGAAGATGGTCAGGATGCTGAACAGACCTCTGGACTGCCTGGAAAGATGGTCAGGTTGCAGACCATGCCTCTGGATTGCCTGGGAAGATGGTCAGGATGCTGACCATAACTCGATTGCCTGGGAAAATGGCCAGGATGCTGAACAGGCCTCTGCACTACCTGGGAAGATGGTCAGGATACAGAACGGGCCTCTGGATTGCCTGGGAAGATGGTCAGGATGCTGACCTGGCATCTAGATAGCCTTGGAAGTTGGTCAGGATGTCGACCATGCTTCTGGATTGCCTGGGAAGATGGTGAGTATGCCGACCAGGCCCCTGGATTGCCTGGGAATATGGTCAGGAATTGGCCCAGGCCTCTGGATTGCCAGTGAAGATGGTTGGGATTCTGACCAGCCCTCTGGATTACCTGGGAGGATGGTTAGGATGCTGATTAGGCCACCGGATTGCCTGGAAAGATGGTCAGGATGTCGACCATGGCTCTGGGTTGCCTGGGAAGATGGTGAGTATGCCGACCAGGCCCCTGGATTGCCTGAGAAGATGGTCAGGATGCTGAACAGGCCTCAGGACTACATGTGAAAATGATCAGGGTGCTGAAGAGGTCTCTGGACTACCAGGCAACGTGGTTAGGAGGCTGACCAGGCATCTACATTGCCTGGGAACATGGTCAGGATGCTGAATAGGCCTCAGGACTACATGTGAGGATGGTCAGTATGCTGACCAGACCTCTGGAGTACCTGTGAAGATGGTCAGGATGCTGACCAGGCATCTGGACTATCAGGCAAAATGGTCAGAAGGCTAACTAGACATCTGCATTGCCTGGGAAGATGGTCAGGCTGCTGTCCATGCTTCTAGATTGGCTCAGAAGATGGTGAATATGCCGACCAGGCCTCTGGATTGCCTGGGAAGATGGTGAATATGCTGACCAGGCCTCTGGATTGACTTGGACAATGGTCAGGCTTCTGAGCAGGCCTCTGGAATGCCTGGGAAGATTGTCAGGCTTCTGACCAGGCTTCTTGATTACCTGCAATGACGTTTGGATACTGACCAGCCCTCTAGTTTACCTGGAAAGATGATCAGAATGTTGACCAGGATGCTGCATTGCCTGGGAAGATGGTCTGGTTGATGACCAGGCCTCTGGACTTCCTGGGAAGATGGTCAGGATGCTGACCACCTCTCTGGACTGCCTGGTAAGATGATCAGGATGCCAACCATGCCTCTGGATAGCCTTGAAAGTTGGTCATGATATCTACAATGCCTATGGTTGCCTGAGAAGATGGTCAGGATGCCGACCAGACATTGGGATTGCCTTAGAATTTGGTCAGGATGTCAACCCTGCCTCTGGGTTGCCTGCGAAGATGATCAGGATGCTGAACAGGCCTCAAGACCACCAGGGAACATGGTCAGGAGGCTGACCAGGCATCTACATTGCCTGGGAACATGGTCAGGTTGCTGACTAGGCCTCAGGACTACATGTGAGGATGGTCAGGATGCTGACCAGGCCTCTGGAGTACCTGCGACGATGGTCAGGATGCTGACCATGCCTCTGGACTGCCAGGGAAGATGGCCAGGATGTTGACCAGGCATCTGGATTGCCTGGGAACATGGTCAGGATGCTGACCAGGCCTCTCCACTACCTGGGAGGATGGTCAGGTTGAGGACCAGGCCTCTGGATTGCCTGGGAAGATGGTGAGTATGCCGACCAGGCCTCTGGAATGCCTGGGAAGATCGTCAGTCTTCTGACCAGGCTTCTTGATTACCTGCGATGAGGTTCGGATACTGACCAGGCCTCCGGATTACCTGGAAAGATGGTCAGAATGTTGACCAGACCTGTGCATTTCCTGGAAAGATGGTCAGGATGCTGACCAGGCCTCTGGACTTTTGGGGAAGATGGTCAGGATGCTGAACAGGCATCTGTACTACCTGGGAGGATGGTCAGGATGCTGACCAGTACTCTGGATTTCCTGGGAAGTTGGTCAGGATTCTGACCAGGCCTCTAGACTTCCTGGGAGGATGGTCAGGATGCTAACCACCTCTCTGGACTGCCTGGTAAGATGGTTAAGATGCCGATCAGGCCTCTCGATTGCCTTGCACATTGGTCAAGATGTCGACCATGCCTCTGGGTTGCCTGGGAAGATGGTCAGGTTGCTTAACAGGCCTCTTGTGTACCAGTTAAGATGGTTAGGATGATTACCAGGCCTCTGGATTGCCTGGGATGATGGTCAGGATGCCGACCAAGCCTCTGGATTTCCTGGGAAGATGGGCAGGATGCTGACCAGTCCTCTGGACTGCATGGAAAGATTGTCAGGATGCTGACCATGCCTCTAGATTGCTTAGTAAAATGCCCAGGATGCAGAACAGGCATCTGCAGTAAATGGAATTATGGTCAGGATGCTCACTGGGCCTCTGGATTGCCTGGGAAGATGGTCAGAATGCTGAACAGGCCTCTGGATTACCTGGGAAGTTGGTCAGGATGCTGATCAGGCATCTGGATTGCCTGTAATGATGGTCAGGATTCTGACCATGCCTCTTGATTACCTGGGAAAATGTTCAGGATGCTGAGCAGGCCTCTGGATTCCCTGGCAATATTTTCAGGATGCTGACCAGAGTGTGGATTGCTGGGAAGATGGTCAGGATGCTGACCCGTCCTCTGGATTGTCTGGGAAGATGCTCAGGATGCTGAGCAGGCCTCTGGACTTCCTGGAAAGATGGAAAGGATGCTGCCCAAGCTTGTCAACTACCTGGGAGGATGGTCAGAATTCTGACCATGCCTCTGGACTGCATGGGAGAATGGTTAGGATGCCAAACAGTCCTCTGTACTAACTGAGAGGATGGTTTGGGTGCTGACCAGGATTCTGGATTGCCTGGGAAGATGGTGAGTATGCAGACCAGGCCTATGGACTGCCTGGGAAGATGGTCACGATGCTGAAGAGGTCTCTGCATTGCTTTGGAAGATGGTTAGTATGCTGAGCAGGCCTCTGTATTGCCTGGGAAGATTGTCAGGCAACCTTCTGACTATGGTTCTGGATTACCTGGGAAGATGTTTGGATGCTGACCAGACCTCTGGATTACCTGAGAAGATAGTCAGGAGGCTGACTAGGCCACTGGATTGCCTGGGAAGATGGTCAGGATGCTGACCAGGCCTCTGGATTTCCTTGCAATTTGGTTAGGATGTCGAACATGCCTCTGGGTTGCCTGGGAAGATTGTCAGATTTCTGGCCAGTACTCTGGATTTCCTGGGAGGATGGTTAGGATGCTGAACAGGCCTCTGGATTGTCTGGAAAGATGGTGAGGATGCTTACCAGGCCTATGGAAGGCCAGGGACAATGGTCAGGATGCAGACCAGGCCTCTCGATTGCCTGGGATGAGGGTAAGGATGCTGACCCGGCCTCTGTACTACATGGAAAATGGTCAGGATGTTGACCATGCCTCTGGATTGCCTGGGAAGTTGGTCAGGATGCCAATGGGGCCTCTGGATTACCTGGAAGGATGGTCAAGATGTCGAACACTCATCTGGATTGCTTGAAAAGATGGTCAGGATGCCGACCGGGCCTCTGGATTGCCTGGGAAGATGCTCAGTATGCTGATAAGGCCTCTCGTTTGCCTGGGAAGATGGTCAGGATGAAGACTAGGCCTCTGGATTGCCTGGGAAATTGACAGGATGGCGACCAGGCCTCTGGATTTCATGGGAAGATGGTCAGGATGCTGACCAGGCCTCTTGATTACCTGGGAAGATGGTCAGGATGCTGAACGGGTCTCTGGATTACCTGGGAGGATGTTGAGGATATTGTCCAGGCCTCTGGACTGCCTGGGAAGATGGTCAGGGTGCTTAACAGTCCCTGGATTGCCTGGGAAGATGGTCAGGATGCTGACCAGTCCTCTGGATTACCTGGGAGGATGTTGAGGATGTTGACCATGCCTCTGGACTGCCTGGGAAGATGGTCAGGATGTAGACCAAGCCTCTGGGTTACCTGGGAAGATGGTCAGGATGCTGACGGTGCCTCTGAATTGCCTGGGAGGATGGACAGAATGCTGACTGTTTCCCTGGATTGTCTGGGAAAATGGTCAGGATGCTGACCAGGCCTCTGGATTGCCTGGGTGGATGGTCAGAATGATGACGAGGCCTCTGCATTGCCTGGGAAGACTCTCAGGATGCCGGCCAGGTCTCTGGGTTGCCTGCAAAGATGGTCAGGATGCTGACCGGACTTCTGAGTTTCATGGGAAGATGTTTAGGATGCTGACCGGGCCTATGGATTACCTGGTAAGATGGTCCGGATGATGACCAGGCCTCTGGATTGCCGGGAAATTTGGTCAGGATGCTGACAAGGCCTCTGGACTTCTTGGGAGGATGGTCAGGATGATGACCAGGCACCTTGAATGCCTGGGAGAATATTCAGGATGCTGGCTGGGACTCTGGATTGCCTGGGAGGATGATCAGGATGCTGAACGGGCCTCTATATTGCCTGGGAAGCTAGTCAGGATGTTGACCAGGCCTCTGGATTTCTTGGGTGGATATTAAGGATGCTGATTGGGACTCTGGATTACCTGGGAGGATGGTCAGGATGCTGACCAGGCCTCTGGTTTGCCTTAGATCATGGTCAGAATGCTGACGAAGCCTTGGATTTCCTGGGAAGATGGTCAAGATTCTGACCTGGCCTCTTGATTGCATTGTAAGATGGTCAGGTTGTTGACTGGGCCTCTGCATTACCTGGGACGATGGTCAGGATGCTGACCAGGCCTCTGGATTACCTGGGAAGATGATCAGGATGCTGACCAGGTCTCTGGAATATCTGGGAGGATGGTCAGGATGCTGACTAGGCCTCTCAATTGCCTGGGTAGATGGTCAGGATGGCGAACAGGTCTCTGGATTGCTTGGGTCTTTGTCAGGAGGACGACCATGTCTCAGGATGCCTGGAAAGATTGTCAGGATGCCTAGCAGGCCACTGGATTGCCTGATAAGTTGGTCAGTATACCAATAAGGCCTCTGGATTGCCTGGGAAGATGGTCAGGATGCCGACCAGGCCTCTGGATTACCTGGAAGGATGTTCCAGATGTCAAAGAAGCCCCTGGATTGCTTGGGAAGATGGTCAGGATGCCGACTGGGCCTCTGGATTGCCTGAGAGATTGTCAGGATGATAACCAGGCCTCTGACTTGCCAAGGAAGATGGTCAGGATGATAACCAGGCCTCTGGATTACTTGGGAAGATGGTCAGGATGCTGAAGGGGCCTCTGGACTGTCTGCAAAGATGGTCAGGATGCTGACCAGTCCTCTGGATTAAGTGGGAGGATGTTAAGGATGTTGACCAGGCCTCTAGACTGCCTGGGAAGATGATCAGGATGCAGACCAGGCCTCTGGCTTGCCTGGGAAATAGTCAGGATGTGGACCAGGCATCTGGATTGCCTGGGAAGATGGTCAGGATGCTGACCAGGCCTCTGCATTACCAGGGAAATCGTCAGGATGCTGAACATTCCTCTGGACTTCCTGGGAAGATGGACAGGATGCTGAACAGTCCTCTGGATTACCTGGGAATTTGTTGAGGATATTGAGCGGGCCTCTGGACTGCCTGGGAAGATGGTCAGGATGCTGAACAGGTCTCTGGATTGCCTGAGAAAATGATCAGAATGCTGACTGGGCCTCTAGATTGCCTGGGAAAATGATCAGGATGCTGACCATGCCTCTGGATTGCCTGGGAAAATGGTCAGGATGATGACCAGGACTCTGCATTGCCTGGGAAGACTCCAGAATGCAGGCCAGGTCTCTGGATTGCCTGGGAAGATGATCAGGATGCCGCACATGCCTCTGGATTGCTGGGAAGATGGTCAAGATGCTGACCATATCTCTGTATTGCCTGGGAAGATGGTGAGGATGCTGACCAGGCCTCTGTATTTCAGGAAAGATGGTCAGGATACTGAAGAGGCCTCTGGACTACCGGAGATGGTCAGGATGCTGACCAGGCCTCTGGATTGCTTGAGAATATGGTCAGGATACTGACCAGGCCTCTGCCTTGCCTGGGAAGATGGTCAGGATGCTGACCTGGTCTCTGAATTGCCTGAGAATGTGGTCAGGATGCTGACCAGGCCTCTGGATTGCCTGGAAAGATGGTCAGGATGCTGAACCAGCCTCAGGATTGCCTGGGAGGAAGGTAGTCAGTATGCCGACCAGGCCTCTGGATTGCGATGGAAGTTGGGTAGGATGTCGACCATCCCTCTATGTTGCCTGGGAAGATCGTCAGGAGGCTGACTTTGCCTATAGATATACTTGGAAGTTGATCAGGATGTCGACCATGCCTCTGGGTTGCCTGGGAATATGGTGAATATGCCAACCAGGCCTCTGTATCGCATGAGAAGATGTTCAAGATGCTAACCAGGCCTCTTGATTGCTGGGGGAAATGATCGGGATTCTGACCAGCCCTCTGGGTTAACTGGGATGATGATCAGGCTGATTATCAGGACTCTGGATTGCCTGGGAAGATGGTCACCATGCTGACTAGTCCTCTGGATTACCTGGGAGGATGGTCAGTATGCGGACCAGGCCTCTGGATTGCCTGGGAAGATGGTCACGATGCTGAAGAGGCATCTGGATTTCCTTGGAAGATGGTCAGAATGCTGAGCAGGTCTCTGGATTGCCTGGGAAGATCGTCAGGCTTCTGACCATGGTTCTGGATTATGTGAAAAGATGTTCGGATGCTGACCAGGCCTCTGGATTACCTGAGAAGATGGTCAGGAGGTTGACCAGGCCTCTGGATTGCCTGGGAAGATGGTCAAGATGCCGACCAGGACTCTGGATTTCCTTGGAAGTTGGTGAGGATGTCGACCATGCCTCTGGGTTGCCTGGGAAGATGGTCAGGATGTCGACCATGCCTCTGGGTTGCCTGGGAAGATGGTCAGGATGCCGAACAGGACCCTGAATTGCCTTGGAAGTTGGTGGGGATGTCGACCATGCCTCTGGATTGCCTGTGAAGATGGTTAGGATGGTTACCAGGCCTCTGGATTGCCAGGGAAAGTGGTCAGGATTCTGGCCAGGCCTCTAGATTTCCTGGGAGGATGGTTAGGATGCTGAACAGTCATCTAGATTGCCTGGGATGATGGTGAGGATGCTTGCCCGGCCTATGGATGGCCAGGGACGATGGTCAGGATGCAGACCAGGCCTCTCGATTGCCTGGGATGATGGTAAGGATGCTGACCAGGCCTCTGTACTACTAGGAAGATGGACAGGATGTTGACCAGGCGTCTGGATTGCCTGGGAACATGGACAGGATGATGACCCAGTCTCCTGATTACCTGGGATGTTGGTTAGGATGCTGAAGAGGTCTCTCAGTGGCTTGGGAAGATGGTCAGGATGCTGACCAGGCCTCTGGACTTCCTAGGAAGATGGTCAGGATGCCGACCTGTCCTCTGGACTGCCTGGGAAGATGGTCAGGATACCGACTAGGCCTCTGGATTGCCTTGGAAGTTGGTCAGGATGTCGACCCTGCCTCCAGGTTTCCTGTGAAGATGGTCAGGATACAGACCAGGCCTCTGTACTACATGTGAGGATGGTCAGGATGCTTAACAAGCCTCTGGATTGCCTTGGAAGATGGTCAGGATGCAGACTAGGCCTCTCGATTGCTGGAGGAGATGGTCAGGATGCAGACCAGGCCTCTTGATTGCCTGAGATAATGGTAAGGTTGTGACCAAGCATCTGGATTGCCTGGGAAGATGGTCAGGATGCTGACCAGGCCTCTGGATTGCCATGGAAGATTGTCAGGACTCTGACCAGTCCTCTGCACTATCTTTGAGGATGATCAGGATGCTGACCAGGCCTCTGGATTACCTGGGAGGATGGTCAGGATGCCGATCAGGCATCTGGATTGCCTGGGAAGATGGTCGAAATGCTGACCAGGCCTCTGGATTGCTTGGGTGGATATTCAGGATGCTGACCAGGACACTGGATTGCCTGGGAGGATGGTCAGGATGTTGACTTGGGCTCTGGATTGCCTTGGAGCATGGTCAGGATGCTGAACAAGCCTTGGATTGCTTGGGATGATGTCAGGATGGTGACTACGCCTCTGGATTGCCTGGGAAGATGGTCAGGATGCTGACCTGGCCTCTGGATTTCCTCGTAAGATGGTCAAGATGCTGACCAGGCCACTGCATTACCTGGGACGATGGTCAGGATGCTGACCAGGCCTCTGGATTTCCTGGAAAATGGTCAGGATGCTAACCAGGTCTCTGGAATACCTGGGAGGATGGTCAGGATCCTGACTAGACCTCTCAATAGTCTTGGTAGATGGTGAGGATGCTGACCAGCCCTCTGGATTGCACGGTTCTTGGTCAGGAGGATGACCATGTCTCTGGATTGCTGGAAAGATGGTCAGGATGCCTAGCAGGCCTCTGGATTGCCTGATAAGTTGGTCAGGACACCGACCAGGCCTCTGGATTGCCTGGGAAGATGGTCAGGATGCAAATAGTCCCTCTGGATTACCTGGAAGGATGGTCAGGATGTCAAGCAACCCTCTGGATTGCTTGAGAAGATGGTCAGGATGCCAACCGGGCCTCTGCATTGCCTGGGAAGGTAGTCAGGATGCCGTCCAGGCCTCTGGCTTGCCTGGGAAGATGGTCAGAATGCCGACCAGGCCTCTGGATCACCTGGGAAATTGTCAGGATGCCAACCAGGCCTCTGGATGACATGGGAAGATGGTCAGGATGCTGAATGGGCCTCTGGACTGACTAGGAAGATGGTCAGGATGCTGACCAGTCCTCTGGATTACCTGGGAGGATGTTTAGGATATTGACCAGGCCTCTGGACAGCCTGGGAAGATGGTCAGGATGCTGACCAGTACTCTGGATTACCTGGAAGGATGTTGAGGATGTTGACCACCCCTCTGGACTGCCTGAGAAGATGGTCAGGATGTAGACCAAGCCTCTAGGTTACCTGGGAAGATGGTCAGGATGCTGACCATGCCTCTGAATTGCCTGGGATTATGGTCAGGATGCTGACTGGGTCTCTGGGTTGCCAGGGAAAATGGTCAGGATGGTGACCGGGCCTCTGGATTGCCTGGGAGGATGGTCAGGATGATGACCAGGCCTCTGCACTGCCTGGGAAGACTCTCAGGATGTGGGCCAGGTCTCTGGATTGCCTACGAAGATGGTCAGGATGCTGACCGGACTTCTGAATTTCATGGGAGGATGTTTAGGATGCTGACCAGGCCTATGGATTGGCAGGTAAGATGGTCTGGATGCTGACCAGGACTCTGGATTACCTTGGAAGAAGGTCAGGATGCTGACCAGGCCTCTGGACTTCCTGGGAGAATAGTCAGGATGATGACCAGGCCTGGGAGAATATTCAGGATGCTTACAGGGACTTTGGATTGCCTGGGAGGATGATCAGGATGCTGAATGGGCCTCTATATTGCCTGGGAAGATGGTCAGGATGTTGACCAGGGCTCTGGATTGCTTAGGTGGATATTCAGGATGCTGACCGGGCCTCTGGATTGCCTTGGAACATGGTCAGGATGCTGACCAAGCCTCTGGATTGCTTGGAAAGACAGTCAGGTTGCCGACCATTCCTCTGGATTGCCTGGGAAATTGTCAGGATGACGACCAGGCCTCTGGCTTGCCTGGGAAGATGGTTAGGATGCTGACCAGGGCTCTGGATTACCTGGGAAGATGGTCAGGGTCCTGAACGGTCCTCTGGACTGCCTGCAAAGATGGTCAGGATGCTGACCAATTCTCTGGATTACCTGGGAGGATGTTAAGGATCTTGACCAGGCCTCTGGACTGCCTGGGAAGATGGTCAGGATGCGAACCAGGCCTCTGGCTTGCCTGTGAAATAGTCAGGATGAGGACCAGGCATCTTGATTGCCTGAGAAGATGGTCAGGATGTTGACCAGGCCTCTGCATTACCTGGGAAGATCGTCAGGATGCTGAACATTCCTCTGGACTTCCTGGAAAGATGGTCAGGATGCTGACTAGTCCTCTGGATTACGTGAGAGTTTGTTGAGGATATTGTGCAGCCTCTGGGCTGCCTGGGAAGATGGTCAGGAAGCTGAACATTTCTCTGGATTGCTTGAGAAAATGTTCAGGATGCTGACTGGGCCTCTGGATTGCCTGGGAAAATGATCAGGATGCTGACCGTGCCTCTGGATTGCCTAGGAAAATGGTCAGGATGATGACCAGGCCTCTGCATTGCCTGGAAAGACTTCAGAATGCAGGCCAGGTCTCTGGATTGCCTGGGAAGATGATCAGGATGCCGAACAGGCCTCTGGATTTCTGGGAAGATGGTCAATATTTTGACCATAACTCTGTATTGCCTGGGAAGATGGTGAGGATGCTGACCAGGTCTCTGTATTTCAGAGAAGATGGTCAGGATACTGAGGAGGCCTCTGGACTACTGAAGATGGTCAGCATGCTGACCAGACCTCTGGATTGCCTGATAATATGGTCAGGATACTGACCAGGCCTCTGGAATGCCTGGGAAGATGGTGAGGATGATGAACAGGTCTCTGGATTGCCTAAGAAAATGGTCAGGATGCTGACTGGGCCTCTGAATTGCCTGGGAAAATGATCAGGATGGTGACTGTGCCTCTGGATTGCCTGTAAAAATGGTCAGGATGATGACCAGGCCTCTGCATTGCCTGGGAAGACTCCAGAATGCAGGCCAGGTCTCTGGATTGCGTGGGAAGATGGTCAGGATGCCACACATGCCTCTGGATTTCTGGGAAGATGTCAAGATGCTGACCATAACTCTGTATTGCCTGGGAAGATTGTGAGGATGCTGACCAGTCCTCTGTATTTCAGGGAAGATGGCCAGGATACTGAGGAGGCCTCTAGACTACCGGAGATGGTCAGGATGCTGACCAGGCCTCTGGATTGCTTGAGAATATGGTCAGGATACTGACCAGGCCTCTGCCTTGCCTGGGAATATGGTCAGGATGCTGACCCGGTCTCTGAATTGCCTGAGAATGTGGTCAGGATGCTGACCAGGCCTCTGTATTGCCTGGAAAGATGGTCAGCATGCTAAACAGGCCTCTGGATTGCCTGGGAATATCGTCAGTCTTTTGACCAGGTTTCTGGATTACCTGGGAAATGTTCAGATGCTGACCAGGCTTCTGGATTACCTGGGAAGTTTGTCAGGATGCTGTCCAGGCATCTGGATTGCCATGAAAGATGGTCAGAATTGGGGCTGGAGAGATAGCCTAGTGGTTGGGAGCACCGACTGCTCTTGCAGAGGACCCGGGTTCGATCCCCAGCACCCACATGGCGGCTGAGAACCATCTGTAACTCCAATTCCAGGAGAACTCCTGATCCAGGGGAATCCAACACCCTCTTCTGACCTCTGGAGCATTGCACGACACGGGTGCACAAACCTACATGCAGATAGTACATTCATACACATACAAAAATAAATAAATAAAAGACCAGGCCTCTGGATTGCCATGGACGATGGTCAGGATGTGGACCACTCCTCTGGATTTCCCAGGAAGATGGTCAGGATGCTGACCACCTCTCTCGACTGCCTGGAAAGATAGTCAGTATGCCGACCAGTCCTCTGGATTGCCATGGAAGTTGGTTAGGATTTCGGTCATGCCTCTGGGTTGCCTGGGATGATGGTCAGAATGCCTACCTTGCTTACAGATAGCATTGGAAGTTGATCAGGATGTCGACCATACCTCTGGGTTGCCAGGGAAGATGGTGAGTATGCCAGCCTGGCCTCTGGATTGCCTGGGAAGATGGTCAGGATGCTGACCAGGACTCTTGATTGCTGGGGAAGATGATCAGGATTCTGACCAGCACTCCAGATTACCTGGGAATATGGTCAGGATGCTGATCAGGCCTCTGGATTGCCTCGTAAGATGGTCAGAATGCTGACCAGGCCTCTGCATTACCTGGGACGATGTTCACGATGCTGACCATGCTTCTGCATTGCCTGGGAAGATGGTGAGGATACTGACCATGCTTCTGCATTGCCTGGGAAGATGGTGAGGATGCTGACCAGGTCTCTGGATTACCTGGGAAGATTTTGAGGATGTTGACCATGCCTCTGGACTGCCTAGGAAGATGGTCAGGATGGTGACCAGGCCTCTGGATTGCCTGAAAAGAAAGTCAGTATGCAGACCAAGCCTCTGGATTGCGTGGGAACATGGTCAGGATGCTGAACAAGCCTCTGGATTGCTGGGAAGATAGTCTGGATGCTGACCAGGACTCTGGATTTCAGGCAAGGAGGTCAAGATGCTGAGGAGGCCTCTGGACTACCTGGGAGATTGTCAGGATGCTGACCAGGCTGCTGGATTGCCTAAGATTCAGGATACTGACCAGGCCTCTGCACTGCCTGGTAAGATGGTCAGGATGCTGACCTGGCCTCTGAATTGCCTGAGAATGTGGTCAGGATGCTGACAAGGCCTCTGGATTGCCTGGAAAGATGGTCAGGATGCTGACCAGGCCTCTGGATTGCCTGGGAAGATGGTCAGGTTGCTGAACAGGCCTCTGGATGACCTAGTAGGATGGTCATGATTGGGACCATTCCTCTGGATTGCCTGGGAAGATTGCCAGCATGATGAACATGCCTCTGAATTACCTGGGAAGATGATCAGGATGCTGATCAGGCATCTGGATTGTGTGGGACGATGGTCAGTATTCTGAACAAGCCTCTGGATTGCCCGGGAAAATGGGGATGAGCATACAGTCCATCAAGGTGGAGATGAGAATACTGTCCATCAATTTGGAGATGAGGATACAGTCCATCAATTTGGTGATGAAGATGCAATCCATTAAGATGTGGATGAGGATACAGTTCACCAAGTTCATGATGAGGATACAGTCAATCAAGTTGTGGATCAGGATACAGTCCATCAAAGTGGGTATGAGGATACAGTCCATCAAAGTGGGGATGAAGATACAGTCCATCAAGTTGGGGATGAGGATACAGCCCATCAAGTTGGGATGAGGATACAGTCCATCAAGTTGGGAATGAGGATATAGTCCATCAAAATGGGGATGAGGATACAGTCCATCAAAGTGGGGATGAGGATACAGTCCATCAATTTGGGAATGAGCATAGAATCCATCAAGTTGGAGATGAGAATATAGTCCATTCAGTTGGGGATGAGGATACAGTCCTACAAGTTGTTGATGAGGCTACCATGCATTAAGTTGGAGATGAGGATATGGTCCAGTAAGTTATGGATGAGTATACAGATCATTAAGTTGGTGATGAGGATACAGTCCATCAGGTTTGGGATGAGGATACAGTCCATCAAGGTGGAGATGAGCATACTGCCCATTAAGTTGGTGATGAGGATACAGTCCATCAAGTTGTGATGAGGATAAATTCCTTATGTTGGGGATGAAGATACAGGCCATCAAATTGGGGATGAGGATACAGTCCATGAAATTGGCATGAGGCTAGAGTAAATTAAGTTGGAGGTGAGAATACAGCCCATTAAGTTGGGGATGAGTAAACAGTCCATTAATTTGGGTATGAGGATGCAGCCCATCAAGTTGGGATAAGGATGAAGTCAATCACGTTGGGGATGAGGATACAGTCCATTAAGTTGGGGATGAAGATACAGTCCATCCAGTTGGGGATGAGTATACAGTCCAATAAGTTGGGCATGAGGAAACAGTCCATGAAGTTGGGATGAGGATACAGTCCACCAAGTTGGGGATGAGGATACAGTCCAACAAGTTGGGGATGAGGATACAGTCCATCAAGTTTGGGAAGAGGATACAGTCCATCACGTTGGGATGAGGATACAGTCCATCAAGTTGGGAGGAGGATACAGTCCATCAAGTTGGAGATGAGGATACAGTCCAGTAAGTTGTGGATGAGGATACATCCATTAAGTTGGGGATGAGGAAAGAGTCCATCAAAGTAAGGATGGTTAAACAGTCCAACAAAGAGGGGATGAGGATACAGTACATTAAGCTGGAGATGAGTATAGAGTCCATCAAGGTGGAGATGAGCATACAGCCGATCAAGTTGGAGATGAGGATACAGTCCATTAAGTTGGGGATGATGATACAGTCAAACAAGTTGTGTTTGAGGACACAGTCCATCAAGTTAGAGATGAGCATACATTCCATCAATTTGGAGATGAGGATACAGTCCATTAATTGGGCATGAGGATCCAGTCCATTATGTTGCAGATGAGGATCCAGTCCATCAAAGTGGGGAAGATTATACTGTCCATCAAAGTGGGGATGAGGATACAGTCCACCAAGTTGGAGATGAGAATACCGTCCATCAAGTTGGAGATGAGGATACAGTCCATTAAGTTGGGGATGAGGATACAGTCCTACAAGTTTGGGATGAGGATACAGTCCATTAAGTTTGGGATGAGGATTCAGTCCATCAAGTTGGAGATGAGGATACAGTCCAGCAAGGTGGAGAGGAGCATACAGTCCATCAAGTTGGAGATGAAGATCCAGTCCATTAATTTGGGACTGTGGATACAGTCCAGTAAGTTTTGGATGAGCATACAGTCCACCAAGTTCGGGATGAGGATACAGTCCATCAATTTGGGGATGAGGATGCAGTCCAACAAGTTGGGGATAAGGATACAGTCCATCAATGTGGAGATGAGCATACAGTCCATCAGAGTGGAGATGAGGATACAGTCAATTAGGTTGGGGATGAGGAGACAGTCCAACAATTTGGGGATGAGGACACAATCCATTAAGTTCAGGATGAGGATACAGTCCATTAAATTGGACATGAGAATACAGTCCAGTAAGATGGGGATGAGGATACAGTCTAGTAATTTGGGGATGAGTGTACAGTCCATTAAGTTGGAGATGAGGATACAGTCCATAAAGTTGGGATGAGGATACAGTCCATCAGGTTGGTATGAGGATATAGTCCATCAGGTTGGTATGAGGATACAGTCCATCAATGTGGAGATGAGCATACTGTCCCTCAAGATGGAGATGAGGGTACAGTCCATTAAGTTTGGGATGATGTTACAGTCCTACAATTTGGGGATGAGGATACAGTCCATCAAGGTGGAGATGAGCTTAAAGTACATCAAGTTGGAGAAGAGGATACAGTCCATTAAGTTGTGTATGAGGATACAGTCCATTAAGTTGGGTTGAGGATAGAGTCCATCAAGTTGTAGATGAGGATAAAGTCCAGTAGTTTGAGGATGGGGATACAGTCTAGTAAGTTATGGATGAGGATACAGTCCATTACCTTTGAGATGAGAATGACGTCCATCAAGTTGGGATGAGAGTACAATCCAGTAAGCTTGGAATAAGGATACAGTCCATCAAGTTGGGCATGAAGATACAGTCAATCATGTTGTAGTTTAGGATACAGTACATTAAGTTGGAGATGAGGATATAGTCCAACAAGTTGGCGATGAGAACAAAGTCCATCACGTTGGAGATGAGGATACAGTCCATTAAGTTGGGGACAAGGATACAGTCCAACATGTTTTGGATGAGGACACAGTCCATCAAGTTGTAGATGAGGATATAGTCCATTATTATGGGGATCAATATAGAGTTCAAAAAGATGAGGATGAGGATACAGTCCATCAATATGGAGAAGTGGATACAGCCCATTAAGTTGGGGATGATGATAGAGTCCATTAAGTTGGGGATGAGGATACAGTCCACCAAGTTGGGGATGAGGATACATTCCATCAATTTGGGGATGAGGATACAGTACAACAAGTTGCAGAAGAGGATACAGTCCTTCAAAATGGGGATGTGGATACAGTCCATCAAAGTAAGTATGAGTATACAGTCCATTAAGTTCGGCAGGAGGAAACAGTCTATGAAGTTGGGAGGAGGATACAGTGCACCAAGTTGGGGATGAGGATACATTCCAACAAGTTGGAGATGAGGATACAGTCCAGTAATTTGGGGATGATGATACAGTCCATTAATTTGGGGATGAGGAAAGAGTCCATCAAAGTGAGGATGATTAAAATGTCCATCAAAGTGGGGATGATAATTCAGTCCAAGGGTTGGGGATGAGGATACAGTCCATCAATTCGGGGATTAGGATACAGTCAATAAAGTTGGAGATGAGGATACAGTCCATCAAGTTGTGGATGAGGATATGGTCCACTAAGTTGGGGATGAGGATACAGTCCATTAAGTTGGGGATGAGGATACAATCTGTCAAGTTGGAGATGAGGATAAAGTACATTAATTTGGAGATGAAAATACAGTCCATTCAAGGTGGAGATGAGCATACACTCCAAAAAGTTGGAGATGAGGATACAGTCCATTAAGTTGGGGATGAGGATACAGTCCTACAAGTTGGAGATGAGGATACAATCCATTAATTCCTGGAAGAGGATACAATCCATTAAGTTGGAGATGAGGATACCGTCCAGTATGTTGGGGATGAGCATACAGTCCATTAAGGTGGAGATGAGCATACCGTCCATCAAGTTGGAGTTGAGGATACAGTCCATTAAGTTGGGGGTGAGGATACAGTCCATTAAGTTGTGGATGAGGACACAGTCCACCAAGTTGGGGATGATGATACAGTCCATCAGGTTGGGGATGAGAATACAGTCCATCAAGTTGGAGATGAATATAAAGTCCACGAAAGTGGGAATGAGGATACTGGCCATCAATTTGGAAATGAGTATACAGTCCAACAAGTTGGGGATGAGGATACAGTCCATCAAAATGGGGATGTGGATACAGTTCATCAAAGTGGGTATGAGGATACAGTCCATCAAGTTGGGATGAGGATACAGTCCATCAAGTTGGGATGAGGATACAGTCCATCAAGTTGGAGATGAGGATACAGTCCAGTAAGTTGGGGATGAGGATACAGTCCATTAAATTGGGGATGAGTAAAGAGTCTATCAAAGTTAGGATGATTAAATAGTCCATCAAAGAGGGGATGAAGATACAGTACATTAAGTTGGAGATAAGTATACAGTCCATCAATGTGGAGATGAGCATGCAGTTGATCAAGTTGGAGATGATGATACAGTCCAGTAAGTTGAGGATGAGGATACAGTCCATTAAGATAGGGATGAGGATACAGTGCATCAAGTTGGAGATGAGGATACACTCTAGTAAATTGGGGATGAGGATACAGTCCATCAAGGTGGAGAGGAGCATACAGTCCATCAAGTTGGAGATGAGGATACAGTCCATTAATTTGGGACTGAGGATACAGTCCAGTGAGTTGTGGATGAAGATACAGTCCACCAAGTTGGGGATGAGGATACAGTCCATCAAGTTGGGCATGAGGATGCAGTCCAACAAGTTGGGGATGAGGATACAGTCCATCAAAGTGGGGATGAGGAGACAGTCCATCAAAATGGGGATGAGGATACAGTCCATCAAGATGGGGATGAATATACAGTCCATCAAGTTGTGATGAGGATAAAGTCCATCAAGTTGGGGATGAGAATACAGTCCATCAATGTGGAGATGAGCATACAGTCCATCAAGTTGGAGATGAGCATACATCAGTTAAGTTGGGGATGAGGAGACAGTCCTACAAGTTGGGGATGAGGACACAATCCATTAACTTCGGGATGAGGACACAATCCTTAAATTCGGGATGAGGATACAATCCATTAAGTTGT
This sequence comes from Rhizomys pruinosus, assembly GCA_009823505.1. Taxonomy (NCBI): domain Eukaryota; kingdom Metazoa; phylum Chordata; class Mammalia; order Rodentia; family Spalacidae; genus Rhizomys; species Rhizomys pruinosus. The sequence continues at coordinate 3,717,366 of VZQC01010445.1, forward strand.
AGATGAGGATACAGTCCAGTAAGCTGGGGATGAGGATACGGTCTAGTAATTTGGGGATGAGTATACAGTCCATTATGTTGGGGATGAGGATACATTCCATCAATTTGGGATGAGGATACAGTCCATCAAGTTGGGGATGAGGATACAGTCCATCAATGTGGAGATGAGCATACTGTCTTTCAAAATGGAGATGAGGATGTATCCGTCCATTAAGTTTGGGATGACGGTACAGTCCTACATGTTGGGGATGAGGATACAGTCCATCAAGGTGGAGATGAGCTTAAAGTACATCAAGTTGGAGATGAGGATACAGTCCAGTAGTTTGGGGTTGGGGATACAGTCCAGTAAGTTGGGGATGAGGATACAGTCCATTACCTTTGAGATGAGAATGACGTCCATTAAGTTGGGATGAGAATACAATCCAGTAAGTTGGGGATAAGGATACAGTCCATCAAGTTGGGCATGAGGATACAGTCCATCAAGTAGGGATGAGGATACAATCAATCATGTTGTGGTTTAGGATACAGTACATTAAGTTGGAGATGAGGATACAGTCCAACAAGTTGGGGATGAGGACACAGTCCATCATGTTGGAGATGAGGATACAGTCCATTAAGTTGGGGACGAGGATACAGTCCAAAATTTTGGGGATGAGGACACAGTCCATCAATTTGTAGATGAGGATACAGTCCATTATGATGGGGATGAAGATAGAGTCCAACAAATTGGGGACGAGGATACAATCCGTCAAGATGGAGAAGTGGATACACTTCATTAAGTTGGGGATGAGTATACAGTCCATCAACTTGGGAAGAGGATACAGTCCATCAAGTTGGAGACGAGCATACATTCCATCAATTTGGAGGTGAGGATACAGTCCATTAGGTGGGGGATGAAGATCCAGTCCATCAAAGTGGGGATTATTATACTGTCCATCAAAGTGGGGATGAGGATACAGTCCATCAAGTTGGGGATGAGGATTCAGTCCATCTAGGTGGAGATGAGCATACAGTCCATCAAGTTGGAGATGAAGATACAGTCCATTAAGTTGGGGATGAGGATGCAGTCCTACAAGTTGGGGATGAGGATACAATCCATTAAGTTTGGGAAGACGATACAGTCCATCAAGTTGGAGATGAGGATACAGTCCAGTAAGTTGGGGATGAGGATATAGTCCATCAAGGTGGAGAGGATCATACAGTCCATCAAGTTAGAAATGAGGATACAGTCCATTAATTTGGGACTGGTGATACACTCCAGTAAGTTGTGGATGAAGATACAGTCCACCAAGTTGTGGATGAGGATACAGTTCATCAAGATGGGGATTAGGATACGGTCCAACATGTTGGGGATGAGGATACAGTCAATCAAAGTGGGGATGAGGATACAGTCCATCAAGTTGGGAATGAATATACAGTCCATCAAGTTGGGATGAGGATACAGTCCATCGAGTTGGGGGTGAGGATACAGTCCATCAAGTTGGAGATGAAGATACAGTCAATTAGGTTGGGGATGAGGATGCAGTCCTACAAGTTGGGGATGAGGACACAATCCATTAAGTTGGAGACGAGGATACAGTCCAGTAAGGTGGGCATGAGTATACAGTCCAGTAATTTGGGGATTAGTATACAGTCATTAAGTTAGGGATGAGGACACAGTCCATCAATTTAGGATGAGGATACAGTCCCTCAGGTTGGGTATGAGGATACAGTCCATCAATGTGGAGATGAGCATACTGTCCCTCAAGATGGAGATGAGTGTGGTGTCGCTGCCAGAATTTGTGGTGGGGCCCACTTAATCCTAGGACGACCCATGTGGAAAGCTCACGCAGGAAAGCACACCACGTGTAGGCAGGTTGAGTTTCAAATGCAGAGAGATATTTTATTCCAACATGTCTGCTTAAATATCCATCATGACTCACTTCTCAGGGCCCAATGCTAAATCTTTTCGTCACTACACTCCACCCCATCGGTGTGGCCAGGGAGGTACCATTGGTTTAGAATCCAATCCATCTAACTAAGCTTTCCCACATCTCACCCTTTTAATTTTATTTTTTTTTAATTTTTCTGAGAGGCAGGGGAGCCCATGGGTGAGGCTAATAACCCAAAGGAACCTGAGTTTTAAATAGCCAGCTGCTCAAGCCTGTTTTGAGTGCTAGGCAGTGGGGGACAGGTCAGACCTGAAACTTTATTTTCACACTAAGGCCAATTAATATCCAAAAATCCCAACTATGAAGTAAGCTGACTGTCAAGCATAAGCAATGAATGTGAGTAACATTCAATGTTACCAATTAGCAAGTATCTATGTTCATATTTTGAACAACCCAAGGTTCCCATAGTCCAATTGTAGAAGCTTGTATGCACAAGCATGTTGATCAAATAAGAGTCCAGTGTATATTGCTGTAGTCTCATGATTCATCCCAATCTCTCCGCAGCCCTTACATTGTACCACGCCTCCTCTTCCGCAAGTTGTTCCCTAGGCTTTGGAAAAGGGGCACAAGTGGGTGAGAAGCAAAGCAGTCTGTTTTCTCTGGAGATGTCATTTTGGACTCTAGTCTATTCAGGTTGTTTCCCTTCATGGGTTGACAGCTTATCCAGAGTAACTTTTTAATCCTACTAACAAAGCACAAGCAATTGGATGTACAGGCATTTAAACAATATTATTATGGCAAGCTAAGCTGTGTGCACAGACACAGATATTTGGATGGTATGCTAATCCACAAACTGTGGTTTCTCTATAAAGATGACAAGTTCTTACTGTGGCTAACAACATCTCCTAACCACTAGAGGAAGTAAGCTTGTGGCATCAGCCATGAATTATTCCTCCAAGGAGAGAGCTAATAGCCAATTAGATTTGGGATATATAGAGAGAGATGGCTGCCACTGTTGCACAGTTATCTCCAGGCAGTTGAGGTGTAGCTCATACTGACAGAAGAGGCTTGCTTGACTCAAAGAGACAAATATTTTGCTTTATTGCATTACTGACCTTTGGTAACACTCTGGCATTTCAGAGGCCAACTGTACATTGTGACGTCTCAAAACATTTTTTCATGCTTACACCAGGTCTTCAACAACAGGGACTTACCACCTTTCTCCTTGCAGATATCCCATTTTTATGGGCAAAAGCCCTTTATAATTTGGGGGGCTTGGATCCCCCAGCCAACATCTCCTTGGCAGAATAATCCATTGCTGATATCAGAGCTCTCCTGTATTAATATATTTTGCTTAGTTACACATCTTACAAAGAATTTACTATTATATTTGGCTCTAAATACAGAATTATCCTTTCACAATTCCTATGTCTATCAGTCAATTAAAGAAGGTAGTTATACCTGTTTTATAAGAAATCACCACTGTTTTATAAGAAATTACAACAGTTGGCTCTAATTTACAGTTAGGGAATGAGTTCATTACCATCACGTTTTTTCTTTTTCCTATAAAAGGGAAAGGTAGGAAGGTTTCTCAGCATCTGGAAGGTAATCTTCATTAGGGCACATTATAAACAGTTATCCCAAATAGAATTCAGAGAGATGCTCAGTGTCTGTGACTCACGAAGTCTGAGGTTCCTTTTTCTTTCATGTTCAGATGGGTCAGCCTCTCTGCTGGCATTTCCCAGTCCATCCTGCACAGCCAAAATTTGTACTTTTTCAGGCATTTAGGTTGGTGTTTTTACCTGTGGGAACATACAAATCTCCTCCCATTGTTAGTTTCAAGACCTCAAAATGGAAAATTTATCAAAAGGTTTGGAATACAGAAGGAATATTATACCACTTCCCTCTTTTTGTTTTTTAAATTTTTATGATTTGACCTATAGACGCCTAAGTTGTCCTACAAGTAAAGGAAAAATGTTACAAAGTGATACTGTATAACACAGAAAAATATAGAGACCATTTGTGTACCTTAACCCCAAAATTATTGTTGGAAATTTAATATAGACTGTAAGTAAAACAATTAACATTTTATATTCCCAATTAGTTCAAATGCATTACCATTTTAAACTGTAAACCTTACAAAGTGGATTTTGATAACTATATTTCTCCAAGCTTTTGGCCTTCTCCAGGCCTGGCATGAAAACCTGCTTTAAAGATTTTTCAATATCTAGCTCTTAATAAAATTTTCTTTTACAGTTCTTATGCCCATCAGTTAATTAAAGACTGGATAGATATGCCCCATGAGAAGTTGTTACCATCATTACCATCTTGATTTTTTTTGTTTTTCTGGGAGCCTCCAGGAAGCTTCCTTTGTCACAAACAGGTGCAACGCAGTCCTGCTAAGGGGAAAGGGACACACAATGCCCACTTTGTGGACAGTGTGGGGAACTGGCCTCAGTGTGTCAAGGACAGTTGGTCACTTCTGTGACCGTACTGGAGAGGTATCTTCCTACTCGGGTCCTTAGCCTGGGACGAGACACGTTTCCCACTCTTGGACGAAACTTTCCACCTACCCAAGTCCAGGACAGGAATTTCACACCAGATTCCCAGGTTGGTGGTCCGCAAAGGGAGCTTTTTTCCAAACCAACTGGTCACCCACAGGCCTCAACACCAGCTACCTACTGGTCATCTGAACAAAATGCAGGCTCAGACTGTATGCACACAAAAAATTAAAAAATGGCGGCCGCAAATTCCGCAATGATGTTAATTAGAATTCAATTTTTTTTATTTTTAAATTTTTATACCTTTTATTTTTTTATTCCCAAATATCCAAAAACTTATTAACACTTTAATACAATGAAAACATGGTTGCTTCTTTGTTTTAGATGTTGAAAGGGTGTAACCAGTAGGTGGCAGTGTAGATCCATTATTTTAAATTTTTAATAGATAACCCATAACCTTTGTTGAAATTGAATTATGTTTTGGCTGTTTAATATAAATTTGCGTCTTGAGAAGGAAGGGCCACGTTCCAACTCAGAGGTAATGTTTTTACTGGTATCATAGCTGTTAACATTATAATATACCTAGAACACAAGTCCACACATCCATACACATGTGCACGTGCACATACATACATACATACATACATAGATACATAATAAAGATTTGTTATGTTGACCTGTAAGAGAATAAAGCCATATTGATTGATGTTCAATGAGAAACATGAAATTTTTATAATTTGTTATAGGGTTATTTTTACATAATTAGAATAAATGTCCTAGTAATGCATGAAACAGCTGAGATCCATATGTCACCTTTTAGACCCATTTGCAACCACTTGCCTTCAATGAACTATACCTAAAGTTTACTATTCTTTCCCTATCCTGTCCTTTCTGGTTAATTACTCCTAAGCTGTCCCTATGCTATTTAAAATCTAAAGATTGATGATTTCCAAAAGTAGACAGGCCAAAGTTGTTTGTAGTTTTGGAACAATCCATCTTGTCTTATTATTAAGGCCTTTGGAAGAATAATAATAATTATATACAATCACAATAATCACAATACTTATAACCATTATTAATTATTAATTATTAATAATTATTAACCATTATTAGTCATAATTATTAATTATGACTAATAATTGTCAATAATAATAGCCAACAACAATGAACAATTTACCATTAGACTGAATTTTATCAATTATTATTAATATATTAAACAACAATAACTATAATAATTAATAATAATTAACAACAATCTACCATTAAACTGAATAATATGCATACTATAAACCCAATTAAAATTGTTAACACTAAGGGGTATAAAACAAACATTTTTTATGAATTGAATCTATGTTTGTTTATAGTAAGCTAAATAGATTTAAACCTGTAGGATTATAATGAATTAAAAGCGGGAACTCAACATTCACTCACACATACACGCAGCTTGAAGATGGGCTTAAAGAAACATAAAACAGCTTTATCCAAAAATTTTCTCATTTAAATTGAACCAAAATATCAATTTACGTTGTTAAAGAGACTTTTACCAATGGTCCTTAAAAAAGACAATTTATTGGAGCAAGTTTATTTTGTTAGAACTCCAAGGCCTGTAAATTATGCTAGAAATCCATCTATCTTGTTTCCAAAATGCTGAAATTAAAAGGATGCTACCTAAATTCAAAATTTAGTGGGCATGATTTAGATACCATGTGCAACAATCATCTTTTTTCCTTTCATTATAAGGCCTTTGGGAATAATAAGAATAATTACATATACAATCCACACTAATCACGACATACTTAATACCAGATACTTATAATTATTAATAATTATTAATTATTAATAATTATTTTTAACTATTATTAGTCATCAATATATAATTATGATAATAATGTGTCAATAATTAGCACCAACAATGAACAATTTACCATTAGACTGAATTTTATCAATTATTATTAATATATTAAACAAGAATTAACTATAATAATTAATAATAATTAACAACAATTCTACCAAGAAACTGATAATTGCATACTATAAACCCAATTAAAATTGTTAACACTAAGGGGTAAATACAAACATTTTTATAAATTGAATTATTTTTGTTATAGTAAGCTAAATAGATTTAAACCTGTAGGATTAAATGAATTAAAAGCGGGAACTCAACATTTCACTCACACATACACGGCAGCTGAAGATGGGCTTAAAAAACAAAAACAGCTTTCCAAAAATTTTTCTCATTATAATATAACCAAAATATCATTTACTTTGTTAAAGAGACTTTTACCAATGTCCTTAAAAAAGACAATTTATTGGAGCAAGTTTGTTTTTTTTTTTTTTTTTTTTTTTTTTTTTAGTCTTTCGAGCAGGGTCTCCTTGTAAGCCCCAGCTGTCCTGTAACTCGCTCTGTAGACGGCTGGCCTTGAACCACAAAGATCCGCCTGCNGCCTGCCTCTGCCTCCCAAGTGCTAGGATTAAAGGCGTGCGCCACCACTCCCGGCTGCAAGTTTGTTTTGTTAGAACTTCAAGGCCTGTAAATTCTCCTAGAAATCCATCTATCTTGTTTCCAAAATGCTGAAGTCAAAAGGATGTTACCTAAAATCAAAATTTAGTGGGCATGATTTACATACCATGTGTTGAGTCTGCAAGCTGGTATGCATGCACAGCAGGCAGGCTTATGGCGCCAGGCCAGAGCTCAGACCACGTGTGATCTAGAATTCTGTGAGAAGAGATTTTTAAGGTGAAACACATTTAAAAGGAGCAAGATAAAATTAAGTCAACCATATCTAGGGTACCCGGGGGTTAAGTAAAAATATCACGCTTTAAGTTAAGCATGCTGAAATGGATTTGAATTACTGTTAGGTAAATACCAACCTTGGATCTACAAATAGCCAGAAGGCTTTAGGTAACAAGGGTTAGATTTAGAAAAAAAAAATAAGACAAGAGAGCAACACACTTTTATCCAAAAACAGATTTTGTATACAAAATTTAAGAGAAAAATGGCCAAGGCTTGAAATTTGGAAGAGGATGCTCTTGGAAGAAGGCAGTTCCCGCAAAAGGCCTTAATTTGCAACAGAAAGAAGGGGGCTCAGGTCTAGGAGAGCTATCAGGAGAAAATTTACATATGAACAAGATTGAAAATGAACTTGAGGAGCCTGAGGAGCCGGTTCCTCACAGCAGAAGTGTTTCTTTGGAGGGATGGAATTTAAAACCAGAAAGTTTTTCAGACCTGTAGAATTATGAAAAATTGCGTTAAGGCCCAACATAACTGCTAAGGCTTAATATTAAATTCAACCTTGAGGTTACTGGCTTTTTTTTTTTAATTTTATTTATTTCTGTATGTGTGTGAATGTACTGTCTGCATGCAAGTCTGTGCACCCGTGTCGTGGAATGCCGGGGAGGTCAGAAGAGAGTCTTGGATTCCCCTGGAACCGGAGTTCTCCTGGAATTGGTGTTTCAGATGGCTCTTGGCCACCATGTGGGTGCTGGGGATCGAACCCAGGTCCTCTGCAAGAGTGGTCGGTGCTCTTAACCACTAGGCCATCTCTCCAGCCCCGGTAACTGGCTTTTATAGCCTGCAGGAGTGACCATGCCAGGAGGCACATGCCTGGAAGGCACTGGGTGCTCCCTCTGAACCAAATCAGAGGCAGGCTCTTCACATATACAAAGCCACATGCCCTCAGACCACTGTCCCATCCACCGAAACCAGCAGAAAAAACGGCTCCACCACAACAGATAGATATTAGGAGAGAGAGAAGAAAAAGGCAAGATTTAGGGGTATGCATACTTAAGATGTCAAGGTTGCCTTCTGCCCCATGTTTGGACGCCAATTGTGGTGCTGCCGCCAGGATTTGTGGTGGGGCCCACTTAATCCTAGGATGACCCATGTGGAAAGCCCACACAGGAAAGCACACCACGTGTAGGCAGGTTGAGGTTCAAATGCAGAGAGAGATTTTATTCCAACATGTCTGCTTAAATATCCATCATGACTCAATTCGCAGGGCCCAATGCTAAATCTTTTCGTCACTACACTCCACCCCATGGGTGTGGCCAGGGATGTACCATTGGTTTAGAATCCAATCCATCTAACTAAGCTTTCCCACAGATGAGGATACAGTCCATGAAGTTGGAGATGAGGATACAGTCCATTAAGTTGTTTATGAGCATACAGGCCATCAAGTTGGGTTGAGGATAGAGTCCATCAAGTTTTAGAGGAGGATACAATCCAGTAGTTTGTGGATGGGGATACAGTCTAGTAAGTTGGGGAAGAGGATTCAGTCCTTTATCTTTGAGATGAGAATGATGTCCATCAAGTTGGGATGAGAATACAGTCCAGTAAGTTGGGGATGAGGATACAGTCCATTAAGTTGGGCATGAAGATACATTCCATCAACTAGGGATGAGGATATAGTCAATCACGTTGTGGTTTAGGATACAGTACATTAAGTTGGAGATGAGGAAACAGTCCAACAATATGGGGATGAGGACACAGTCCATCAAGCTGGAGATAAGGTTACAGTCCATTACGTTGGGCAATAGTATACAGTCCATCCAGTTGGGGATGAGGACACAGTCGATCAAGTTGTAGATGAGTATAGAGTCCGTTATGTTGGGGATGAAGTTAGAGTAGAAAAAGATGGGGATGAGGATACAGTCCATCAAGATGGAGAAGTGGATACAGTCCATTAAGTTGGGCATGAGTAAACAGTCCATCAAACTGGGATGAGGATACAGTCCATCAAGTTGGAGATGAGGATACAGTCCCTTAATTTAGGGATGAAGGGACAGTATATTAAGTTGGGGATGAGGATCCAGTCCATGAAAGTGGGGATGATTATACTGTCCATCAAAGTGGGGATGAGGATACAGTCCGTCAAGTTGGGGATGAGGTTACAGTCCATCAATGTGGAGAAGTGCATAGAGTCCATCAATTTGGAGGTGAGGATACAGTCTATTAAGTCAGGGATGAGGATACAGTCAAACAATTAGGTGATAAGGATACAGTCCATCAAGTTGGAGATGAGGATACAGTCCATAAAAATGGGATGAGGATACAGTACATCAAGGTGGAGATGAGCATACAGTCCATCAAGGTGGAGATGAGGACACAGTACATTAATTTGGGGGTGAGGATACAGTCCTACAAGCTGGGGATGAGGATGCAATCTGTTAAGTTTGTGATGAGGATACAGTCCATCAGTTTGGAGATGAGGATACAGTCCAATAAGTTGGGGATGAGTATACAGTCCATTAAGTTGGGGGTGAGGATACAGTCCATCAGGTGGAGAGGAGCATACAGTCCCTCAAGATGGAGATGAGGATACAGTCCTTTAATTTGGGGATGACAGTACAGTCCAAAAAGTTGGGATGAGGATACAGTCCATCAAGGTGGAGATGAGCATACAATCCATCAAGTCGGAGATGAGGATACAGTCCATTAAGTTGAGCATGAGGATACAGTCCAATAATTTGGGGATGAGTGTACAGTCCATCAAGTTGGAAATGAGGATACAGTCCAGAAAGTTGGGGATGAGTATACGGTCCAGTAAGTTGGGGATGAGGATACAGTCCATTAACTTTGGGATGAGGATACAGTCCATCAAGATAGGATGAAAATATTGTCAGTGAAGTTGGTGATGATGATACAATCCATTAAGTTCAGGATGAGGATACAGTCCATCAAGTCCGAGATGACAATACAGTCCAGTAAGTTGGGGATGAGGATACAGTCCATTAAGTTGAGGATGAGGATACAGTCAAACAAGTTAGGGATGAAGTATACAGTCTATCAAGTTGGAGATGAGGATACAGTCTATTAAGTTGGGGATGAAGATCCAGTCTAACACGTTAGGGATGAGAATACATTCCATCAAGTTGGAGATGAGGATACAGTCCATCAAAGATGGGATGAGGATACAGGCCATCAAGTTTGGAATGAGGATAAAGTCCACGAAATTGGGATGAAGATACAGTAAATCAAGTTGGAGATGAGGATACAGCCCATTAATTTGGGGATGAATATACAGTCCAATAATTTGGGGAAGAGGATACAGTCCATCAATCTGGGATGAGGATACAGTCCATCAAGTTGGGGATGAGGATAGTCAATCAAGTTGGGCATGAGGATGCAGTCCATTAAGTTGAGGATGAGGAAGCAGTCCATGAAGTTGGCATGAGGGTACAGTCCACCAAGTTGTTGATGAGGATACAGTCCATCAAGTTGGGGAAGAGGATACAGTCCAACAAGTTGGGGATGAAGATACACTCCATCAAAATGGGGATGAGGCTACAGTATATTAAAGTGGGGATGCGGATACAGTCCATCAAGTTGGTGAGGAAGATACAGTCCATCAAGTTGGGATGAGGATACAGTCCATCACCGTGGGTATGAGGATACAGTTCATCAACTTGGGGTCGAGGATACAGTCCATAAAGTTGTGGATGAGGCTACAGTCCTACAATTTGGGGATGAGGATATAATCCATTATGTTCGGGATGAGGATACAGTCCATAAATTTGGAAATAAGGATACAGTCCAGTAATTTGGAGATCAGGACACAATCCCTTAGTTTGGGGATGAGGATGCAGTCCATCAAGTTGGGATGAGGATACAATCAATCAAAATGGAGATGAGCATAAAGTCAATCAAGATGGAGATGAGGATACAGTCCATTAAGTTGGGGATGAGGATACAGTCCAACAAGTTGGGGATGAGGATACAAGCCATTAAGGTGGATATGAGCATACAGTCCATCAAGCTGGAGATGAGGATACAGTAGATTAAGTTGGTGATGAGGAAAAGTCCATCAAGTTGGGAATGAGGATACCATCCATCAAGGTGGAGATGAGCATACAGTCCATGAAGATGGAGATGAGGATACAGTCCATTAATTTAGGGATGAGGAAACAGTCCATGAACCTGGGTTGAGGATACAGTCCTCCAAGTTTTTGATGAGGATACAGTCCATCAAGTTGGGGAAGATGATAAGTACAGCAATTTGGGGATGAGGATACAGTCCATCAAAGTGGGGATGAGGCTACCATCCATTAAATTGGGGATGAGGTTACAGTCCATCAAGTTGGTGATGAGGATACAGTCCATCAATTTGGGATGAGGATGTAGTCCATGAACTTGGGATGAGGATACATTCCATCAATTTGGGGATGAGGATAGAGTCCATCGATGTGGAGATGAGCATACAGTCCATCAAGTTGGAGATGAGGACACAGTCCATTAAGTTAAGGATGAGTATACAGTCCTACAAGTTGGGGATGAGGATACAGTCCATTAAGTTCGGGATGAGGATACAGTCCATCACGTTGGAGATGAGGATACAGTCCAGTAAGATGGGGATGAGGATACAGTCCATTAAGTTGGGGATGAGGATACAGCCCATCAAGTTGGGGAGAGGATACAATCAATCAAGGTGGAGATGAGCATACAGTCCATCAAGATGGAGATGAGGATACAGTCCATTAAGTTGGGGATGAGGATACAGTCCATGAAGTTGGGATATGTATACAATCTATCAAGTTGGGGATGAGGATACAGTCCATTAAGTTGGGGATGAGGATACAGACCAACAAGTTGGGGATGAGGATAAAGTCCATCAATTTTGGATGAGTATACAGTCAATCTAGTTGGGGATGAGGATAGAGTCCATTAAGTTGGGGATGAGGAAACAGTCCATCAAGGGGGAGATGAGCATAAAGTCCATCAAGATGGAGATGAGGATACAGTCCATTAAGTTGGGGATGAGGATACAGGCCTACAATTTGGTGATGAGGATACAATCCATTAAGTTAGCACTGAGAATACAGTCCATCAAGTTGGAGATGAGGATACAGTCCATCAAAACGGGACGAGGATACAGTACATCAAGGTGGAGATGAACATACATTCCATCAAGTTGGAGATGAGGATACAGTCTATTAAGCTGTGGATGAGGATACACTCCATCAGGTGGAGATGAGCATGAAGTCCATCAAGATGGAGATAAGGATACAGTCCATTAAGTTGGGGAAGAGTATACAGTCCATTAAGATGGGGATGAGGATCCAGTCCATCAAAGAGGGGATGATTATACTGTCCATAAAAGTGGGGATGAGGATATAGTCCATCAATTTGGGAGGAGGATACAGTCCATCAAGGTGGAGATGATCATACAGTCCATTAAGTTGGAGATGAAGATATAGTCCATTAAATTGTGTATGAGGATACACTAAATCAAGTTGGGATGAGGATACACTCCATCAAGTTGGAGATGAGGATACATTCCACTAAGTTGAGGATAAGGATACAGTCCATCAAGTTGGGGATGAGGATACAGTCCATCAAGTTGGAGATGAGGATACAGTCCATTTAGTTGGGGATGAGGATACAGTCCACCAAGTTGGGGATGAGGATACAGTACATCAAGTTTGGGATGAGGATACAGTCCAACAAGTTGGGATGAGGATACAGTCCATAAATTTGGGACGAGAATACAGTCCATCACGTTGGGGATGAGGATACAGTCCATTAAGTTGGAGATGAGGATACAGTCCAACAAGTTGGGGATGAGGATTCAGTCCATCAAAATGGGGATGGGATACAGTCCATCAAAGTGGGTATGAGGATAGAGTCCATCAAGTTTTGGATGAGGATATGGTCCATCAAATTGGGATGAGGTTCCAATCCATAAAGTTTAGATGAGGATACAGTCCATACAGTTGGGGAAGAGGATACAGTCCATCAAGGTGGAGATTAGCATACAGTCCTTCAAATTGGAGATGAGGATACAGTCCAGTAAGTTGGGGATGAGGATACAGTCCATTAAGTTGGGAATGAGGAAAGAGTCCATCAAAGTGAGGATGATGAAACAGTCCATCAAAGTGGGGATGAGGATACAGTCCATAAATTTGGGGAAGAGGATACAGTCCGTCAAGGTGGAGATAATTATACAGACCCTCAAGGTGGAGATTAGCATACAGCCCTTCAAGTTGGAGATGAGGATACAGTCCAGTAAGTTGGGGATGAGGATACAGTCCATCAAGGTGGAGATGAGCATGAAGTCCATTAAGATGGAGATAAGGATAGAGTCCATTAATTTGGGGATGAGTACACAGTCCATTAAGATGGGGATGAGGATCCAGTCCATCAAAGAGGGGATGATTATACTGTCCATCAAAGTGGGGATGAGGATATAGTCCATCAATTGGGGAAGAGGATACAGTCCATCAAGGTGGAGTTGATCATATAGTCCATTAAGTTGGAGATGAGGATACAGTCCATTAAGTTATGTATGAGGATACAATCAATCAAGTTGGGATGAGGATACAGTCCATCAAGTTGGAGATGAGGATACACTCCACTAAGTTGAGGATGAGGCTACAGTCCATCAAGTTGGGGATGAGGATACAGTCCGTCAAGTTGGGGATGAGGATGCAGTCCACCAAGTTGGGATGAGGATACAGTCCATCAAGTTGGTGATGAGGTTACAGTACATCAAAGTTGGGATGAGGATACAGTGCATCAAATTGGGGATGAGGATACAGTCCATCAATTTGGGGATGAGCATAGAGTATACCAATTTGGAGATGAGGATACAGTCCATTAAGTTGGGGATGAGGATACAGTCCTACCAGTTGGGAATGAGGATACAGTCCATTAAGTTGGAGATGAAGATACAGTCTAATGAGTTGGGGATGAGTATGCAGTCCATAAGGTTCTGGATGTGGATACAGTCCATCAAGGTGGAGATCGGAATACTGTCCCTCAAGATGGAGATGAGGATACAGTCCATTAAGTTGTGTATGAGGATACAGTCCAACAAGTTGGGGATGAGGATAAAGTCCATCAAGTTGGAGATGAGCATACAGTCTAGTAAGTTGGGGATGAGTATACAGTCCATCAGGTTTGAGATGAGGATAGAGTCCACTAAGTTGGGGATGAAGATACAGTAAAACAAGTTGGGGATGAGGATACAGTCCATCAAGTTAGAGATGAGGATATAGTCCATCAAAGACAGGATGAAGATACAGGCCATCAAGTGGGGAATGAGGACACAGTCCATGAAATTGGGATGAGGATACAATTAATCAAGTTGGAGATGAGGATACAGCCCATTAAGTTGGGGATGAGGATACAGTCCATCAAGTTGTGTATAAGGATACAGACCTGCATGCAGACAGTACATTGATACACATACAGAAATAAATAAAATTAAAAAAAATAAAGTGAGGATGAGGATACAGTCCATCAAGTTGGGATGAGGATACAGTCCATCAAGTTGGGATGAGGATACAGTCCATCAAGTTGGGATGAGGATACAGTCCATCAAGTTGGGGATGAGGATACAGTCCATCATGTTGGGAAGAGGATAGAGTCCATCAAGTTGGGGATGAAGATACAGTCCATCAAGGTGGAGATGAGCATACAGTCCATCTATTTGGAGATGAGGATACAAGACATCAAGATGGGAATGAGGATACAGTCCATGAAAGTGCTATGATGATAAAGTAAATCAATTTGGAGATGAGGATACATCCCATTAAATTGGGGATGAGTATAAAGTACAAAATTTGGGGATGAGAATACAGTCCATAAATTTGGGATGAGGATACAGTCCATCAAGGTGGAGATGAGCATACAGTCCATCCATTTGGAGATGAGTATCCATTCCAACAAAATGGGGATGAAGATACAAGGCATCAAGTTGGGAATGAGGATACAGTCCTACAAGTTGGGGATGAGAATACAATCCATTAAGTTCAGGATGAAGATATAGTCCATTAAGTTCGGGATGAGGATACAGTCCAAGAAGTTGGGGGTGATGATACAGGCCATCACATCCTGACCATCTTCCCAGGCAATCCAAAGGCCTGGTCATCATTCTGACCATCCTCGCAAGTAGTACAGAGTCCTGGTAAGCATCCTGACCATCTTCCAAAGCAATGTAGAGGCCTGGTCAGCATCCTTACCATGTTCCCTGGTACCCCAGAAGCCTGAACAGCATCCTGAAAATCTTCAAAGTTACTCCAGAGGCTTTGTCTGAATTCTGACCATCTTCGCAGGCAGTCCACAGGCTTGGTCAGCATCCTGACCATCCTCCCATGCATTCCAGAGGCATGGTCAGAACCCTGACCATCCTCCCAAGTAGTCTAGAAGCTTGGGTAGCATCCTGACCATCTTCCCAGGCAATCCAGAGGCCTGGTCAGTATACTCACCATCCTCCCAGGCAACACAGAGGCATGGTAGACATCCTGACCAACTTCCAAGGCAATCCAGAGGCCTGGTCGGCATCCTGACCATCTTCCCAGGCATTCCAGAGGACAGGCCAGCATCCTGACCATCTTCCCAGGAAGTCCAGAGGCCTGGTCAGCATCCTGAGCATCTTCCCAGGCAATACAGAGGACTGGTCAGCATCCTGACCATCATCCCAGCAATCCAGACGCCGGTCAGCATCCTGAAAATATCCCCAGGGGATCCAGAGGCTTGCTCAGCATCCTGGCCTTTTCCCCAGGTAATTCAGAGGCCTGATCAGCATCGTGACCATATTCACAGGCAATCCAGAGGACTGATCAGCATCCTGACCAGCTTCCCAGGTAATCCAGAGGCCTGGACAGCATCGTGACCATATTTGCAGGCAATCCAGAGGACTGATCAGCATCCTGACCAACTTTCCAGGTAATCCAGAGGCCTGGACAGCATACTGGTCATCTTCCTAGCATTCGAGGGTCCTGGTCAGCATCCTGACCATCCTGCCAGGTAGTACAGAGTTCTGCTTGGCATCCTGACCATCCTCCCATGCATTCCAGAGGCATGGTCAGAATCCTGACCATCCTCCCAGGTAGTCCAGAAGCTTGGGTAGCATCCTGACCATCTTCCCAGGCCATCCAGAGGCCTGGTCAGTATACTCACCATCTTCCTAGGCAACACAGAGGCATGGTAGACATCCCGACCAACTTCCAAGGCAATCCAAAGGCCTGGTCGGCATCCTGACAATCTTCCCTGGCAGTCCAGAGGACAGGACAGCATCCTGACCATCTTCCCAGGAAGTCCAGAGGCCTGGTATACATTCTGACCAACTTCAAAGGCAATCCAGAGGCCTGGTCAGCATCCTGGCCATCTTCCCAGGCAACACAGAGGCATGGTAGACATCCTGACCAACTTCCAAGGCAATCCAAAGGCTTGGTCGTCATCCTGACCATCTTCCCAGGTAGTCCAGAGGACAGATCAACATCCTGACCATCTTCTCAGGAAGTCCACAGGCCTGGTTAGCATCCTGAGCATCTTCCCAGGCAATCCAGAGGACTGGTCAGCCTCCTAACCATCTACCCGGCAATCCACATGCTGTTCAGCATCCTGAAAAAAATATTCCCAGGGAAACCGGAGGCCTGCGCAGGATCCTGACCATTTCCCCATGTAATCCAGAGGCCTGATCAGCATTGTGACGATATTCACAGGCAATCCAGAGGACTGATCAGCATCCTGACCAACTTTCCAGGAAATCCAGAGGCCTGGACAGCATCCTGGCCATCTTCCCAGCAGTCAAGAGTCCTGTTCAACATCCTGACCATCCTCCCAGGGAGTACAGAGTTCTGCTTGGCATCCTGACCATCCTCCCATGCATTCCAGAGGCATGGTCAGAACACTGACCATCCTCCCAGGTAGTCCAGAAGCTTGGGTAGCATCCTGACCATCTTCCCAGGCAATCCAGAGGCCTGGTCAGTATACTCACCATCTTCCCAGGCAAAACAGAGGCATGGTAGACATCCTGACCAACTTCCAAGCCAATCCAAAGGCCTGGTCGGCATCCTGACCAACTTCCAAGGCAGTCCAGAGGACAGATCAGCATCCTGACCATCTTCGCAGGAAGTCCAGAGGCCTGGCATACATTCTGACAGGTCAACATCCTGACCATCTTCCCAGGAAGTCCAGAGGCCTAGTCAGCATCCTGAGCATCTTCCCAGGCAATCCAGAGGACTGGTCAGCCTCCTGACCATCTTCCTAGCAATCCAGATGCAGGTCATCCTGAATATATTCCCATGGAAACCAGAGGCCTGCTGAGTATCCTGACCACTTTCCCAAGTAATCCAGAGGTCTGTTCATCATCCTGATCATCTTCCCAGGCAATACAGTGGCCTAATCAGCATCCTAACCATTCTCCCAGGTAAAGTAGAGGGCTGATCAGAATTCCGACCATCTTCCCAGGCAATCCAGGGGACTGGTCGGCATACTCATCATCTTCCCAGGCAACCCAGAGGCATGGTCGACATCCTGACCAACTTCCAAGGCTATCTAGAGGCCAGCTCCGCATCCTGACCATCTTCCCAGGCAAACCAGAGGCACAGTAGCATCCTGACCATCTTCCCAGGTAGTGCAGAGGCCTGTTCAGCATCCTGGCAATTTTACCAGGAAAACAAGAGGCATGGTTAGCATCCTCACGATCTTTCCAGGCAGTCCAGAGGACTGGTCAGCATCCTGACCATCATCCCAGGCAATGCAGAGGCCCAGACAGCACCCTGACAATTTACCCAGGTAATCCACAGGCATGGTCAACATCCTGACCAACTTCACAGGCAATCCAGAGGCCTGATCATCATCCTGGCCATTTTCCCAGGCAATCTAGAGTCCTGGTAATCAACCTCCCCATCTTCCCAGGCAAGCCAGAGTCCTGGTCATCATCCTCCCCTTCTTACCAAGCAATCCAGAGTCCTGGTCAACATCCTGGCCATCTTCCCAGGAAATCCAGAGGCCTGGTCATCATCCTCCCCATCTTCACAGGCAATCCAGAGGCCTGGTCATCATCCTGACCATCTTAACAGGAAAACAAGATGCCTGGTCAGCATCCTGACCATCTTCCCAGGCAATCCAGAGGCATGGTCAACATCCTGACCAACTCCAAAGGCAATCCAGAGGCCTCATGGGTATCCTGACCATCTTCCCAGGCAACCCAGAGGCATGGTCGACTTCCTGACCAACTTCCAAGACAATCGAGAGGCTTGGTCAGCATCCTGACCATCTTACCTGGCAGTCCAGGGGCATGGTCAGAATTCGGACAATACTCCCAGGTAGTCTAGAAGCTTGGGCAGCATCCTGACCACCTTCCCAGGCAATCCAGAGGCCAGGTCGGCATACTCAACATCTTCCCAGTCAATCCAGAGGCATGGTCGACATCTTCACCAAATTCCACGGATACCTAGAGGCATGGTCAACATCCTGGCCATCTTCCCAGGGAACCCAGAGGAATGGTAGACATTCTGACCAACTTCAAAGGCAAGCGAGAGCCCTGTTCGTCATCCTGACCATCTTCCCAGGCAAAACAGAGCCATGGTAGACATACTGACCAACTTCCAAAGCAATCCAAAGGCCTGGTCGGCATCCTGACCATCTTTCTTGGCAGTCCAGAGGACAGGTCAGCAACCTGAATATGTTCCCAGGATGTCCAGAGGCCTGGTCAGCATCCTGACCATCTTCCCAGCAATCCCAATGCTGATCACCATCCTGAAAATATTCTCAGAGAATCCAGAGACCAGCTCAGCATCCTGACCATCTTCCTAATAAGTCCAGAGGCCTAGTCAGCATCTTGACCTCCTTCCCAGGCTATCCAGATGCCTGGTCAGCATCCTGACCATCCTCACACGTAGTCCAGAGGCCTGGTCAGCATCCTGACCATCTTCCAAGGCAATCCAGTGGCCTTTTTAGCATCCTGACCATCCTGACATGTAGTACTGAGTCCTAGTCAGCATCCTGACCACCTTCGCAGTCAACCCAGAGGCAAGGTCTTCATCCTGACCAACTTCCAAGGCAATCCAGAATATGTTCCCAGGATGTCCAGAGGGCTGGTCAGTATCCTGACCATCTTCCCAGGTGGTCCAGAGGACAGGTAAGCAATCTGACCAACTTCCCAGGAAGTCCAGAGGCCTGGTCAGCATCTTGACCATCTTCCCACATAATACAGAGGCCTGGTCAGCATCTGAACATCTTCCCAGTAATCCAGAAGCATGGTCAGAAGTCTGAGTATCTTCCAAAGCAATCCAGAGGCTGGTCAGCATCCTGACCATCTTCCCATGCAATCCGGAAGCCTGGTTGGTATACTCACCATCTTCTTCCCAGGCAATCCAGAGGCATGGCCAACATCCTGAATAACATCCAAGGCAATGCCAAATCCGGGTCAGCATCCAGAACATCTTCCCAGGAAATCAAGATGCCTGGGTGTAATCCTGACCATCTTCCTAGGCCTTCCAGTGTTTGGCTGTCATCTGACCCATCTCCCAGGTAATCCAGAAGCCTGGTTAGAAGCCTGAGAATCTTCCAAGGCAATCCAGAGGCCTGGTCGGCATCCTGACCATCTTTCCAGCATGCAACCCAGAGGCAGGGTCGACATCCTGACCAACTTCAAAGGCAATCCAGAGGCCTGGTCGGCATTCTGGCCATCTTCCCAGGAAAAACAGAGGCATGGTAGACGTCCTAACCAACACACAAGGCAATCCAAAGGCCTGGTCGGCATCCTGACCAACTTCCCAGGCAGTCCAGAGGACAGGTCAGCATCATGACCATTTTCCCAGGAAGTCCAGAGGCCTGGTCAGCATCCTGAGCATCTTCCCAGGCAATCCAGAGGACTGGTCAGCATGCTGCCATATTTCAAGCAATCCAGACGCTGGTCAGCATCCTGAAAATATTCCCAGGGAATCCAGAGGTTTGCTCAGCATCCTGACCATGTTCCCACGTAGTCCAGAGGCATGGTCAACATCCTGACCAATTTACCAGGTAATCCAGAGGTCTGTTCAGCATCCTGGCCATCTTCCCAGCAGTCCATAGTCCTGGTCAGCATCCTAACCATCCTCTCAGGTAGTACAGAGTTCTGCTCGGTATCCTGACCATCATCCCACGAATTTCAGAGCCATGGTCAGAACCCTGACCATTCTCCCAGGTAGTCCAGAAGCTTCGTTAGCATCCTGACCATCTTTCCAGGAAATCCAGAGGCCTGGTCAGCATACTCACCATCTTCCCAGGCGACCCAGAATCATTGTAGACATCCTGACCAAATTCCAGGGCTATCCAGAGGCCTGGTCTGCATCCTGACCATCTTCCCAGGCAATCCAGAAGCCAGGTCCACATCCTGACTATCTTCCCTGGTGGTGCAGAGGCCTGTTCAGTATCCTGGCCATTTTACCAGGCAATCCAGAGGCCTGGTCTGCATCCTGACCATCTTCCCAGGTAATCGAGAGGCCTGGTCAGCATCCTGACCATCTTCCCAGGCAATCCAGAGGCATGTTCGGCATGCTGTCCATCTTCCCAGGCAATCCTGAGGCATGGGACCCATCCTGACCAATCTACCAGGTAATCTAAAGGACTAGTCATCATCCTGACCATCTTCCCAGGCAATCCACAGGCCTGGACAGCATCCTGACCACCTTCCCAGGCAATCCAGAAGCCTGGTCATCATCCAACAAGGAATCCAGAGGTCTGGTCGTCATCCTGACTATCTCCCAGTTATTGCACAGGCCTGGTCTCCATCCTGACCATCTTTCCAGGCAATGCAGATGCCTGGTCACCATCCTGACCACTTTTCCTGGCAATCAAGAGGCCAGGTCAGCATCCTGAACATCTTCCCCAGCAATCCAGAGGCCCGGTCGATATTCTGACCAACTTCAAAAGCAATCCAGAGGCCTGGGAGGCATCCTGACCATCTTCCCAGAAGGGCCAGAGGACAAGTCAGCCCCCTGACCATCTTTCCTGCCAATCCAGAGGCCTGGTGGCATCCTGACCATCATCCCCATACATCCAGTGGTCTGGTTATCATCCTACCCATCTCCTAGGTAATCCAGAAGCCTGAGAATCTTCCAAGGCAATCTAGAGGCCTGCTCAGTGTCCTGACCATCTTCCCAGGCAATCCAGAGGCTTGGTCAGAATCCTGACCATCTTTCCAGGCAATCCAGAAGCTTGGTCCTCATCCTGACCATCCTCACAGGTAGTCCAGAGGCCCGGTAAGCATCCTTACCAAGTTCCCTGGTACTCCAGAAGCCTGGACAGCATCCTGAAAATCTTCAGTTACTCCAGAGGCCTTGTCAGAATCCTGACAATCTTCGCAGGCAGTCCAGAGGCCTGGTCACATCCTGACCATCCTAACATGTAGTCCAGAGGCCTGGTCTGCATCCTGACCATCATTGCATGCAACCCAGAGGCAGGGTAGACATCCTGACCAACTTGGAAGGCAATCCCCAGAGGCCTAGTCGTCATCCTGGCCATCATCCTAGGAAACACAGAGGCATGGTAGACATCCTGACCAACTTCCAAGGCAATCAAAAGGCCTGGTCAGCATCCTGACCATCTTCCCAGGCAGTCCAGAGGACAGGTCAGCATCCTGACCATCTTCCCAGGAAGTCCAGAGGCCTGGCCAGCATCCTGAGCATCTTCCCAGGAAGTCCAGAGGCCTGGTCAGCATCCTGAGCATCTTCCCAGGCAATCCAGAGGACTGGTCAGCATCCTGACCATCTACCCAGCAATCCAGATGCTGGTCAGCATCCTGAAAATATTCCCAGGGAATCCAGAGGCTTGCTCAGCATCCTGACCATTTTCCCAGGTAATTCAGAGGCATGGTCAGCATCCTGACCATTTTCGCAGGCAATCCAGAGGCCTGGTCCATATTCTGACCATCTTGCCTGGTAGTGCAGAGGCCTGTTCAGCATCCTGGTTCTTTTACCAGGCAATCCAGAGGCCTGGTCAGCATCCTGAGCATCTTCCCATGCAATTCCGTGATCTGGTCAGCATCCCGACCATCTTCCCAGGTAATCCAGAGGTATGTTCAGCATGCTGGCTATCTTCCCAGGCAATCCCGAGGCCTGGTCCCCATCCTGACCAATCTACCAGGTAATCTAGAGGACTAGTCATCATCCTGACTATCTTCTCAGGCAATCTAGAGGCCTAGTCAGCATCATTACCACCTTCCCATGCAATCCAGAAGCCTGGTCGTCATCCTGACCATCTTCCCAGGAAATTGAGAGTTCTGGTCATCATCCTGACCATTTCCGATTTATTCCACAGGTCTAGTCACCATCCTGACCATCTTCCCAGGAAATTCAGATGCCTGGTCACCATCCTGACCATCTTTCCTGGAAATCCAGAGGACAGGTCAGCATCCTGACCATCTTCCCCAGCAATCCAAATGCCCGGTCAACATTCTGACCAAATTCCAAGGCAATCCAAAGGCCTGGTCGGCATCCTGACCAACTTCCCAGGCAGTCCAGAGGACAGGTCAGCATACTGACCATCTTTCTTGGCAATCCAGAGGCCTGGATAGCATCCTGACCATATCCCCATACAGTCCAGAGGACAGGTCAGCATGCTGACCATCTTCCCAGGAAGTCCAAAGGACGGGTAAGCATCCTGATCACCTTCGCAGTCTATCCAGATGACTGGTCTGCATCCTCACCATCTTCCCAGGCAATACCGCAGTCTGGTCCACATCCTGACCATCCTCCCAGGTAATCCAGAGGCCTGGTCTGCATCCTGATCCTCTTCCCAGGCAATCTAGAGGCCTGATCAGCATCCTGACCATCCTCCCTAGTAATCCAGAAGGCTGGCCAGAATCCCGACCATCTTCCCTGGCAATCAAGAGGCCTGGTCAGCAT
This sequence comes from Rhizomys pruinosus, assembly GCA_009823505.1. Taxonomy (NCBI): domain Eukaryota; kingdom Metazoa; phylum Chordata; class Mammalia; order Rodentia; family Spalacidae; genus Rhizomys; species Rhizomys pruinosus. The sequence goes on from VZQC01010445.1 coordinate 3,740,352, forward strand.
CCAGACCATCTTCCCAGGCAATCCAGAGGCCTTGTTGGCATACTCACCATCTTCCCAGGAAACCCAGAGCCATGGTCGACATCCTGATCAACTTCCAAAGCTCTCTAGAGGCCAGGTCGGCATCCTGACCATTTTCCCAGGCAGTCCAGAGGACCGGTCAGCATCCTGACAATTTTGAAAGTAGTACAGAGGCCTGTTCAGCATCCTGGCCAATTTACCAGGCAATCCAGAGGCATGGTCAGCATCCTGACCATCTTCACAGGCCATCCAGGGGCCTGGTCAGCATCCTGACCAACATCCCAGGTAATCCAGTGGCCTGCTCATCATCCTGCCCATCTTCCCAGGCAACCCAGAGGCCTGGTCAACATGCTGGCCATCTTCCCAGGCAATCCAGACACATAGTCGGCATCCTGCCCATCATCCCAGGCAGTCCAGAGGCCTGGTCATCATCCTGACCATCTTAACAGGTACACAAGAGGCCTGACCAGCATCCTGATCATCTTCACAGGCAATCCAGAGGTCTGATCAACATCCTGACCATCTTCCCAGGCAACCCAAAGGCATGGTCGACATCCTGACCAACGTCCAAGGCAATCCAGAGGCATGGGCAACATCCTGACTAACATCCAAGGCAATCCAGAAGCTGAATCCACATCCAGACCATCTTCCTAGGAAATCCAGAGGCCTGATCGGCATCCTGACCATCTTCCCAGGCAATCCAGATGCCTGGTTGGCATCCTCACCATCTTCCCAGGCAGTAAAGAGGTTTGTTCGTCATCCTACCCATCTTTCAGGTAATCCAGAAGCCTGGTCAGAAGCCTGAGCATCTTCCAAGGCAATCCAGAGGCCTGGTCAGCATCCTGACCATTTTCCCAGGCAATCCAGATGTCCCGTATGCATCCTGACCATCTTCACAGGCTATCCAGAGGGCTGGTCAGCATCCTGACCATCTTCCCAGGCAATCCAGAGGCGTGGTCATCATTCTGACCCTCCTCACAGGTAGTCCAGAGGCCTGGTAAGCAACCTGACAACCTTCCCAGGTAATGCAGAGGCCTGGTCAGCATCCTGACCATGTTCCCTCTTACAAGAGAGGCCTGGACAGCATCCTGAAAATCTTCACAGGTACACCAGAGGCCTTGTCAGAATCCTGACCATCTTCGTAGGGAGTCCAGAGGCCTGGTCAGCATCCTGACCATCCTAACCTGCAGTCTAGAGGCCTGGTCAGCATCCTGACCATCTTCGCATGCAACACAGAGGCAGGGTCGACATCCTGACCAACTTCAAAGGCAATCCAGAGTCCTGGTCAGCATGCTTTCCATCTTCCCAGGCAACACAGAGGAATGGTAGATATCCTCACCAACTTCCAAGGCAATCCAGAGGCACGGTCAGCATCCTGACCATCTTCCTAGGTAGTGCAGAGGCCTGTTCAGCATCCTGGTCATTTTACCAGGAAAGCAAGAGGAATGGTCAGCATCCTGACGATCTTTTCAGGCAGTCCAGAGGACTGGTCAGCATCCTGACCATCTTTCTAGACAATCCAACCTGGACAGCATCCTGACCATTTTCCCAGGTAATCCAGAGGCATGGTCAACATCCTGACCATCTTCCCAGCCAATCCAGAGGCCTGATCAGCAACCTGGCCATCTTCCCAGGCAATCCTGAGTCCTGGTCATCATCCTGACCATCTTAACAGGAACACAAGAGGCTTGGTCAGCATCCTGACCATCTTCCCAGGCAACCCAGAGGCATGGTCGACTTCCTGACCAAATTCCAAGGCAATTGAGAGGCCTAGTAGGCATCCTGACCATCTTACCTGGCAGTTGAGGGGCATGGTCAGAATTCTGATAATCCTTCCAGGTAGTCTAGAGGATTAGGCAGCATCCTAACCATATTCCCAGGCAATCCAGAGGCCTGATCGGCATACTCAACATCTTCCCAGTCAACCCAGAGGCATGGTTGACATCTTGACCAACTTCCAAGGCTATCTAGAGGCCTGGTCAGCATCCTGGCCATCTTCGCAGGCAATCCAGAGGTCTGATCAGCATCCTGACCAACTTCACAGGTAATCCAGAGGCCTGTTCAGCATGCTGGACATCTTTCCAGGCAATCCAGAGTCCTGGTCAGCATCCTGAACATCCTCCCAGGTAGTACAGAAGCCTGCTTGGCATCCTGACCATCATCCCATGCAGTCCAGAGGCATAGTCAGAAGCCTGACCATCCTCCCAGGTAGTCCAGAGGCTTGGACAGTATCCTAACCATCTTCCCAGGTATCCCAGAATCATGGTGGACATCCTGACCAACTTCCAAGGCTATCTAGAGGCCAGTTCAGCATTCTGACCATCTTCCCAGGCAATCCAGAAGCCAGGTCAGCATCCTAACTATCTTCCCAGGCAGTGCAGAGTCCTGTTTTGCATCCTGGCCATTTTATCAGGCAATCCAGAGGCATGGTCAGCATCCTGACGATCTTTCAAGGCAGTTCAGAGGACTGGTCAGCATCCTGACGATCTTTCAAGGCAGTCCAGAGGACTGGTCAGCATCCTGACCACCTTCCCAGGCAATCCAGAGGCCTGGTAAGCATCCTTACCATTTTCCAGGAAATCCAGATGCCTGGTCATCATCCTGCCCATCTTCCCAGGAACTCCAGAGGCCTGGTGGGCATCCTGACCATCATCCCAGGCAATCCAGAGGCCTGGTCATCATACTGACCATTTTGACTGGTACAGAAGAAGCTTGTTAAGCATCCTTACTATATTGCCATGTAATCAAGAGGCCTGGTCAACATCCTGACCATCTTCCCGGGCAACCCAGAGGCATGGCCAACATCCTGATAAACTTCAAATGTAATCCAGAGGCCTGATCGGCATACTGACCATCTTACCAGGCAGTCCAGAGAGGTGGTGAGCATCCTGACCATCTTCCCAGGAAGTCCAGAGGCCTGGTAAGAATTCTGACCAACTTCCCAGGCAATACAGAGTAATGATCAGCATCCTGACCGTCCTCCCAGGTAGTACAGAAGGTTGTTCGGCATCCTGACCATCTTCCCAGGAAGTCTAGAGGCCTGGTCAGCATCCTGACCAACGTCCCAGGCAATCCAGAGGCTTGGTTAATATCCTGACCATCTTTCCAGGAAATCCAGGGGCCTGGACAATCTCTGAACATCACCCCAGGTAATCCAATAGCCTTGTCAGAAGCCTCACCATTTTCCCAGGCAATCCAGATGTCTGCTCAGCATCCTGACCATCTTCCAAGGCGATCCAGAGATCTGGTCCTCATCCTGACCATCTTCCCACGCAATCCAGAGGCCTAGTCAGCATCCTTACCATCTTCCCAGGCAATCAGGAGGCCTGGTCAGCATCCTGACCATCTTCCCAGGTAATCTAGAGGCATGGGCATCAAATTGAGCATCCTCCCAGGAAGTCCATATGCCGGGTCAGCATCCTGACCATCTTCCCAGGTATTCCAGAGGTCTGGTCACCATCCTGACCATCCTCACTTGTAGTCCTGAGGCCTGTTCAGCATCCTGATCATCTTCGCAGGAAACCCCAAGGCAGGGTCAATGTCCGGACCAAATTCCAAGGCAATCCAGTGGCCTAGTTGGCATCCTGACCAACTTCCCAGGCAGTCCAGAGGAGAGGTCAGAATGCTGACCATCTTCCCAGGCAATCCAGAGGCCTGATCGGCATACCTACCATCTTCCCAGGCAATCCAGAGGCCTGGACAACATCCTGTCAATCATCCCAGGCAGTCTAGAGGCCAGGTCAGCATCTGCACCATTCTCCCAGGTAATGCAGAGTCCTGTTCATCAACCTGACCATCCTCCCAGGTAGTCCAGAGGTTTGATCAGTATTCTGACCATCTTCCCTGGTAATGCAGATGCCTGGTCAACATCATGACCATGTACCCTTGCTGTCCAAAGGCCTGGTCAGCATCCTGACCATCTTCACAGGTACTCCAGAGTCCTAGTCAGAATCCTGACCATCCTCACTTGTAGTCCTGAGGCCTTATCAGCACCCTGACCATCTTCAGGCAACCCAGAGGCAGGGTCGACATCCTAACCAACTTCAAAGGCAATCCAGAGGCCTGGTCGGCATGCTGACCATCTTCCCAGGCAACACAGAAGCATGGTAGACATCCTGACCAACTTCCCAGGCAGTCCAGAGGCCTGGTCAGCATCCTGACCATCTGCCCAAGCAGTACAGAGGCAGGGTTAGCATCCTGACCATCTTTCCAGGTAATCCAGAGGCATGTTCAGCATGCTGGCCATCTTCCCAGGCAATCCAGAGGCCTGGTACATATCTTGAACAACCTCCCAGGTAATCTAGAGACCTGGTCAACATCCTGGCCATCTTCCCAGGCAATTCAGAGTCCTGATCATCATCCTGACCATCCTCCCAGGCAATCCAGAGAGCTGGTCAGAATCCCGAACATCTTCCCAGCAATTCAGTGGCCTGGCCAGCATCCTGACCATCTTCCCAGGCAATCTAGAGGGCTGGTCAGCATCCTGACCCTCTTCCCAGGCAATCCACAGGCCTGGTCAGAATATCTACGATCTTCCCAGGATATCCAGAGGCCTGGGCAACATCCTGTCAATCGTTGCAGGCAATCTAGAGGGCAGGTCAGCATCTAAACCATCCTCCCAGGTAATGCAGAGGCCTGATCCTCCCAGGTAGTCCAGAGGTCTATTCAGTATCCTGAACATCTTCCCTGGTAATGCAGGTGCCTGGTCAGCATCCTGACCATGTACCCTTGTTGTCCAAAGGCCTGGTTAGCATCCTGACCATCTTCACAGGTACTCCAGAGTCTTAGTCAGCATCCTGATCATCCTCACTTGTAGTCCTGAGGCCTGATCAGCACCCTGACCATCTTCCTAGATAAACCAGAGGTAGGGTCGATATCCTGACCAACATCCAAGGCAATCCAGAGGCCAGGTCGGCATGCTGACTATCTTTCCAGGCAACACAGAGGCATGGTAGACATCCTGACCAACTTCCAAGACAATCCAGAGGCTAGCTCATCATCCTGACCATCTTCCCAGACAATCCAGAGGCCTGGTCACATCCTGTCCATCTGCCCAGGCAGTCAAGAGGCCAGGTCAGCATCCTGACCATCTTCCCAGGTAATCCAGAGGCATGTTCAGCATGCTGTCCATCTTCCCAGGCAATCCAGGGGCCTTGTCCATATCCTGAACAACCTCCCAGGTAATCTAGAGACCTGGTCCACATCCTGACCATCCTCCCAGGCAATCCAAAGAGCTGGTCAGAATCCTGAACATCTTCCCAGCAATTCAGTGGCCTGGTCAGCATCCTGACCATCTTCCCAGGCAATCTAGAGGGCTGGTCAGCATCCTGACCATCTTCCCAGGTAATCCAGAGGCCTGGTCATCAACCTGACCATCCTCCCAGGGATTCCAGAGGCCTCTTCAGCATCCAGACCTTATCCCCAGGTACTCCAGAGGCCTGGTCAGCATCCAGACCATGCTCAAATGTAGTCCTGAGGCCTGGTCAGCATCCTGACCATCTTCGCAGGCAACCCAGAGGCTGGGTCGACATCCTAACCAACTTCAAAGGCAATCCAGAGGCCTGGTCGTCATCCTGACCATCTTCCCAGGCAACACAGAGGCATGGTAGACATCCGGACCAACTTCCAAGGCAATCCAGAGGCTTGGTCGGCATCCTGACCATCTTCCCAGGCAGGCCAGAAGAGAGGTCAGCATCCTGAATATCTTCCCAGGTAATCCAGAGGCCTGGTTGTCATACTCACCACCTTCCCAGGCAATCCAGAGACCTGGATTATATCATGACCATCTTCCCAGACAATCTAGAGGGCTGGTCAGCATACTGACCATATTCCCAGGTAATGCAGAGGCATGGTAATCAACCTGACCATCCTCCCGGGTATTGCAGATGCCTGGTCAACATCCTGACCATGGTCCCTGGTAGTCCAAAGGCCTGTTCAGCATCCTGACCATCTTCACAGGTACACTGGAGTCCTCGTCAGCTTCCTGACCATCTTCACATGTTGTGCTGAGGCCTGATAAGCATCCTGAACATCTTACCAGGCAACCCAGAGGCAGGGTGGACATCCTGACCAACTTCAAAGGCAATCCAGAGGCCTGGTCGGCATGCTTTCCATCTTCCCAATCAACACAGAGGAATGGTAGACATCCTAAATAATTTTCAAGGCAATCCGGAGGCCTGCTCAGCATCCTGACCATCTTCCCAGGCAATCCACAAGCCTGGTCAGCATCCTGACCATCTCCCCAGGTAATCCCCAGGCATGTTCAGCATGCTGGCCATCTTCTCAGGCAATCCTGAGGCCTGGTCAGCATCCTGACCATCCTCCCAGGTAATCCAGAGGCCTGGTCCGCATCCTGACCATCTTCCCAGGCAATCCACAGGCCTGATCAGCATCCTGACCATTCTCCCAGGTAATCCACTAGGCTGGTCAGAATCCCGACCATCTTCCCCAGCAATCAAGAGGCCTGCTCAGCATCCGGACCATCTTCACAGACAATCCAGATGCCTGGTCGACATACTCACCATATTCCTAGGAAACCCAGATGCATGGCCAACATCCTGATCAACTTCCAAGGCTATCTAGAGGCCAGGACGCCAACCTGACCATCTTCCCAGGCAGTTCAGATGCACGGTCAGCATCCTGACCATTTTTGCAGGTAATGCAGAGGCCAGTTCAGAATCCTGGCCAATTTACCACACATTCCAGAGACATGGTCAGCATCCTGACTGCCTTTCCAGGCAGTCCAGAGGACTGTTCAGCATCCTGACCAACTTCCCAGGTAATCCAGAGGCTTTGTCATCATCCTACCATCTTCCCAGGCAATCCAGAGGCCTGGTCACAATCCTGGCCATCTTCCCTGGCAATCCAGAAGCCTGGTCGATATCCTGCTCATCATCCCAGGCAATCCAGAGACCTGGTCATCATCCTGACCATCTTAGGTAAACAAGAAGCTTGGCCAGCATCCTGATCATCTTCCCAGGCAATCCAGAGGTGTGGTCAGCATCCTGACCATCTTCCCAGGCAACCCAGAGTCATGGTCGACATCCTGACCAACTTTCAAGACAATCCAGAGGCCTGGTCGGCATCCTGCGATCTTCCCAGGCTAGCCAGAGGCATAGTCGACTTACTGACTAACTTCTAAGGCAATTGAGAGGCCTGGTCGGCATCCTGACCATGTACCAAGGCAGTCCAGAGAGGTGGTCAGCATCCTGACCATCTTCCCAGGAAGTCCAGAGACCTGGTCAGTACCCTAACCATCTTCCCACTTAATCCAGAGGCCTGGTCAGCATCTGAACTTCTTCCCAGGTAATCCAGAAGCCTGGTCAGAAGCCTGAGGAACTTACAAGGCAATCTGGAGGCTGGTCAGCATCCTGACCATCTTCCCATCAATCCAGAAGCCTGGTCTGCATACTCACCATCTTACCAGGCAATCCAGAGTCATGGTCAACATCCTAACTAACATCCAAGGCAATCCAGAAGCCTCGTCGGCATCCAGAACATTTTTCCAGGCAATCCAGATGACTGGGTGGCATCCGGACCATTTTCCCAGGCCAACCAGTGGCCTGGTTTTCATCCTACCCATCTCCCAAGTAATGCAGAAGCCTGGTCAGAAGCTTGAGAATCTTCTAAGACAATTCAGAGGTCTAGTCAGCATCCTGACCATTTTCCCAGGCAAGCCAGATGTCCCGTCTGCATCCTGACCATCTTCTCAGGAATCCAGAGGCCTGGTCATCATCCTGACCATCTTCGCAGGTAGTCCAGAGGCCTGGTAAGCATCCTGACCATTTTCCGAGGCAATGCAGAGGCCTGGTCAACATCCTTACCATGTTCCCTGGTAATCCAGAAGCCTGGACAGCATCCTGAAATTCTTCAGTTACTCCAGAGGACTTGTCAGTATCCTGACCATTTGGCAGGCAGTCCAGAGCCTGGTCAGCATTCTGACAATCCTAACATGTAGTCCATAGGCCTGGTCTGCATGCTGACCATCGTCACAGGCAACACAGAGGCAGGGTCAACACCCTGACCAAATTCAAAGGCAATTCAGAGTTCTACTCGGCAACTTGGTCACCTTCCCAGGAAATACAGAGGCATGGTAGACATCCTGGCCAACATTCAAGGCAATTCAAAGGCCTGGTTTGCATCTTGACCATCTTTCCAGGCAGTCCAGAGGACAGGTCAGCATCCTGACCTTCTTCCCAGGAAGTACAGAGGCCTGGTCAGGTTCCCGACCATTTTCCGAGGTAATTCAGAGGCGTGGTCAGCATCCTGACCATCTTCGCAGGCAATCCAGAGGCCTGATCAGTATCCTAACCAAATTCCCAGGTAATCCAGAGGCCTGTTCAGAATCTTGGCCATCTGACCAGCTATCTAGAATCCTGGTCAGAATCCTGACCATCCTCCCAGGTAGTACAGAGGCCTGCTCGGCATCCTGACCATCCTCCCATGCAGTCCAGCAGCATGGTCAGAACCCTGACCATCCTCCCAGATAGTCCAGAGGCTTGGGCAGCATCCTGACCGTCATCCCAGGCAATCCAGAGAGCTGGTCAGAATTGAGACCATCTTCCCAGCAATCCAGGGGCCTGGTCAACATCCTGACCATCTTCCCAGGCAATCTAGAGGGCTGGTCAGCATCCTGACCATCTTCCCAGGTAATGTAGAGGCCTGGTCCTCAACCTGACCATCCTCTCAGGTAGTCCAGAGGCCTAGTCAGCATCCAGACTATCTTCCCAGGCAATGCAGATGCCTGATCAGCATCCTGACCATGTTCCCTGGTAGTCCAGAGGCCTCTTCAGCATCCTGACCATCTTCACACGTACTCCTGAGTTCTAGTCAGCATCCCGACCATCCTCACATGTAGTCCTGAGGTCTGTTCAGCATCGTTACCATCTTCCCAGGCAACCCAGAGACAGGGTCAATATCCTGACCAAATTCAAAGGCAATCCAGAGGCCAGGTGGGCATCCTGACCATCTTCTCAGACAACACAGAGGCATGGTAGACATCCTGACCAACTTCCAAAGCAATCCAGATGCCTGGTCAGCATCCTGACCATCTTACCAGGTACAAAGAGGCCAGAAAAGCATCCTGATCATCTTCCCAGGCAATCCAGAGGACTGGTCAGCATCCTGACCTTCTTTGCAGGCAATCCAGAGGACTGATCAGCATGCTGACCAACATCCCAGGTAATCCAGAGGCCTGTTCAACATCCTGTCCATCTTCCCTGCAGTCCAGAGTCCTGGTCAGCATCCTGAACATCCTCTCAGGTAGTATAGAGGTCTGCTTGGCATCGTGACCATCCTCCCATGCATTCCAGAGGCATGGTCAGAACCGTGACCATCCTCCAAAGTAGTCCAGAAGCTTGGGTAGCATCCTGGCCATATTCCCAGGCAATCTAGAGGCCTGGTCAGCATACTCACCATCTTCCCAGGCAACCCAGTAGCATGGTAGACATCCTGACCAACTTTCAAGGCTATCCAGAAAGCAGGTCAGCATCCTGACCATCTTCCCTGGCAATCCAGATGCCTGGTCCACATCCTGACCATCTTCCCTGGTAGTGCAAAGGCCTGTTCAGCATCCTGGCCATTTTACCAGGCAATCCAGAGGCCTGGTCACCATCCCGACCTTCTTCAGGCAATCCAGAGGACTGATCAGCATGCTGATCAACTTCCCAGGTAATCCAGAGGCCTATTCAGCATCCTGTCCATCTTTCCTGCGATCCATAGTCCTGGTCAGCATCCAGAACATCCTTTCAGGTAGTATAGAGGTCTACTTGGCATCCTGACCATCTTCCCATGCATTCCAGAGGCATGGTCAAAACCGTGACCATCCTCCAAGGTAGTCCATAAGCTTGGGTAGCATCCTGGCCATCTTCTCAGGCAATCCAGAGGCTTGGTCAGCATACTCACCATCTTCCCGGGCAATCCAGTAGCATGGTAGACATCCTGACCAACTTCCAAAGCTATCCAGAAAGCAGGTCAGCATCCTGACCATCTTCCCTGGTAGTGCAAAGGCCTGTTTAGCATCCTGGCCATTTTACCAGGCAATCCAGATGCATTGTCAGCATTCTGACCATATTTCCAGGCAGTCCAGAGGACTGGTCAGCATCCTGACCACCTTTGCAGCAATCCATATGCTGGTCAGCATCCTGAAAATATTCCCAGAGAAACCGGAGGCCTGCTCAACATCCTGACTATTTTCCCAGGTAATCCAGAAGCCTGTTCATCATCCTGACCATCTTCCCAGGCAATCCAGTGGCCTAATCAGCATACTAACCATTCTCCCAGGTAAAGCAGAGGGCTGGTCAGAATTATGACCATTTTCCCAGGCAATCCAGGGGCCTGGTCAGCATACTCACCATCTTCCCAGGCAACCCAGATGCATGGTCGAAATCCTGACCAACTTCCAAGGCTATCTAGAGGCAAGGTCAGCATCCTGACCATCTTCCCAGGCAAACCAGAGGCATGGTCAGCATCCTGACCATCGTCCCAGGTAGTGCAGAGGCCTGGTCAGCATCCTGACCATTTTACCAGGAAAACAAGAGGCATGGTCAGCATCCTGACGATCTTTCCAGGCAATCCAGAGGCCTGGTCAGAATCCTGACCATCTTCCCAGGCAATCCAGAGGCCTGGTCAGCATCCTGACCATCTTCCCTGGTAATCCAGAGGCCTGGTCAGTATCTGAACATCATCCCAGGTAATCCAGAACCCTGGTCAGAAGCCTGATGATCTTCCCAGGCAATCCAGAGGCCTGCTCAGCATCCTGACCATCTTCCAAGGCAATCCAGAGGCCTGGTCAGAAACCTGACCATCTTCCCAGGCAATCCGGAGGCCTGGTCTGCATACTCACCATCTTCCAAGGCAATCCAGATGCCTGGTCAGCATCCTTACCATCTTCCTAGGCAATCTAGAGGCCTGGTCAGCATCCTGACCACCTCCCAGGAAATTCAGAAGTCCAGTCAGTATCCTGGCCATCTTCCCATGCAATCCAGATGCCTGGTCACCTGAGGATCCTACCAGGAAATTCAGAAGTCCAGTCACCATCCTGACTGTCTTCCCAGGCAATCCAGGGGCCTGGTCTGCATCCTGACCATCCTCCCAAGAGTCCAGAGGACTGGTCAGCATCCTGACCATCTTCACAGGCAACCCGGAGGCCTGGGAGACATCCTGACATCTACCCAGGCAATCCAGAGGCCTCGTCAGCATCCTGACCATCTACTCATTCAATAAAGAGGCCTGGTCGGCATGGTGTCCATCCTCCCAGGTATTCCAGAGACCTGGTCAGCATTCTGACCATCTACCCAGGTAATAAAAAGGCCTAGTCGGCATCCTGACCATCCTCCCAGGTATTCTACAGACCTGGTCAGCATCCTGACTATCTTCCCAGGCAATCCAAAGGCCTGGTCATCATCCTGACCATCTTCCCAGGCAATCCAGAGGCCTGGTCTGCATACTCACCATCTTCCCAGGCAATCCAGATGCCTGGTCAGCATCCTTATGATCTTCCCAGGCAATCTAGAGGCTCGGTCAGCGTCCTGACCACCTCCCAGGAAATTCAGAAGTCCAGTCAGTATCCTGGCCATCTTCCCAGGCAATCCAGGGGCCTGTTCTGCATCCTGACCATCCTCCCAGGAGTCCAGAGGACTGGTCAGCATCCTGACCATCTTTGCAAGAAACCCAGAGGTAGGGCCGACATCCTGACCAACTTCAAAGGGAATCCAGAGGCCTGGTCGGCATCCTGACCATCTTCCCAGACAACACAGTGGCATGGTATACATCCTGACCATCTTCCCAGGCAATCCAGCATCCTGTTCAGCATCCTGATCATCCTCCCAGGTAGTATAGAGCTCTGTTCGGCATTCTGACCATCCTCCCATGCAGTCCAGAGGCATGGTCAGAATCCTGACCATCCTCCCAGGTAGTCCAGAGTCTTGGGCAGGATCCTCACCATCTTTCCAGGCAATCCAGAGGCATGTTTGGCATACTCACCATCTTCCTAGGCAACCTGGAAGCATGGTTGACATCCTGATCATCTTTTTACAGGTACTCCAGAGGCCTGGTCAGCATGCTGACCATCCTCACATGAAGTCCAGAGGCCTGGTCAGCATCCTGACCATCTTTGCAGGAAACCCAGAGGCAGGGTCGACATCCTAACCAACTTCAAAGGGAATCCAGAGGCCTGGTCGGCATCCTGACCATCTTCCCAGGCAACACAGAGGCATGATTTACATCCTGACCAACTTCCAAGGCACTACAGAGGCCTGGTTGGCATCCTGACCATCTTCCCAGGCAGTGCAGATGAGAGGTCAGCATCCTGACCATCTTCCCAGGCAGTCCAGAGGTCTGGTGAACATCCTCACCATCCTCCCAGGTAATCCAGAGGCCTGGTGAGCATACTGACCATCTTCACAGGTACTACAGAGGCCTGGTCAACATCCTGACCACCCTCACATGTAGTCCTGAGGCCTATTCAGCATCCTGACCATCTTTGCAGGCAATCCGGAGGCCCGGTCGACATCCTCACTATCTACCCAGGCAATCCAGAGGCCTTGTTCGCATCCTGACCATCTACCCATTCAATAAAGAGGCCTGGTCTGCATTGTGTCCATCCTCCCAGGTATTCCAGAGACCTGGTCAGCATTCTGACCATCTCTACCCAGGTAATATAGAGGCCTGGCCAGCACTCTGACCATTCTCCCAGGCAATCCAGAGTCCTGTTCAGCATCCTGACCATCGTCCCAGGTAACACAGTGGCCCAGTCAGCATCCTGACCATCTTATGAGGCAATACAGAGGGCAGATCAGCATTCCGACCATCTTCCCAGGCAATCCAGAGGCCCAGTCACCATCCTGACCATCATCCCAGGCAATCCAAGACCTGGTCAACATCCTGACCATCTTCCCACATAATTCAGAGGCTGGTCAGCATCCTGACCATCTTCCCAGGTAATCCAGAGGCCTGGCCAGCATCCTTCCCATATTCACATGGAATCCAGAGTCCTGTTCAGCATCCTGGCCATCTTCCCAGGAAATCCAGAGTCCTAGTCAGCATCCTGAGCATCCTCCCATGTAGTATAGAGCCCTTTTCGGCATTCTGACCATCCTCCCAGGTAGCCCAGAGGCTTGGGCAGGACCCTGACCATCTTCCCAGGCAATCCAGAGGCCTGTTTGGCATACTCACCATCTTTCAAGGCAACATAGAAGCATGGTCGACATGCTGACCAAATTCCAAGGCTATCTAGAGGTAAGGTCAGCATCCTGACCATTTTCCCACGCAACACAAAGGCCTGGTCAATGTACTGACCATCTACCCAGGCAATCCAGAGGCCTGGTGGCATCCTGACCAACTTCACAAGCAATCCAGACTCCTGCTCAGCATCCTGACCATCGTCCCAGGTAACGCAGTGGCCCGCTCAGCATCCTGACCAGCTTATGAGGCAATACAGAGGCCACGTCAGCATGCCGACCATCTTCCCAGGCAATCCAGAGGCCCAGTTACCATCCTGACCATCATCCCAGGCCATCCAAGGCCTGTTCAGCATCCTGACCATGCTCCAAGCAATCCAGAGTCCAAGTGAACATCCTGACCATCCTCCCAGGCAACCCAGAGGCCCGGTCAGCATCCTGACCATCCTCCCAGGCAATCCAAAGTCCTGTTCAGCATCCTGACCAACTCCCAGGAACTGGACAGCATCCTGACTGTCTTCCCAGGAAGTCCAGAAGCCTGGTCAACATCCTGACGTTCTTCCCAGGCAATCCAGAGGCCTGGTCGGCATCCTGACCATGTTCCCATGCAATCCAGGGGCCTGGTCAGCATCCTGACCATCTTCCCAGGTAATCCAGAGGCTGGTCAGCATCAGCATCCTGACCTTCCTCCCAGTTAGTCCAGAGGCCTGGCCAGCATCCTTCCCATCTTCACATGGAATCCAGAGTCCTGTTCAGCATCCTGGCCATCTTCCCAGGCAATCCAGAGTCCTGATCAGCATCCTGACCATCCTCCCATGTAGTATAGAGCCCTGTTCGGCATTCTGACCATCCTCCCAGGTAGTCCAGAGGCTTAGGCAGGACCCTGACGATCTTCCCAGGCAATCCAGAGGCCTGTTCGGGATATTTGCCATCTTCCCAGGCAACCTAGAAGCATGGTCGACATCCTGACCAAATTCCAAGGCTATCTAGAGGTGAGGTCAGCATCCTGACCATCTTCCCAGGTGGTGCAGAGGCCTGTTCAGCATGCTGACCAACTTCCCAGGCAATCCAGAGGCCTGGTCAGCAACCTGACCATATTTCCAGGCAGTCCAGAGACCTGGTCAACATCCTGGCCATCTTCCCAGGCAATCCAAAGGCCTGGTCTGCATCCCAACCATCTTCCCAGGCAACCCAGAGGCATGGTCGACTTCTTGACCAACTTCCCGTGCAATCCAGAGGATTTGTCAGCATCCTGACCATCATCTCAGGCAATCCAGAGACCTGGTCATCATCCTGACCATATTAACAGGTACACAAGAGGCCTGGTCAGCATCCTGACCATCTTCCCAGGCCATCCAGAGGCCTGGTCGGCATTCTGGCCATCTCCCAGGCAACCCAGAGGTGTGGTCGACTTCTTGACCAACTTCCAAGGCAATTGAGAGGCCTGGTCGGCATCCTGACCATCTTACCAGGCAATCCAGAGAGGTGATCAGCATCCTGACCATATTCCCAGGAAGTCCAGAGGCCTGGTCAGCATCCTGACCATCTTCCCAGGCAATCCAGAGGCCTGGTCAGCATCCTGACCACCTCCCAGGATATTCAGAAGTCTGATCAGCATCCTGACCATCTTCCCAGGCAATCCAGGGGCCTGGTCGGCATCCTGACCATCCTCCCAACAGTCCAGAGGACTGGTCAGCATCCTGACCATCTTCCCAGGAAGTCCAGAGGCCTGGTCATCATCCTGACCATCTTTGCAGGAAACCCAGAGGCAGGGTCGACATCCTGACCAACTTCAAAGGTAATCCAGAGGCCTGGTCGGCATCCTGACCATCTTCCCAGGCAACACAGAGGCATGGTATACATCCTGACCAACTTCCAAGGCAATCCAGAGGCCTGGTGAGCATCCTGACCATCTTCCCAGGCAGTCCAGAGGCCCGTTCAGCATCCTGACCATCTTCACAGGTAATCCAGAGGCCTGGTCAGCATCCTGGCTGTCTTACCAGGCAACCCAGAGGCTTGTTCAGCATCCTGAAAATTTCCCAGGCAATCCAGAGGCCTGGTCAGCATCCTGATTATCTTCCCAGGCAATCCAGATGCCCGGTCAGCATCCTGACTGTGTTCACAAGCAATACAGAGAATTGGTCGACATCCTGACCATCCTTCCAGGTAATCCACAGCCCCGTTCGGCATCCTGACCATCTTCCCAGGCAATCCAGAGGCCTGTTAGGTATCCTCACCAACTTACCAGGCAATTGAGAGGCCTGCTCTGCATGCTGACCATCTACCCAGGCAATCCAGAGGCCTGGTCAGCATTCTGACCATCTACCCAGGCAATAAAGAGACCCGGTCAGCATCCTGACCATCCTCCCAGGTATTCCAGAGACCCAGTCAGCATCCTGACCATCTTCCCAGGCAATCCAGAGGCCTGGTCAGCATCCTGACCATCGTCCCAGGTAATGCAGTGGCCCGGTCAGCATCCTGACCATCTTATGAGGCAATACAGAGGCCAGGTCATCATGCTGACCATCTTCCCAAGCAATCCAGTGGCCCAGTCACCATCCTGACCATCATCTCAGGCAATCCAATGCCTGGTCAGCATCCTGACCATGCTCCAAGGCAGTCCAGAGTCCAAGTCAACATCCTGACCATCCTCCCAGGCAATCCAGAGTCCTGGTCAGCATCCTGACCATCCTCCCAGGCAATCCAGAGGCCTGGTCAGCATCCTGATCATCTTCCCAGGCAATTTAGAGGCCCAGTCAGCATACTGAACACCTCCCAGGAAATTCAGAAGTCTGGTCAGCATCCTGACCATCTTCCCAGGCAATCCAGATGCCCAGTCAGCATCTTTATCATCCTCTGAGGAAATTCAGAAGTCCTGTCAGCATCCTGACCATCTTCCCAGGCAATTCAGGGGCCTGGTCGGCAACCTGACCATCTTCCCAGGCAGTCCAAAGGACTGGTCAGCATCCTGATCATCTTCCCAGGAAGTCCAGAGGCCTGGTCAGCATCCTGACCATCTTCCCTTGCAATCCAGGGGCCTGGTCAGTTTGCTGGCCAACATCCTAGGCAATCCAGAGGCCTGGTCAGCATCCTGACAGTCTTCCCAGGCAATCTATAGCCCTGGTCAGCATGCTGACCAACTTCCTAGGCAATCCAGGGACCTAGTCAACATCCTGACCATCTACCCAGGCAATCCAGAGGCCTCATCAGCATCCTGACCATCTTCCCATGCAATCCAGAGGCTGGTTAGCATCCTGACCATCTTCCCAGGTAATCCAGAGGTCTGCTCAGCATCCTGACCATCCTCCCAGTTATCCCAGAGGCCTGGCCAGCATCCTTATCATCTTCACAGGCAATGCAGTGGCCTGATCAGCATCCTGACCATCTTCCCAGGGAATCCAGAGGCCTGTTCAGCAACCTGGTCATCTTCCCAGGCAATCCAGAGTCCTGGTCAGCATCCTGACCATCCTCCCAGGTAGTATAGAGCTCTGTTCGGCATTCTGACCATCTTCCCATGCAGTCCAGAGGCATGGTCAGAATCCTGACCATCCTCCCAGGTAGTCCAGAAGCTTGGACAGGATCCTCACCATCTTCCCAGGCAATCCAGAGGCCTGTTCGGCATGCTCACCCTCTTCCCAGCAACCTAGAAGCATGGTCCTCTTTCTTTCCTCTTAGAAATCCTTCATTGTAGATGAATGTAGGATGAAGAATGTGCACTAGTTCTATAACACTTCAAAGAAGAAGCAAATACTTTGCTTCAGGCCGAGAGTTAAAGCATAATAGCTGTAATACATGGCATTCTCCAGTTACTTCAGCTTGACTAGATCCATCTTTGTTTTCTCAACTGTTTTCAATTCCGTGAGATTTATCATATATGCCTTTGACTTCCATCAGTTAACTAATGCTGTCAGTGTAAAAGAAGGCATCCAAATCTTGGCTAGTCCCTTCTTGGTAGAAACATGCTTTCTTAGAGGCAGTAAGTAAGAACATGTTTTAGTTCCTTAAGCGTTCAGTGAAATATACTTGTTCGTTGACTCTGTCAATCAGTTTAATCTGGATCATTGCAAATGGCGTATGTAAAACATGGCTGTCTCTAGTGACTAGAAATTGATGGTAGGAGTCTGATGATGCATGCAAACACTGTGTCTTTTCTCCTATTAGAAAACCTTCATTCTAGATGAATGTAGGATGAAGAACGTGCACTAGTTCTTTAACACTTCAAAAAAGAAACAAATACTTTGCTTCAGGTCGAGTTAAAACAGAAGAGCTGTAAATTGTATCTTTAATCCATGGCATTCTCCACTTCAGCTTGACTAGACGCAGCTTCCTTTTTCTCAACTGTTTTCAATTCCGTGAATTTTATCATATATGCCTTTGACTTCCATCAGTTAACTAATTCTGCCACTGTAAAGGATGGCATCTCAAAATTGGCTAGTCCCTTCATGTTAGAAACATTCTTTCTTAGAAGCAGTTTAAGCTGCTTCATTGCAAATGGTGTCTGGAAAACAGGGCCATTTCTAGTGAATAGAACTTGATGAAAGGAGTCTGATGATGCATGCAAACACTGTCTTTCTTTCCTATTAGAAAACCTTCTTTCTAGATGAATATAGGATGAAGAACATGCACTAGTTCTTTACACTTCAAATAAGAAACAAATACTTTGCTTCAGGCCAAGAGTTAAAGCAGAATAGCTGTAAATTTCATCTTTAATACATGGTGTTCTCCACTTCAGCTTGACTAGACACTTCTTCATTTTCTCAACTGTTTTCAATTTCACGAATTTTATTATATATGCCTTTGACTTCCATTAGTTAACTAAAGCTGTCACTGTAAAGGAAGGCATCCAAATATTGGGTAGTCCCTTTATGTTAGAAATATGCATTCTTAGATGCAGTAAGTAGGAACAGTTTAAGCTGCTTCATTGCAATTGGCATCTGTAAAACATGGCCATCTCTAGTGACTAGAACTTGATGATAGGAGTCTGATGATGCATGCAGACACTGTCTCTTTCCTTAGAAAACCTTCATTCTAGATGAAAGTAGAATGAAGGTGCCCTCGTTCTTTAACACTTCAAATTGGAAACAAATAATTTGCTTCAGAATGACAGTTCTGAGTTGTAAATCATGTCTGTAATACATGGCATTCTCCAGTTACTTCAGATTGACTAGAAGCATCTTCATTTTCTCAACTGTTTTCAATTCCGTGAGTTTTATCATATATGCCTTTGACTTCCATCAGTTAACTAATGCTGTCAGTGTAAAGGAAGGCATCCAAATATTGGCTAGTCCCTTCTTGTTAGAAACATGCTTTCTTAGAGGCAGTAAGTAAGAACATGCATTAGTTCCTTAAGCGTTCAGTGAAATATACTTGTACATTGAATCTGTCAGTCAGTTTAAGCTGATTCTTTGCAAATGGCATCTGTAAAACATGGCCGTCTCTAATGACAACAACTTAGTGATAGGAGTCTGATGATGCATGCAAACACTGTCTCTTTCTTTCCTATTAGAATACCTTCTTTCTAGATGAATGTAGGATGAAGAACATACACTGTTTCTTTACACTTCAAATAAGAAACAAATACTTTGATTCATGCCAAGAGTTAAAGCAGAATAGATGTAAATTGCATCTTTAATATGTTTTGTTCACCAGTTACTTCAGCTTGACTAGACCCATCTTCATTTTCTCAACTGTTTTCAATTCCGTGAATTTTTTCATATATGCCTATGACTTCTATTAGTTAACTAATGCTGTCACTGTAAAGGAAGGCATCCAAATATTGGCTAGTCCCTCCTTGTTAGAAACATATGCTTTCTTCGAGGCAGTAAGAACGTGCATTACTTCCTTAAGTGTTCAGTGAAATATACTTGTATGTTGATTCTGTCAAACAGTTTAAGCTGATTCATTGCAAATGGCATCTGTAAAACATGGCTGACTCTAGTGAATAGAACTTGATGATAGGAATCTGATGATGCATGCAAACACTGTCTCTTTCTTTCCTATTAGAAAACCTCCTTTCTAGATGAATGTAGAATGAATAATACACATTAGTTCTTTAACACTTCAAAGAAGAAACTAATACTTTGTTTCAGACCGAGAGTTAAAGCAGAATAGCTGTAAATCGTGTCTGTAATAATGTGATTCTCGTTCTCCAGTTACTTCAGCTTGATAGAAGCATCTTTCAGGCAAGGTGGATTAGACCCCCATACAAATCTGTTGTAGCAGTGTAGTTTCACTTTGCCAATGGTTTTTTCTACTATTCAACTTTGCTCAATTCCTATCGTTTTTTCACATGTGCTTTTGACCTCTAATTGTTATGTACTACTCTCAGTGTAAAGTCATGCATTTCCTTCTTCTTTGAAACATGCCTTCATAGAGGAAAGAAAGAATGAAAGAAAAAAGACCATGCATTTTTTCCTTTTGCCATCCGTGTAATATAATTGTACTTGGCTTCTGTGAATGAGTTAAGCACATTCCCTTTAAAGGGCATGGGTGAAACATGACCTTCTTTATTTACTGGAGCTTGAGATAGGAATCACATGATGCATCCAAACATTGTGTATTCCTTTCCCCTTAGAAAACATTCTTCCCAAGCCAGCATAGGCAGAACATCGTGAACAAGTACAGCGAGTCTCTGTAAATCAAGTCTGTAAAACATGGCATTCTGCAATTACTTCAGCTTGACTAGAAGTATTTCTCAGGCAAGGAGGAGAAGACCTCCTCACAAATAGGTAGAAGCAGTATTGTCGATTTACTAATGGTTTATTCAACTGTGTTCCATTCCTCAATGTTATGCACATGTGCATTGGACTTCAAAATGTGTATGAGGATACATCCACTAATATCTATTTGCTTCTTTTTGGAAACTTGTTTCTGAGAGGAAATAACAAAGAAGTTGCATTAGTTCCTTTAGAATTAAATGAAATGTACTTGGATTCTTTCAATGGCCTCTCTCAAACATGCCATTCTCTAGTTACTAGAGCTAGATCATGTGAGTCAGATGATTTATCTAAACATTGTCTTTCTTCCTCTAGCAAAATTTCTTTCTAGCTGAGTGTAGGAAGAATACTGTGCCCTACGTCTTTAAGGATTTCAGGAAATAAACAAGTACTTTGCTTCCTGCAGGGAGTTAAAGCAGAGCTCTGTAAATTGCTTCTGTAAAACATGGTGTTCTCCAGAAACGTCAGGTTGACTAGACCATTTCTCAGTGAAGGATTAAGGAGTCCTCATTTGAAATTTTGTTGGAGCAATTATACACGTTGTTCATTGTTTACTCAATTGTTATCAATTCCGCGAGTTTTATCATATATGCCTTTGACTTCCAGCAATTAACTAATGCTGTCAGTGTAAAGAAAGGCATCCAAATATTGGCTAGTCCCTTCTTGTTAGAAACATAATTTCTTTGAGGCAGAAAGTAAGAACATGCATTAGTTCCTTAAGCGTTCAGTGAAATATACTTGTACGTTGACTCTGTCAATCAGTTTAAGCTGCTTCATTGCAAATGGCATCTGTAAAACATGGCCATCTCTAGTGACTAGAGCTTGATGATAGGAGTCTAATGATGCATGGAAACACTGTCTCTTTCTATCCTATTAGAAAACCTTCTTTCTAGATGAATGTAGAATGAAGAACGTGCACTAGTTCTTTAACAGTTTAAAGAAGAAACAAATACTTTGTTTCAGGCCAAGAGTTAAAGCAGAATAGCTGTAAATCGTGTCTGTAATGCATGGCATTCTTGAGTTACTTCAGCTTGACTAGATGCATCATTCAGGCAAGGAGGATTAGACCCCCATAAAAATCTGTTCTAGCAGTGTAGATTCACTTTGCCAATGGTTTCTTCAACCATTCAACTCTGTTCAATTCCTCACTTTTTTTCAAAGAACAAAGGAACAGACTGTACTTCTAGCTTGTATAATGCTTATTGGGATGCACCCACCAATGCAGAAGTATGCAGAACCACTACCAATAGACAGATGTGTGTCCAAAAATTGGTGACAAATAGAACTCAGATGAATTTTTTTTTAATTTTATTTATTTCTGTGTGTGTATCAATGTACTGTCTGCATGCAGGTCTGTGCACCCGTGTTGTGCAATGCAGCAGAGGTCAGAAGAGGGTCTCGGATTCCCCTGGAGGTGGAGTTCTCCTGGAATTGGAGTTTCAGATGGTTCTCGGCCGCCATGTGGATGCTGGGGATCGAACCTGGGTCCTCTGCAAGAGCGGTCGGCGCTCTTAACCGCTGGGCCATCTCTCCAGCCCCTCAGATGGAAATGTTTTGCTCATGCATTCTGCCAAACATGCTTTTCATCTCTTTCTCAGTCTTTCTCAATATTCTCCATGTGGAAGTTGACTGTTTTGAGCAGAAGTTCAATGGTTCAGACAGTTCTTCGATGAACTCCTTTCTGTTGTTGTTTCCAATATGCATCACTCCCAACTGCTTTGGACCAAAGCTCAAGGGGCCATGCACAGGAAATACTTACAACTAGGTAATTGTCACTAATATCCACAAATGAGGGATAACATTCGTCGTTTGTTTTTCTGGGACTGTGTTACTTCACTCAGCATGATGTCCTCTAGCTCCAGCCATTTTCCTGCAAAGCTCATGATGTCATATTTCTTTACTGCTACATAGAACTCCATTGTGTATATGTACCATATTTTCTCTATCCACTCATAAGTTGAGGGGCATTTGGGTTGGTTCCAGCTCCTTGCTATTGTAAAGAGAGCTGAAATAAACATGGCCGTGCATGTATCTCTGCAGTGGGATGAGTCTTGAGGGTACATACCTAGGAGTGGTATGGCTGGGTCGGGTGGCAAGTTCATTCCAAGTCTTCCAAGGGTTCTCCACACTGCTTTCCATAGTGGCTGCACGAGTTTACATTCCCACCAGCAGTGTATGAGTGTTTCCCTTTCCCCACAACCTCTCCAGCACTTGGTATCATTTGTTTTCGTGATCCTAGCCAGTCTTATTGGAGTAAGATGATATCTTAAAGTGGTTTTGATTTGCATTTCCTTAATGATTAGTGATGTTAAACACCTCTTAAGATGTTTCTCAGCCATCTCTAATTCCTCACTTGTGAAGTCTCTGTTCAGCTCTTTGCTCCATATATTGAGTGAGTCATTCGTTTTCTTTCTTCTTCGTTTTTTGAGTAGTTTACATATTCTGGAAATGAATGCTTTGTCAGATGTTTCTGTGGTGGAGGATTCCTCCCACTCTGTGGGATTTCTCTTCACTTCCTTGCTTCTTTTGATGTACAGAAGCTTTTGAGTTTAATGAGGTCCCATTTGTCAATTGTCGACCTTAATTCTTGCACAGCTGCTGTCTGATTTTGGAAGTGTTTTCCTATGCCTATGTCTTGTAGTCTGCTGCTAACTTTTCTTCTATCACCTTCAGAGATTGGGGTTTCACGTTGAGGTCTTTGATCCATCTGGAGTTGACTTTTGTACAGGGCGAGAGGTAGGGGTTTAATTTCATTCTTCTACAGGTGGTGATCCAGTTTTGCCAACACCACTTGCTGAAGATGCTGTCTTTTCTCCATTGCATTTTCTTCGCCCCCTTGTCAAATATGAGATGGCTGAAATTGTATGTGCTCAGGTTTGGATCTTCGGTTTTGTTCCATTGGTCAACAGGTCTGTTTGTGCCAGTACCAGGCTGTTTTTATGACTATAGCCCTGTAGTATAGTTTGAAGTCTGGTACAGAGATCCCCCCTCTGTAGCTCTTTTCGTTCAAGGTTGTTTTGGCTATTCAGGGTCTTTTGCTTTTCCAAATGAATTTAAGGACTTTTTTTTCCAAGCCTGTGAAGAAACTCTTGGGGATTTTGATAGGAATTGCATTAAATCTATACAAGAGTTTCGGTAAAATGGACATTTTTACAATGTTGATTTTCCCAATCCATGAGCATGGGAGATTTTCCATCTTCTAATGTCTTCTTCAATTTCTTTCTTTAATGGTTTAAAATTTTTGTTGTAGAGATCTTTGGTGTCTTTTGTTAGGTTTGTTCTTAGGTATTTTATTGATTTTGAGGCTATTGTGAGTGGGAAGGTCTCTTTGAATTCTTTCCCAAGTTGCTTGTTCTTGGTTTAAAGAAAGGCCATTGATTTTTTTTTAGGTTAATTTTGTATCCTGCCACTTTGCTGAAGCTGTTAATCTTCCTAGGAGTTTTCTGGTGGAGTTTTTAGCATCCCTGAAGTAAACAATCATATCATCAGCAAATAGGGATAGCTTGACTTCCTCTTTTCCAATTAGTACTCCTTTAATTTCCTTTTCTTGTCTTATTGCTCTAGCAAGTGTTTCAAGCACTATATTGAAGAGGAGTGATGGCAGAGGGCAGCCTTGACGAGTTCCTACCTTTAAAGATAATGGTTCTGTCATTTCCCCATTTAGGATGATACTGGCTGTGGGTTGCCTGTATATGGCTTTGATTACGTTGAGGAATGATCTCTCCAATCCAATTCCTTCTAGGACTTTAAGCATGAAGGGATGCTGGATTTTGTCAAAGGCTTTTTCAGCATCAATTGAGATGATGGTGTGGTTTTTGTCTTTGATTCCGTTTATGTGTTTGATGATGTTTATTGATTTTCGTATGTTGAACCATCCCTGCATCTCTGGTATGAATCCAACTTGGTCATGATGGATGATCTTCTTGATGTGGGTCTGTATGCGATTTGCCAGTATTCTGTTTAGAATTTTGGCATCTGTGTTCATGAGGGAGATGGGTCTATAATTCTCCTTTTTGGTTGTATCTTTGCCTGGTTTTGGTAATAGAGTGATGTTGGCTTCATAGAAGGAATTTGGGAGAGTTCCCTCTGATTGTATACTTCTAAACAGTTTCAGAAATAATGGTTGTAGGTCTTTTTGAAATGTTTTATAGAATTCTGCTGTGAAACCGTCTGGGCCTGGGCTTTTTTTAGTTGGGAGGCTTCTTACTACATCCTCTATTTCTTCATATGTTATGGGTCTGTTTAAGCTGCTGGTCTCCTCTTGGCCAAGCTTTGGTGATTCCCAAGATTTCAGATATTCATCCATTTCTTCTAGATTTTCAAACTTGGTAGAATATAGGTTCTTGTAATATTCCCATATAATTTTCTTGATCTTTTCCTTGTCCGTTGTGATATTTCCCTTTTCATCACAGATTGTATTGATTTGGAGTTGTTCCTTCTTTCTTTTTGTTAACTGGGCTAGAGGTCTGTCTATCTTGTTTATTCTTTCAAAGAACCAACTTTTGGCTTCATTGATTTTTTGTATTGTTTTCTTTGTTTCTATTTCATTGATTTCTGCTCTGATTTTTGTTATTTCTTCCTGTCTGTTGCGTTTAGGGTTCATCTGTTGTTGCCTCTCAAGTGCTTTTAGCTGTAGTGTTAGATCATTCACTTGTGCTCTTTCTGTTTTTCTAATGTAGGCACCCAGGGCTATAAATTTCCCTCTTAGGACTGCTTTTAAGGTATCCCATAAGTTTTGTTGTGTTGTATTGTCATTGTCATTCAGTTCCAGGAATGTTTTTATTTCTTTCTTTATCTCTTCCTTGACCCATTCATTATTCAAGAGTGTGTTGTTTAGTCTCCATGTGTTCTTGTAGGCAGGAGGGCTTGTCCTGGTGTTGATGTTGAGCTTCATTGCACTGTGGTCTGACAGGATGCATGAAATTATTTCAATCTTTTTGTATTTGTAGAGGTTTCTTCTGTGTCCCAGGATGTGGTCGATTTTGGAGAATGTTCCGTGGGGTGCTGAGTAGAAAGTGTATTCTCTGGTATTAGGATGGAATGTTCGGTAGAGGTCTATGAGGTCCATTTGGTGTATCATATCGTTCAGTTCAGATGTCTCTCTGTTTATTCTTTGTCCTGTTGACCTATCCAAAGGACTCAGTGGGGTATTGAAGTCCCCTACTATGAGTGTACTGGGGTTAGTGTGTGACTTGTGGTCCTGGAGAATTGTCTTTATAAAGTTTGGTGCACCAGAGTTTGGGGCATATATATTCATAATTGTGAAATCTTCTTGGTGAATTGTTCCTTTGATAAAAATGTAATGGCCTTCTTTGTCTCTTCTGATTTCTTTTACTTTGAAGTCTATTTTGTCTGATATTAAAATAGCAACACCTGCTTTCTTTTTGGTACCATTTGCTTGGAATATTTTTTTCCATCCTTTCACTTTAAGGTGGTGCCTGTCCTTGAAGGTAAGATGTGTTTCTTGTAGACAGCATATCGATGGATTCTGTTTCCTAATCCAATCTCCCAGTCTATGTCTTTTGATTGGGGAATTTAGTCCATTAATATTTAAGGTTATGACTGATAGGTTTGTGTTGCTTCCTTTTGCCTTATTATCCATTTGCGGTTTGGGTTTAGGTTTCTACTTCTGCAGTTATGCTTTTATTGATTTCTCTTTCTAGGTGCCTGGGGATGGTTGCTCCTTTCTTCTGTCCTTTGAATTGCTTCAAGTATTCTCTGAAGGGTTGGTTTTCCGGACATGTATTCTTTCAAGTTGTTTATGTCATGGAAGGTTTTTCTCTCTCCTTCAACTATAATTGACATTTTTGCTGGGTATAGTAACCTGGGTTGGCATCTATTGTCCTTTAACACTGGGAATGCTTTGCTCCAGGTTCTTCTTGCTTTCATAGTTTGCACTGAGAAGTCAGTTGTAATTCTGATAGGTTTCCCCTTATAGGTCACTTGTTGTTTTTCTCTTGTGGCTTTAAGGATTTTGTCTTTGTTTTGGGTGTCTAGCATTTTAACTATGATGTGGCGTGGAGAATTTCTTTTCTGATCTTGTCTGTTTGGAGTTCTATGTGCTTCTTGTATTTGTATTGGTTTGTCTTTTTTTAGTTTGGGGAAGTTTTCATCTATTATTCTGTTGAAGATCTGATCAATACCATTCTCTTGGGATTCTTCTCCTTCCTCTATTCCTATGATGTGGAGGTTTGATCTTTTCATAGTGTCCCACAGTTCCTGGTTGTTCCACTTTTGTGTATTTTTAAATTTTTCATAATCTTTCCTTGAGGTTTTTAGTTGTTCTGTGTTATCTTCCAGGTCTGATATTCTTTGTTCTGCTTCCTCCATTCTGCTTCTGAGGCTTTTTCCATTCCTTTCCTCTTGATTGGATGAGTGTTTGATTTCCTTTTTCATTTCCTCTTCTGATTTCTTTAGTATTTCTACTTCTTTTTGGAGCTTCTCAATCTCTTCCTGTAGCTCTTTGCTTCACTGGTTGGTTTCCTTATCTTTTTCAGCATGGGATCTTTTCAGTGTTTCTACTTCCTTCCAGAGTTTGTCATTCTCTGTCTCTAGGTCCTTCTTGAGTTCATTCTCTTTTCTCAGTTCTTTGATTTGCTCTTTATAATCTTGTAGTTCTTTAAATATGTTCCCAATTGTGTTTCTGATATCTGTGTCCTGGGGCATCCCCAGAGGGATCCCTCTGTAGGAATCTTCCATAGGGTTGGTAGAGCTTGGTGCAGGATTATCCTGCCCCTTTCCCATGTTGTCTCTTCTTCGTGTTCCTGGCATATGGGCTTCTCCTTGCTTGTATTCCAATGTGAGTCGTAAATGCCTCTTCACTGTGTTGAAGGCTTGCTTTGCTTGCCTCCTTCAGATACCTTCATAATCCCAGTTGGTGCAGGGGTGGGGGACTGGCTCTTTAGCCCACGCCCTGGTACCTATTCTTCTGCTGGTCTCAGGAGATCTCAGATCTCAAGACTCACACAACATTACCTTTAATACCAGCTGGGAGGATAACTCCACCCCCACAGCCACAAAAGCCAATTAAGCCAAAGACACCTGGGTTAACGGATTAGCTGGGTTAAGTTAATCAACAATCAGCCTGGCTGAAGCACCCAGTTCTTACCTGCCTTTCTGTGCTTTCGGTGGTCTCAGGAGATCTCCTTCCTCACGTTTTTTCACATGTGCCTTTGACCTCTAATTGTTATATACTGCTCTCAAACAGTGAAAAGTCATGCATTTCCTTCTTCTTCGAAACATGCCTTCATAGAGGAAAGAAAGAATGAAAGAAAGACCGTGCATCATTTCCTTTACCCATCTGTGTAATATAATTGTACTTGGCTTCTGTGAATGAGTTAAGCACATTCCCTCTTCTTTATTTATCAGAGCTTGAAGGTAGGAATCACATGATGCATCCAAACATTGTGTATTCCTTTCCCCTTAGAAAACATTCTTTCTAAGTGAGTGTAGGCAGAACATCGTGAACAAGTACAGTGAGTCTCTGTAAATTAAGTCTGTAAAACATGGCATTCTGCAATTACTTCAGCTTTACTACTAGCATTTCTCAGGCAAGGAGGAGAAGACCTCCTCACAAATATTTTGAGGCAGTATAGTCGATTTGTTAATGGTTTATTGAACTGTGTTCAGTTCTTCTAGGTTATGCACATATGTGTTTGACTTCAAAATGTGTATGAGGATGCATCCACTAATATATATTTGCTTCTTCTTAGAAACACACTTTCTGAGAGGAAATAACAAATAAGTTGCATTAGTTCCTTTAGACTTCAATGAAATATACTTGGATTCTGTCAATGGCCTCTCTCAAACATGGCATTCTCTAGTTACTAGAGCTATATCATGTGAGTCAGATGATTCATCCAAACATTGTCTTTCTTCCTCTAACAAACTTTCTTTCTAGATGAATGTAGGAAGAAGACTGTGCCCTATGTCTCTAAGGATTCCAGGAAATAAACAAGTACTTTGCTTCCTGCAGGGAGTTAAAGCAGATCTGTGTAATTGTTTCTGTAAAACATGGTGTTCTCTAAAAATGTCAGCTTGACTAGACCATTTCTCAGTGAAGGATTAAGGAGTCCTCATTTGAAATTTGTTGGAGCAGTTGCTCTTCATTTTGTCAACTCTTTTCATTCTGTGAGTTTTCTCATATATGCCTTTGAATTCCATCATTTAACTAATGTTGTCAGTGTAAAGGAAGGCATCCAAATATTGGCTAGTCTCTTCTTGTTAGAAACATGCTTTCTTCGAGGCAGTAAGAACATGCATTAGTTCCTTAAGCATTCAGTGAAATATACTTGTCTGTTGACTCTGTCAGTCAGTTTAAGCTGATTCATTGCAAATGGCGTCTGTAAAACATGTTCATATATATTGACAAGAACTTGATGATAGGAGTCTGATGATGCGTGCGAACACTGTCTCTTTCCTATTAGAACACATTCTTTCTAGATGAATGTAGGATGAGGAACGTGCACTAGTTCTGTAATACTTCTAAGAAGAAACAAATACTTTGCTTCAGGTCAAGAGTTAAAGCTGAATAGATGTAAATAGCATCTGTAATTCATGGCGTTCTCCAGTTACTTCAGCTTGACTGGATGCATCTTCGTTTTCTCAACTGTTTTCATTTCCAGAAGTTTTATCATATATGCCTTTGACTTCCATCAGTTAACTAATGCTGTCAGTATAAAAGAAGGCATCCAAATGTTGGTTATTCCCTTACATGCTTTCTTAGAGGCAGTAAGTAAGAACATGCATTAGTTCCTTAAGACTTCAGTGAAATATACTTGTACACTGACTCTGTCAATCAGTTTAAGCTCCTTCATTGCAAAAGGCATCTGTAAAATATGGCCATCTCTAGTGCCTAGAACTTGATGATAGGAGTCTGGTGATGCATGCAAACACTGTCTCTTTTTTTCCTATTAGAAAACCTTCTTTCTAGATGAATGTAGGATTTAGAACGTGCACTAGTTCTTTAAAACTTCAAAGAAGAAACAAATACTTTGCTTCAGGCCAAGACTTAAAGCAGGATAGCCGTAAATTGTGTTTGTAATACATGGTGTTCTTCTGTTACTTCAGCTTGACTATACACATCTCTCAGGCAAGGTGGATTAGACCCCCATTCAAATCTGTTGTAGCAGTGCAGATTCCCTTTGTCAATGGTGTCTTCATCTATTCAACTCTGTTTTTTCACATGTGCCTTTGATTTCTAATTGTTTTGTACTGCTCTCAAACCGTGTAAAGTCATGCATTTCCTTCTTCTTCAAAACATGCCTTCTTAGAGCAAAGAAAGAACGAAATAAAGATGGTGCATTATTTCCTTTAGCCATCTGTGAAATATATTTGTACTTGGCTTCTGTGAATGAGTTAAGCAGACTCCCTTTAAAGGGCATGGGTGAAACATGACCTTCTTTATTTACCGGAGCTGGAAGATAGGTATCACATGATGCATCCAAACATTGTGTATTCCTTTCCCCTTAGAAAACATTCTTTCTACGTGAATATAGGCAGAACATTGTGAACAAATACTGTGCTTCAGACAGGGAGTCTCTGTAAATCAAGTCTGTAAAACATGGCATTCTCCAATTACTTCAGCTTGACTAGAAGCATTTCTCAGGCAAGGAGGAGAAGACCTCCTCACAAATATGTCGAAGCAGTATAGTGGATTTGCTAATGGTTTATTCAACTGTGTTCAATTCCTCCAGGTTATGCACATGTGCGTTTGACTTCAAAATGTGTATGAGGATGCATCCACTAATATCTATTTGCTTCTTCTTGGAAACATGTTTTCTGAGAAGAAATAACAAAGAAGGTGCATTACTTCCTTTAGACTTCAATGAAATATACTTGGATTCTGTCAATGGCCTCTCTTGAACATGGCATTCTCTAGTTACCAGAGCTAGAACATGTGAGTCAGATAATCCATCCAAACATTGTCTTTCTTCCTGTAACAAACATTCTAGCTGAGTGTAGGAAGAAGACTGTGCCTCACTTCTTTAAGGATTCCAGGAAATAAACAAGTACTTTGCTTCCTGCAGGGAGTTAAAGCAGATCTCTGTAAATTGCTTCTGTAAAACATGGTGTTCTCTTGTCAGCTTGACTAGACCATTTTTCATTGAAGGGGTAAGGAGTCCTCATTTGAAATTTGTTGGAGCAGTTATAGACATTGCTCTTTGTTTTCTCAACTGTTTTCATTTCCACACGTTTTATCATATATGCCTTTGACTTCCATCAGTTAACTAATGCTGTCAGTGTAAAGGAAAGCATCCAAATATTGGCTAGTCCCTTCTTGTTAGAAACATGCTTTCTTAGAGGCAGTGAGTAAGAACATGCATTAGTTCCTTAAGCGTTCAGTGAAATATACTTGTCTGTTGACTCTGTCAATCAGTTTAAGCTGCCTCATTCAAATGGCGTCTCTAAAACATGGCTGTCTCTAGTGACTAGCACTTGATGATAGGAGTCTGATGATGCATGGAAACACTGTCTCTTTCTATCCTATTAGAAAACCTTCTTTGTAGATGAATGTAGGCTGAAGAACATGCACTAGTTCTTTAACACTTCAAAGCCAAAACAAATACTTTGCTTCAGGCCAAGATTTAAAGCAGAATAGCTGTAATACATGGCATTCTCCTGTTACTTCAGCATTTTTGAAGCCTTAAGGAACTAGTGTAGGTTCTTTTCCCTACACACAGGTAGAAAGAATATTCAGTTAGTGGAAAGAGACAATGTTTGGATGCATCCTCTGACTCCTAAAATCAAACTCTAGTAAGTAGAGAATGCCATGTTTTACACACATGCAATTTACACCGAAAATGTTTTAGCTCATGGACAGAAGCCCACTACAGGTGTATTTCATTGAAGGCTAAAGGAGTTAATGCACGTTATTCGATACTCCATCTGTGAAAGCATGTTTGTATGGAGAAGGAAATAGACGACATTTGGATTCATCACTTTACACTATTTGAAAGCAGTACTTAACTACATCAGAAGTTAAGGCGCAATGTGATAAAACTGGAGAACTGGACACAGTTGGATAAACCATGAGCAAACTGAAACTATGTATGCTCCAAGAAGTTTGAACTGAGGTCCACTCCTGCTTGCCTGAAACATGCCTGGAATGTAGCTGAAGTAACTAGAGAATGCCATGTTTTTCAGACGCGATTTACAGCCATTCTGCTTGAAACTCTTGGTCTTCTGGAGTAAAGGAGTTATTTCTTAGGGGCCTTAAAGAACTAGTTCATGTTCTCCTTCTTACGCTCAGGCAGAAAAAATGTTTAAAGAGTTAGTAAAGAGACAATGTTTGGATGCATCATCTGACTCCTATCATCAAGTTCTAGCACCTGGAGCATGCCTGCCATGTTTTCAATAAGCCATTTTCAGGGACTCTGCTTTTACTCATTGACAGAAGCCAAGTAGAAGTATATTTCGTTGAAGGCTAAAGGAATTAATAAAGCAATTTTTGTCATTTCCTCTGAGAAGGAAACAGACAATATTTGGATGCATCACTTTACACTGTTGAACAGCTCTAAGCTCTGAGAAGTGATAAACCTGGCACAATTGAACACAGTTGAATAGAAAGCACGAAAAACTGAAACTGTCCTGCTACAATAGACTTGAAATGAGG
The DNA here is from genome assembly GCA_009823505.1 of Rhizomys pruinosus. NCBI lineage: Eukaryota > Metazoa > Chordata > Mammalia > Rodentia > Spalacidae > Rhizomys > Rhizomys pruinosus. Next base: position 3,771,878 of record VZQC01010445.1, read on the forward strand.
TCGACTCCTGTAGCCTGAAAAATGCCTGTAAATGTAGCGAAGTAATGAGAGAACACCATCTTTTACAAGGTCGAGTTTTACAGTGATTCTTCTTTAACTCACGGCCTGAAGCAAAGTTCTTGTTCATTTCCTTGAAGCCTTCAAGAACTCACTGTTGCACACCTTCTCCATCCTACACACAGGTAGCAAGAATGTTTAGTTAGAGGAAAGAAAGAAACAATCTTGGATGCATCAGTTGGCTCCTATCACAAAGCTCTAGTAACTTGAGAATGCACTGTTTCACACATGCCATTTACAGGGAAATGCGTTAACTCATTGACAGAAGCCAAATAAAAGTATATTTATTGAAGGCTGAAGGAACAAATGTACATTCTTCCTTATTTCCTCGGAACAATCATGTTTCTAAGAAACAGACCATATTTGGATAACTCGCTTTACACTGTTTGACACCAGTACTTAACTACAAGAAGACGAATGCACATGTGATAAAACTCAAGAGCCTGAACACAGTTGAATAAACCATTAGCAAAGTGAATGTATAGTAGTATATAGAATAGTCTGCTCCAACAGACTTGAACCAAAGTCTACTCCTCCTTGCCTGAGAAAAGCGTTGTAGCTAAGCTGAAGTAAGGCGAGAACGCCATGTTTGTTTTACAAGAAACCCTATACAGCGGTTCTGCTTTCTCTCACAGCCTGAAGCAAGCTCCTTGTTTATTTCTTTGAACCCTTAAAGAACTATTGCATGTTCTTCTTCCTACCCTCAGTTAGAAAGATCGTTTAGTAAGAGGAAAGAAAGAGACAATGTTTGGATGCATCCTCTGACTTGATTTTATTTTATTTTTTTATTTTTATTTTTATTTTATTCTTATTTTTATTTTTTATTGATGCTTTGTGCATTTCATACATCATTATCCAATTCAGTTTAGGCATATTTCCGCTTCCCTTCCCCCCATCCCACCCCACCCCATCCCAGATCATGCATTCTGCCATAACTGCATATTTCTCTCAGTTTTTTTCCCATTTTTTAGCAATAGGTGATAATTTATGAGTACAAGCATCCTTCATGTAAAACCAATTTGCAAGCAGTTGTGCCCAAACCCACACAGCCCCACCATCCAGTGGGGGGTGACAGGTTGTTTGTTCAATCAAGTTGATCAAATGAGTGTCCAGACTATATTGCTGTAGTTTCACCATTCACCCCAATCGCAGCCCTTACATTCTACCACGCCCCCTCTTCCGCAGATTGTTCCCTAGGCTTAGAAAAGGGGCACAGGTGGATGAGAAGCAAAACAGTCTACTTTCTCTTGGACTCTGGTCAATTCTGGCTGTTTCCTTTCATGGGCTGACAGTTTGTCCAGGAATAAGCTTTCAATCCTACTAATGAAGCACAAGCAATTAGATGTATAGGTATTTAAACATTACTATTTGTTATGGTAGGCTATTTTGGTATAGACACAGATGTTTGGATGGTATGTTAATCCATGAATTACATTTTTTTCCTGTTAAATATGACAGGGTCTTACTGTGGTTTATAACATCTCCTAACCTGTAGAGGATGTAAGCTTGTGGCATCAGCCATGGGTTATTCCTCCAAGGAGAGAGCCAATAGCCAATTAGATTTGGGATATACAGGCATATGGCTGTGTATACAGGTTATATGGTGGCTTAGGACTCAGTAAAAGTAAATTTGTGTATATTAAACAACATTGGTTTACAGGCTCTGATAAAAACGGTAACGCATCTGAGTTAAACGGAAATATAAATTGCTGTTGTCCATGTTTGTTATACATAAAATCTGTATAACAATAACTTTGGGATTGGCACATACAAATGTTCTCTATAATTTTTCTGTTGTATGGTACCACCTCATAGCATTCTCTTTCACCTATAAGATGACTTAACAAAAAAAATTAAGTTTGCTCCCCAATTTTTCTTTATTTTTATTGATGCTTTGTGTGTTTCATACATCATTTTCCAATTCAGTTCAGGCATATCTCCTCTTTCCTTAACCCCCTCCCCCACCCCCCCCGAGATCATGCATTCATTCTGCCATGACTGTCCTGCATATCTCTCTCAGTTTTTTTTTTCCATTTTTTTAGCTATAAGTGATAATCCATGAGTACAAGCATCCTTCATGTAAAACCAATTTGCAAGCAGTTGTGCCCAAACCCACACAGCCCCTTGATCCAGCAGGGGGGGCTTGTATGTTCAATCAAGTTGATCAAATGAGTGTCCAGACTATATTGCTGTAGTTTCACCGTTCACCCCAATCACAGCCCTTACATTCTACCACGCCCCTTCTTCCACAGATTTTTCCCTAGGCTTAGACAAGGGGCACAGGTGGATGAGAAGCAAAACAGTCTACTTTCTCTTGGACTCTGGTCAATTCTGGCTGTTTCCTTTCATGGGCTGACAGTTTGTCCAGGAATAACCTTTCGATCCTACTAATGGAGCACACGCAATTAGATACATAGGTATTTAAACAGCACTAATAGTTATGGTAGGTTACTTTGGTATAAACACATATGTTTGGATGGTATGTTAATCCATGAATTACATTTTTCCTGTTAAATATGACAGGGTCTTACTGTGGTTTATAACATCTCCTAACCTGTAGAGGATGTAAGCTTGTGGCATCAGCCATGGGTTATTCCTCCAAGGAGAGAGCCAATAGCCAATTAGATTTGGGATATACAGGCATATGGCTGCCTCTGCTGCAAAGTATTTCCAGGCAGGTGAGGTGTAGCTGGTGCTGACGGTGGAGTCTTGCTTGACTCAAGGAGACCCGTATTTGCTTTATTGTTTTAGTGGCCTTTTGTAACACTCTCTGGTATTCCAGAGGCCATCCGTACACTTGCATGTGTGGTCTCAATACATCTTTCCCATGTTAATGTCAGCTGACTTGATTTTAAAATCAAGCTCTAATAACTCGAGAATGCCATGTTTTACACACACCATTTACAACAAAAATGCTTTAACTCATTGACAGAAGTCAAGGACAAGTATACTTCATTGAAGGTGAAAGGCAATAATAATGCACGTTTGTCCTTATTTCCTCTGAGAATGCAAGCTTCTAAGAAGAAGGAAACAGTCCCCATTTGTCCCTATTTCCTCTGAGAATGCAAGCTTCTAAGAAGAAGGAAACAGTCCCCGTTTGGATGCACCATTTTACACTGATAGCCAGCAGGATTGAAAAATTGTAAATCAAAGGCACATGGGATAAAACTCGAGGCATTGAATACAGTTGAAGAAAGCATTAGGAGAGTGAAAATATACCCTGACAACAGATTTGAAATGAGATCTACTCCCTTTGAAGTCTTAAAGAACTAGTGTATGTTCTTTTCCCTACACACAGGTAGAAAGAATATTCAATTAGAGGAAAGAAAGAGACAATGTTTGGATGCATCCTCTGACTCCTAAAATCCAACTCTAGAAGTAGAAAAGTCCATGTTTCACACACATGCCATTTACACCGAAAATGCTTTAGCTCGTGGACAGAAGCCCAGTACAGGTGTATTTCATTGAAGGCTAAAGGAGCTAATGCATGTTGTTCGATATTCCCTCTGAGAAAGCATGTTTGTAAGGAGAAGGAAATAGCATTTGGATTCATCACTGTACACTATTTGAAAGCAGTACTTAACTACATCAGAAGTTAAGGCACAGTGTGATAAAACTGGAGGGACTGAACACAGTTGAATAAACCATGAGCAAACTGAAACTATGTATGCTCCAAGAGGTTTGAACTGAGGTCTACTCCTGCTTGCCTGAAACATGCCTGGAATGTAGCTGAAGTAACTAGAGAATGCCATGTTTTTCAGACGTGATTTATAGCCATTCTGCTTGAAACTCTCGGTGTCCTGGGGCAAAGGAGGTATTTCTTAGAAGCCTTAAAGAACTAGTTCACGTTCTCCTTCCTACACTCAGGCAGAAAAAATGTTTAAAGACTTAGTAAAGAGACAATGTTTGGATGCATCATCTGACTCCTATCATCAAGCTCTAGCACCTAGAGTATTCCTGCCATGTTTTCAATAAGCCATTTTCACGGACTCTGCTTTTACTCATTGACAGAAGTTAAATACAAGTATATTTCATTGAAGGCTAAAGAAATTAATAAAGCACTTTTTTCTTCATTTCCTCTGAGAAGGAAACAGACAATATTTGGATGCATCACTTTACACTGTTGGGCAGCTCTTAGCTCTTAGAAGTCAAAGGCATGTGTGATAGACCTAGCGGAATTGAACACAGTTGAATAGAAAGCATGAACAAACTGAAACTGTCCTGCTACAAGAGATTTGAAACGAGGCTGTCTCCTGCTAGGCTGAAAAAATGCCTGTAATCTAGCGGAAGTAATGAGAGAACGCCATCTTTTACCAGGTCGAGTTTTACAGTGATTCTGCTTTAACTCACGGCCTGAAGCAAAGTTCTTGTTCATTTCCTTGAAGCCTTCAAGAACTCACTGGTGCACCTTCTCCATCCTACACACAGGTAGCAAGAATGTTTAGTTAGAGGAAAGAAAGAGACAATCTTAGATGCATCAATTGACTCCTATCACAAAGCTCTAGTAACTAGAGAATGCGCTGTTTCACACATGCCGTTTACAGGGAAAATGAGTTAACTCATTGATAGAACACGAGTACAAGTATATTTATTGAAGGCTAAAGGAACGAATGTACATTCTTCCTTATTTCCTTGGAAGAATCATGTTTCTAAGAAACAGACCATATTTGGAAGAATCTTTACACTGTTTGACACCAGTACTTAAGTACAAGAAGACAAATGCACATGAGATAAAACTCGAGAGCCTGAACACAGTTGAATAAACCATTAGCAAAGTGAATGTATACTGCTCCAACAGACTTGTACCTAAGTCTACTCCTGCTCTCCTGAGAAAAGCGTTGTAGCCAAGCTGAAGTAAGGATAAAATGCCATGTTTGTTTTACAAGAAACCCTATACAGCGGTTCTGCTTCCTCTCACAGCCTGAAGCAAACTCCTTGTTTATTTCTCTGAACACTTAAAGAACTATTGCACGTTCTTCTTCCTACACTCAAGCAGAAGAAGCATTTAGTAAGAGGAAAGAAAGAGCCAATGTTTGGATGCATCCTCTGACTTGATTTTAAAATCAAGCTCTAAGCCAGGCATGGTGGTGCACACCTTTAATCCTAGCACTTGGGAGACAGAGGCAGGTGGATCTTTGTGAGTTCAAGGCCAGCCTGGTCTACAGAGTGAGTTCCAGGACATCTGGGGCTACAGGGAGACTCTGTTTCAAAAAGAACAAAAAAATCAAGCTCTAGTAACTCGAGAATGCCATGTTTTACACATATAATTTACAGGAAAAATGCTTTAACTCATTGACAGAAGCCAAATACAAGTGCACTTCATTGAAGGCAAAAGGAACTACTAATGCACGTTTGTCCTTATTTCCTCTGAGAATGCAAGCTTCTAAGAAGAAGGAAGCAGTCCGTGTTCGGTTGTATCATTTTACACTGTTAGCCAGCAGGATTGAAAAATTGTAAATCAAAGGCACATGGGATAAAACTCAAGGCATTGAATACAGTTGAAGAAAGCATTAGGAGAGTGAAAATATACCCTGACAACAGATTTGTTTTTTTTGTTGTTGTTGTTTACTTATTTATTTATTTTTATTGATGCTTTGTGTATTTCATACACCATTTTCCAATTCAGTTCAGGCATATATCCCCTTCCCTTCCCCCCACCCCACCCCTACCCATCCCAGATCATGCATTCTGCCATAACTTTTCTGCATCTTTCTCTGTTTTTTGTTTTGTTTTTTTTTTGTTTTCATTTTTTTAACAATAAGTGATAATTTGTGAGTACAAGCATCCTTCATGTAAAACCAATTTGCAAGTGGTTGTGCCCAAACCCACACATGGGTTTGGGTCCCACCACCCAGCATGGGGGGCTTGTATGTTCAATCAAGTTGATCAAATGAGTGTCCAGTCTATATTGTTGTAGTTTCACCATTCACCCCAATTGCAGCCCTTACATTCTACCGCACCCCCTCTTCTGCAGATTGTTCCTAGGCTTAGAAAAGGGGCACAGGTGGATGAGAAGCAAAACAGTCTACTTTCTCAGGAGCTGTTGTCTTGGTCTCTAGTCAATTCTGGCTGTTTTCTTTCATGGGCTGCCAGCTTGTCCAGGCATAACCTTTCAATCCTAACAGATTTGAAATGAGATCTACTCCCTTTGAAGCCTTAAAGAACTAGTGTATGTTCTTTTTCCTACACACAGGTAGAAAGAATGTTCAGGTAGAGGAAAGAGACAATGTTTGGATGCATCCTCTGATTCCTAAAATCAAACTCTAGTAAGTAGAGAAGGCCATGTTTCACACATATGCCATTTACATGGAAAACGCTTTAACTCATGGACAGAAGCCCAGTACAGGTGCATTTCATTAAAGGCTAAAGGAGCTAATGTACGTTGTTCGATATTCCCTCTGAGAAAGCATGTTTGTAAGGAGAAGGAAATAGACAACATTTGGATTCATCACTGTACACTATTTGAAAGCAGTACTTAAATATATCAGAAGTTAAGGTGCAATGTGATAAAACTCGAGGAATTGAACACAGTTGAATAAACCATGAGCAAACTGAAACTATGTATGCTCCAAGAGGTGTGAACTGAGGTCTACTCCTGCTTGCCTGAAACATGTCCGGAATGAAGCTGAAGTAACTGGAGAATGCCATGTTTTTCAGACGTGATTTACAGCCATTCTGCTTGAAACTCTTGGTCTCCTGGGGCAAAGGAGGTATTTCTTAGAAGCCTTAAAGAACTAGTTCATGTTCTCCTTCCTACACTCAGGCAGAAAGAATGTTTAAAGAAGTTAGGAAAGAGACAATGTTTGGATGCATCATCTGACTCCTATCATCAAGCTCTATCACCTAGAGTATGCCTGCCATGCTTTCAATAAGCCATTTTCAGGGACTCTGTTTTACTCATTGACAGAAGCCAAATACAATTATATTTCATTGAAGACTAAAAGAATTAATAAAGCACGTTTTTGTCATTTCCTCTGAGAAGGAAACAGACAATATTTGGATGCATCACTTTACACTGTTGGACAGCAGTTATTAACTCTTAGAAGTCAAAGGCACATGTGGGCTCGGGTGCCTGACTCAGGCCGTAGTAGGGTTGTGTGTTTGGACTCCGGGTCCGGACCTGATAGGAACACTTGGATCCATCCGACACGGCTCTAGGCAGGTAAAAGATTAGGACAGAGTGACTTTTGTGGTACTGGACAATTGATTTCTGGATGGTGGCAGAGGGCCAGGTGACTGGCGGGGGCTAGGTTCGTGTCCTAAGCCCGGCAGTTCGCCCTTCTCCCCTCGCAGCCAGAAGTGGTCCTGAGCTTGGATCTGGCTCGCTCGGGTGCCTGACTCAGGCCGTAGTAGGGTCGTGTGTTTGGATTCTGGGTCCGGACCTGATAGGAACACTTGGAGCCATCCGACACGGCTCTAGGCAGGTAAAAGCATAGGACAGAGTGACTTTTGTGGTGCTGGACAATTGATTCCTGGTTGGTGGTAGAGGGCCAGGTGGCTGGCAGGGGCTAGGTTCGTGTCCTAAGCCCGGCGGGTCACCCTTCCCCCCTCGCAGCCATAAGCGGTCCTGAGCTTGGGTCTGGTTCACTCGGGTGCCTGACTCAGGTGCCGGGGTGTGGGCTAAGCCAGGCATATATCCCCCCCACCAACAATTGGAATTGAGGAAGAGAGAGTATCCAGTGGATTGGATAAGGAGAACTCTCAGAAGAGGAAGGGAAGAGTGAGTTAGACTTCCAATATCCAATCTATAAACAAAATTGAAAGCCTGAAATCCTAGACAAGTCAACACTCCATAAAGAAGGAGGGGGAGAAGAAGAAAAAAAAGTGTAAGAAGGAGGTAAGCAAAACAAAAGAAGATTTCACCCTTCAACGCACTGAAAAGGCATTTGTGATTTGAATCACAAAATGGAAATCCACATGCCAGGGACACGACGAAGGGACAACATGGGAAAAGTGCAGGATAATTCCGCACCAAGCTCTACCAACCCTGTAGGAGGTAGGAACAATGGGATCCCCTTGGAGGTGACCCCAGAAACAGACTTTAGAGGAATAATTGCAGACCTATGCAGAGAAATTAAAGAACATAAAGAAGAATTCAGAGAACTAAAGGAAGGGACTGACAAACTCCAGAAAGAACTGGAGAGAGAAAAAGACAAACACCTTAAGGAAGTAGAAACACTGAAAAAGGAAGCCAACCAACGAAGTAAGGAGCATGAAGAAGAGATCGAGAAACTCAAAAAAGAAATGGATATATTAAAGAAATCACAGGATGAAATGAAAAAGGAAATAGAACACTCATCCAATCAAGAAGAAAGGAAAGGAAAAAGCGTTAGAAATAGAATGGAGGAAGCTGAGCAAAGTATATCAGATCTGGAAGATATCACAGAGCAACTAAAAAACTCAAATAAAGATTATGAAAAAATTTAAAATACACAAAGTGGAACAACCAGGAAATATGGGACACTATGAAAAGATCAAATCTCCACATCATAGGAATAGAGGAAGGAGAAGAATCTCAAGAGAATAGTATTGAGCATATCTTCTACACAATAATAGATGAAAACTTCCCCAAACTAAAAATAGACAAACCCATTCAAATACAAGAAGCACATAGGACTCCAAATAGACAAGATCAGAAAAGAAACTCCCCACGCCATATCATAGTCAAAGTGCTAGATGCCCAAAACAAAGATAAAATTCTGAAGGCCACA